>JARJCV010000206.1:0-83285 GCA_029281435.1 Mycena haematopus | reverse complement strand
AGCGGAAATAACATTCTGGCGCAGTGACGATCAATGAGGGTTCGTTATAAATTCGTCCATGCTTGAAAACCAATTGCATTTGAAAACCGCCCGTATACAGGAAGGGGGCAGGAATTATCTTCTCTCAGTTAAAGACGAAGCGCAGCAGCAATGAGGCAGTGGAAGTAGAAAACGAATCAATCACCACCTTTGGTCCTTTGTATATTTCCAGAATGGACGCGACGACCCCCATATCGCACGGACAATATCAGCACGGATGATGTCCGAGGGATCTGTTGATGATCATGGTCGCACCGTGTCGTTTGACCGTTTGGGCACGGCTGCTTTCGTGCGCATTGACGATTTCACATCGGGTGCGCATGGATTTCGATGTGGTTATTGCATATACATTTCTAGGTTCACCGCAAGGTGGAACCAACGTTTGAATTCCTTACACCGCCACGGGTGCGGATCCCGGCCGGCCCGGCCCGGGCCTTTGTCACCTACAATTTTTAATTTGCTTCCCCCAATCGTTCACTGCTTATCAGGAGCCAAATGCGTTTTGCCCCAAACTTACATTGATTGCTTCGGGCTCTTATCCTGGAGCCAGTGAGAAATAGTCGAT
Organism: Mycena haematopus; assembly: GCA_029281435.1. NCBI lineage: Eukaryota > Fungi > Basidiomycota > Agaricomycetes > Agaricales > Mycenaceae > Mycena > Mycena haematopus. The sequence goes on along the minus strand of JARJCV010000206.1, from coordinate 82,681 downwards.
CAAATGCACTGTGTGTCTGAATGTTGTTTCCAACTATTGGTAAACTTGGGATAGTCTCAAGATTTTCCGTGAATTTTTGCACACTCCGAGTTGCCAAGGCAAATGGAGCCCAAATTGTGTCTGTGTTGAGCTGCGTGGAAAATAATCTCCATCAACCGATGTAAATTGAACTTGATTGATGATCATGGCTGTGATGTTACCTTCCCGCGGTTGTACTGCGGTTGTCTTTGCTAACTCAAGATCTTCCAAAAGTACAAGAGTGATCGCATTCAAGGGTGGGAGTACGGAGAAACATGGTATTCTACAGAGAAGCAGTGCGCCAGTGACGCCATTGCTCAGCAGTTTCGTTCATCGTCGTTGCCACGTGCACTGACAGGAGCCCAAGGGACAAACACCGCAACTAGTGGAAGGTGAAGGTCAGATAGGAGAATGTGAAATCGACAGGCAACCTACCTATCCCACTGAGGTAGCTCGTAGAATGCGCCTGGATCCGTGATCGACGCTGGTGGGAAATTGTGGAATTTCGTCCCAATTTTTCTTATCGGAGTGGAAGTGCGAGCAAGATCGAGGTACGGGTGCGGCTGCAGCGTCGGCGGGAGACCAGGCATTTGGTATGACCGATAATATTCCTCGGGGGTGGCCCCCGCGGACTGGGTGCGGTATGGCTGGTACCGATACTGTGAGTTGTGACCGGGCTCGTGGGCATGTGCGTGAAGAGTCCGGTGGTCCCGTCCCTGATTTCCGCCCCACTGCGGGTCGATTGGTCGGGATGAATGCGAGTAGTTCGTGTGGCGGGACCCTGCTGGGGGTGAGGGTGAGGCCTGGCGTCTACGATCGATCGGTGCGCTCCTGTTGGTGGATGTCTCGTCCCTCTGAGTCGCCATCGTGACGTACTCGCACTTGAGCCCCTTCTTCACACAACGGTCACAGGGATTCTGAGGAGGATCCTCGGGTGTCATGCACTTGATAGAGCAGTGAGATTTAGTGTGGATCGCTGTCTGAGGGAACGTACCCGAATTTTCCTCTTTCTACAATGAGTACATGCAATGATAACCCTCCGCCGTGTCAAGAATATGGGAGACAGGAAGGGCGGGAGAGGTCTTGTATGATCGGCCATGTCGAAGAATATGTTTGTTAATAAAGACAAGTGTGGGTGGTTTGTTTGACACAACAGTTCGAAGTTTGTTGTATATATACCAAATCTACATCATTGAATCGTGCGTTATGCAAAACATTTAGTGCAGCTCAGTGCCATCTTCCCATGGAATATTGCGAGACTGGCAGTACTGTGGTGGACCTCCAATGACGGTAGCTAGGGACACAAGAGGTTCAGTTTTGTGGCGGTTCAAGATGATGCCATCAAACATATTGTTCTTCGTCACGTACATAGGTTGAATCATTGAAAAGAATTCGGCCTTCGCGGACAGGAGCACGAGAGAAATAAACCGATGAAACGCCACAAACTAGTTGTAAATTCCAACGCTTTGCAGGCAGTTGCACGGATCTATACAGAATTCGAACTTCACAGCCATGTTCAGCCGTCAATACCGACTCCGCGTCATGCTGGCTCCGTCAGAAACTCTGGAATTAGCGAGGAATAACCAATGCCAGGATAGTCCGTGCCTAGATATCTAGCTCTTCGGCCGCCCTTTGATCGAGCCACGTGGCTCCAAGCTCAACCATGCGCGCTACTGGGCTTCCGACGTATGCGACTTTCCAAATTTTCCAAGAAATTTCATTTTGTGTGAACTACCCACCGCACGCATGGAAGACACGCGGGCTCATAAGGATACGAATCAAAGTAAAGCGACAATTTACATAATGCTTCGATGTTCCCCTGCCATGAAGTAAAATCCTTGTCGACAGATACCCGGCCGTCAGATTTTATTCCGTCGAAACAGGGGTTCGACAACATTTCAATAAAGTATCATGGGTTTGAGCTTTGAAAACAGTGCCACAATTCAGGGTGAAATGTTGATGGATTCCGATGTGCTAGCTCGGCAAAAAATTCCATCACGGTTTCTCATTGGGAAGAATGCGCTACCACCAATGTGTAGAATGCTCGCGCAGATCAGGGAATGTGGAAGAGGTCGCGACCTTCACGCGGAGGAGACGGTCCACAAGTTCAACCACGATTTCACAAGGAATTCTGGAACAGGACTGTATGTACCACATGAATCTCAATATCGTTGCAACTTGTCGCTCGTCGCCGCACTCTGCCCTAAACTCTGCCCTGTCCAGCCTCCGAGATCAAAATTGATTGAACTCGGTGGTTAGAGGGCACGCCGCACCATGATCGGAAGGAAAACGTCGACAAGGAACGAGCATCAGCCAGCACTGCTCATACACTGCATTAAAAGTGACGCCCGCTTGACGCCAAGGATCATGCCGGTAGCAGCCGGGTGGCAGTCCATCAACCATCAACCGTGACTGTGATCTGTCACTTTTTTTTTTGCCTGCCTCTTCCCACTATGTCGGTCGCCCGTGCCATCCGTAGCTTCACTTCTTCCTCTCGTGTCGCCGCGCCAAATACCGCGGCTGGGTCAATAGCGTCAATATAACCCCTCACACTGTGCTCTGTATTCTGATCTTGTCTTTTCGGTCAGAAAACGCAATGTCTTCGTGAGCCAGTCTTTCTTCCACTGCAATACATGCCTGACGAGCGGTGGCATAGTTTGACATCCACGTAAACGGAAGCCCGACTGGCAGGATAATTTTCAAAATGTACGACAACGATGTTCCCCGGACAGCCGCAAATTTCCGCGAGCTCGCGACCGGACAGCATGGCTTTGGGTATGCGGGGTCCGGGTTCCATCGAATCATCCCGAACGTGGGCGCTCCCCTTTTATTGATTATGTGACCGTGGCTTGACCTTTTGGTACGGATTATGTAGTTCATGATCCAGGGCGGTGACTTTACGAACCACAACGGTACGGGTGGGCGGAGTATCTATGGACCTAAATTTCCTGGTGCGCGCTGCGTTTTCGTCCTGTATTCATTACTGAGACGATATCAGACGAGAACTTCATCCACCGGCACACCCGCCCGGGTCTTCTTAGCATGGCGAACAGCGGGCAGAATACGAACGGCTCACAGGTCCGATTTCAATGTCTTCTCCCTTGACCAACCGGCAGATAATTTTCTGTTCCAGTTCTTCATCACGACTGTACCAACCCCGCATGTGCGTCGAGTGCTGAATCATGACTTTTCAATTTAATAATTTCCATTTCCAGCTAGACGGAAAGCACGTTGTCTTTGGTGAGGTCGTCGAGGGCATGGAGGTCGTCAAGGCCATCGAGGCCCGCGGCTCTAACAATGGCGCTCCCTCCGCAACTGTCACCATCGGGGAATGTGGGGTTGTAGAGTAGGTACCAGTCTGCGGCGAGTGGTCAAAAGGATCGATCTCGGTAGAGGGGTTTCAAATCCAAACCAAAACTGGAGAGATACAAATTTGCGGTATCTTCCCTCACTCGAAGAGCAATCTAATTGTAGTCAATAACGTCTAATCCCAATTTCCCCAGAAATGCACATGCACAGATCTGTGTCTACATTTCTGAGATCGAATCACCCGCGGTTGGGCTCCTCTTTGTCGGCCTTCTCGCGTTCTTTGGTTGTTTTGCGACTTACCCTCTACGGTCGAAGTGACGGAATCCCGCTTGGAATTTTGCCTTCGTGACTTGCGCTGCCTTTGGCTGTGTGCATCCTCGATGGCGAAGGGTCATTTCTTACCTCACTTGGATTTTGTTCCCTCTATCGTACTTGGAACTTTCAACGGGTCAAATGCGCGCACTTCGAATATCTGATTGCAACTGCGCGTTGTCGCCGATTCGTAACGGCACTCGATATCTCCCTGATTAGGAGGATCAGACGGGAATAACTCCTGAATCAAATCATCATGCTTTACCCCTACTTGCCAATTCATGGTTTTGTTTAAAGCACTAATGCGGAGGGACTTGTTTTCGTATTTCCTCTCCATGCGTTCCTTACAACCGCGTATCGAACCCCCGACTTCCACCGCCGCACCCTCCCGTCTCCCTAATCCCGTGCGCTTGGCGCACTTCCTCGCAGAGTTCCTCTTCACCACCACTTGCTCTTTTGTCATCCTTGTCGCCCTCCTCTACCTTGTCGGCGCTGTTTGGGGCCCTTTGTGCGCCACGGAATTCTCAGGCTCCTCGCCTTTCGGCATCCTACGCGTCACAGCGGTGTGCACGCTGGTGGTGTACGCAGGATTCGAGTGCTGTACCGCATTTCTGCACCGAATTCGTCGTGCACCATGGGCCGAGGATGATTACGGCGCACTGGAAACCGGTACTTTCGAGGCTGAATTGGCTTGTGAACGAAAGACGCCGTTTGCGATGTCGCCTGGTGGCAAAGCCCGCACGGTAGATGGGTGAGTTTTTCTCTCGGCTTCTCCTTTCTCTCGTCTCATGGATTCAGCGATCGCAGTTCAAAAGCGTCCCGGTAGCTCATCCGGAAAAAATGCGTCTTTCGTGCAACCCTCTCACCGCTCTTTATGCTCGTAAAAACATGCTTGTAGTATGGCGTCTATCATATGCTCAGTCTTTCCTCATTTCTTCATCGTCACCCTTTCGCTGCTCCTATACCTCAAGCACACCGATTGACAAAGGAACCATCGCACTCCTAGGCCGCTGACATCATACCGATCGCGCTTCAACTCAAGGCGACGAAACGATTCACGCAGGACTGTGGGACGCCACCTTAACTGGAAGTTACAATTACAACGGTGCGACAGGACAAAGTACGAGTTCCATTTGCCATACCTTTGGGAATTTCTCATGCTCGTGCTGTAAACCGCACTCCTTCCGAGCGTCGTGTCTTGATCCGGGAACCAGGGGAGTACCGGTGTTAGGCTCGATGGTGGTGGAGAGGAGGACGGATGGAGTAGTCTTGAACGACCGATCACCCATGGCTCGCTCTACGAGGTGGAAAATGATCAATTCCGTGTTCTTATAGCAAGCAAACGAAGTGGCTCTCATTTGGTGACGAGGAAACGCGCAGCGAGGGGGATGGTCAGGTCATAGCCTTATCGTGGTTACAGTTTACGAGGGAACGGACCAGGATTGATTGATTCCTTCCGTCACAGGACAAAACCGAAATCGATGTTCGCCACATGGTGGACGTCACTTCAAAAGCAAAAAGTCACACAGCGATAATCTGGCACGACGCGTCAGAGTTGACTGATCCACACTCCAAGGCAGGCCAGGATTGTCTATATTTGATTTTTAGCCTATTGAAGTGTCTTGCTGCAAGGAGTGGTAATTCAATCAGTATTCAATCCTGACCATAAAGAGCCGTCTCATTTTATCCACTTGTTAAGGGATGGCCGCCGACCTTACTGCATTACGACCTTCGCAGGAGAAACGCCAAGGGGAGGGGGACGAATATTACCCCGCGATTCGTGAATATGAACGAGTAAGCGGACGAATATTCTTGCGAAATACACCTAGGTTCCCATTCGCCCGCCGGGACGCTGTCAAACTTTATCATATAGACATCATGTTGCTTGTGTCGTGTTCGACAGTTCGTTGCGGTTCACGTCAGGAAGAGCGAAACATGATTCACAAATAAAGGGTAAGCATACCAGTCATTTTGTGCTGCAGTGCTCAGAACCCTTCGCACGTCCGAACTAGTGAGCTGATGTTGCGGGTAATAACGGTGCCTCACGGTGTAAAGCGAGCAACACACAGTTCGGGACCGCGCGCAGGCACCCGTGGTTTCCCGAAAACGGCTAGGTGAAGGAGTGATAAAGATCTAACGGTGGGAAGAACCCGGATTGGGATACATACTGTGCTGGCGCCATCAGATGCAGTTCAGCAATTCAACCAGGTGAGTTTGAGGTTAACGGAGGATGGGAAACCGGAAGTAATATATATTGGAGGGTCTCTTTCTTTGCGTATTAGTCAGAGAGTGATAACGAAAAAAAGTGAAGGCAAAATGAAACGGACCTCTGTTTGTACCGGGGTCTGGTCCAATACGAGCCTTGCACGATAGCTGTGGAACGTGTGTAGAAGCACGACGAGCGGAAGAGAGAATTCCGGAGTCGAGCCTCAGGGCGTACGGTCAGACTTAAGACGCCGTAAGTGAATTTTCGTCCGCGGGCTTTTAATTCTTGTGCATGTGGATGTCGGATACGTCGTCCAGCCGATCCTCCGCGATGAGTCAGAGTGATCCCCCGGGACGAGAAGGGGATGAACAGAGCTTGTAATGTGGAGGTGGAAGCAGCTCGCTCCTGAAGACACGGAAACGGAGTCGGTGGATCGCCGTCTACGGTGCTACGTGTGCGGAGGGAGGGGCAAAAGCTTGGATTCTGGAAGCAACTTGGAAGTAGGAAAGCTGTGAAGAGAACCATGTACTGGATGGCGGCAACTAGTTTAGAACGCGATTGCATGCTCGATTCCTTGCCAGATTTGGAGTCGGTGGCGGTTAAGAACGACGAGGCGATGCATGCGAATGTTATGCTTTGTTAGAGATTGAGGCTAAAACCAAATATGAAACATTCCCACGCGTTGATTGAACGGCGAACACTGACCTGAAATGATGCATGATTCATCGTTTCTTCCAGATACCGTATCTGGAAGAAACGATGAATCATGCAGTAGGCTGAGATACTGTATCGTTTCGACCAAAGGTTCAGGTGACGGGTGACAGAGACCTGTGAACTGAACAATTTAGGTACCTGTGACGGTGACTTTTCAATTTTTCGTCCCAAAAAGGCAAAATATGTCAAAAAAATTCGGTCCGGCATTCGCCGGACTTCTATATAGGGCAATTTTGACGTGATTGCCGAGGAATGAACTATTTGTTCAGTGAACAATTGAGGTGACGGGTGACACCCCGTGAACCTTTGGTCGAAACGATACAGTACGCAACGAATGACTGGGACTTAATGGGCCTATTGATGAGACCTTTTCAGCATCTTCCTCACCGCGTCAACACCGCGTAAGTAATATATGTAGTAAAAATCAAAATGATGGCCTGCGCTGTCGCTAAGGCAACCGGGTGCCCGGTTCGGAATCGACATACATTCACTGAATAGGAGAAATCTTCGGTCGTGACGCCTTTTCTGTTGAACGTTTCAATTTTTGTGGCTGGCTATTTGATTTGGTCTTTTTTGAACAAATGGCAAACCTCGATCGCGAGAATTCAACTTGGATGTGCCTGCAAGTGATGATGGAGTTTCATCTTCAATTGGCGTGCCAAGAGCGAACGAAAAGATATTCATTGCATTTCCATTTGTAGACCGTTTTTCTATGTAATGCCTCCGCCTTCTCCGGGCTTATGATGTAAATAGCAAATTCCCAGACGGCGCCCATCTGGGCCTCCATTACGCGCCCCCGAACCCATCACGTCGTGGCTGCACGACAAGCTACAGCTGTCTGCAAGGCGAGGCGATTTGCGGAAGCACCAGCACAGCCAAGTGGTAACGGCATGCGCTACCTAATTTGACTGACGAGTCACCATCGTACCCGCAGATCCTATATATACGCGCGAATTTCGAAAGGATCGCATCTGTCTCAATCCACCTTCACACGAACCAGCAGAGTTTCCTCTTCAGCTCGCCGCAGCAGACAGCTCTCCCTATGAACCGCGGACCCTCGTCCTCGAGCACAGACATGGACGGCGCTTACTCCAACCAGTGGTGGAACTTCAGTGCGCACATACATACGCGTACTCGGCTTGAAAACTTCAACTAATTGGCCGTTCACTAGATAATTCGTCCTATCTTCGATGCCAGAACCCCAGCCCCAACTCGGCTGCGCTCTCATCTGAAGGCGACTCGCCGCTAGCGTCTCCCTTGGCGTATCCACGATCGCTTCAGCTCGACGGCCCCTTTCTCCCGTATTCGCCATCGCTGTCTCTCCCCCATGAATCGCACTCGTTGCACCGTGCATTCGGCTTCCCGCCGCAAAATATCAACATCAACATGGGGCTTTCGAATCCATCGCAGACGCGGGCGCAGACGCAAATCAAGCAGTGGTCCAGTGGCATCGAGCCGCAGATCTACGACGCGTCACCCGAATGGCCGCTCGAGGCCATCGATTGGAATGAGATGCTCCTATTCTCCGCACCTGGTGCCTCCCCGGCGTCCTCGCAATACACCGACCCCTCCCCATCTCATTCCCCGCCCGCACTCAGATATCTCCTCCCCTGTCCCTCCCCTTCACCTTCCATGTCATCCTCCGCGTCCGCTTCCGGGGATTCCACTGCATCGACGCCCTCGCCGCGCCACGGGACCGCCCCGACCAAAAAGCACAAAACATGCTCCCACTGCTTCACAACCTCCACCCCCCTCTGGCGGCGCGACCCCACGACACACCAGCCCTTGTGCAATGCCTGCGGGCTCTATCTCGCGCAGCGCAACGCGAAGCGCCCCGCCGCGCTCATCGCTGCTGACCGTGACCCCTCCCCGTCCGCGGACGACGATGCGTCCAACTTCGATGCAAACGCGCCGGAATGCACACATTGCCACACCCATCGCACGAGCGTGTGGCGGCGCAGCAAGACCGGCGCGAAGTTGTGTAATGCGTGTGGGGTGTACGCTCGCTTGCGAGGGAAGGATCGGCCGCTGAGTTTGAGGAAGAATCGGATAAGGCCGAGATCTAAGCATCCGAAGAAAGAGTGTTGATTGCTCGGGTCTCATCTTTCGGTGGGTTGAGAGAGTACGTCCTCCTTGTTGGGTACCTAAAATTCTATAGTTCGCTTGGGTCGCGGTTTAGTATTTTATTTGCGCGCCCCCTCCTCCACCACTATTCGTTCTGTAATTTATCTCCTTCGTATATATATACTTACCAGCATGTAAATCTCGGTCCATCCATAATACAATAAAATGTACATTACCTAGACTTCACTCCGCTTTGAACAAAGCACAGGTTTTCTGCCTCTAGATTCGGAATGCATTTGCTGTTGGTGGGGTTCCTCAGACTTGAATATTGAGTGCGGTTCCACGGCAGAAATTCCCAAGCAGCGCAGCGCAACGCGGAGAGAAGCCTTCATTGAGTCTTATTCGAGGCACTCGTCACGCGCTCGAACCGCAAGCTGAGAGACATCCAAAGTCGATCGACTCGACTACGGCGCAGTCAGCGTTGACGGATTTACGGAACAATTATGCATACTTCCCGATGCCTAGGTTCGGTACGTAATGAAGAACTGGTACAATTCGTCCGTCCGCGGTTCCTTAGGAATCGGCAAATCAGCAAACGTACATCCAAGGCTATTCACGGACGATACGAACTTTCCCATGAAGATAGACGCTCGATAGGTCCGAACATTCAATCATCGTCCGTTGCCATTTACATGCGCTGACGACCCGGGAATAGATAGAGTTGCTGGTAGGCCTAGGACTCTTGGAGTAAGTGAGGTCGCGGCGAATGCAACTACGTTGGAGTTTCGAAACGGAGAGTTCGAGTGACTCACCTGCGCATAATCGCGGGGTCGCGGGGTCTCGGGACTCAAACTGTGCCGATAGCCGCCTCGAAGGTGCGACGTCACGAGAGCAGAGCAGACCGTAGAAGGATCGAAGGGCGCCCCAGGCAGATGTTTGGAAGGGGTTCAGTATGCAGGCTGTGCACGCGAGAAGGCTAGATTTGTTGGAAGGTCCGGGCCGGCCGCCTTGGAACCGCAGGTACGTAGCAGTGAGAAGTGAAGTGTCAAGCGAGAACAGCAGTGATGTAATGGTTCGTGAACCCAGGCCGACAGAAAATGAGCAACTGAGTCGTAGAGCCTTCGTAGCACTTGTGCTGCTTAAACTAGCGTTTAACTAGGGTGGGCATGGCCAGTGGCGCACGAGTAGTACCGTACGACCGCCACTTAATCTGTTATCCAGGGCAGGTGATGCTGAAACAGAAGCTCTTTCGACGCAAACAGGCGGGGTGGCACGTACCGCCGCAAGTGCTGTTGAGGTGCTGTACAAGAAGGTCGATTGATCAATCTCTGCACATCAATCAGATTGAGCACCGCTTTCGGGTATCATCATTTCGGTCGGCAATTTGCGTTTTAAAATTGCAATTTTTCATTCTCCGCTCATGCTCTTTGCATGCTCTCGCCTCCGTGCCTCACGCTGGATTCCAAATGCTCTCTTGAGCGCTAGCTTGATACGCCTGCTCACTTTTGGCTCACTCTTCCGGGCTCACTTTTCCGGAGCACCGCTCCCGACAATGGCCACGCTGAGAATTTTCCGACTCGATTCCAATCTTCAGAGCCCAGTAAGCAATCCAGGACCCTTCCCAAGAAACTTTCCCTTCCGGCTAGTTCCTACTTATTCTGAAGTTAGTATGACTATGTGCCTTCAATTGAACCCTACGTCACGGACTCACGGCGCATGATTGGACCGTTTTATCTCTCCGCATTCGTCGTCTGCCGATGACTCGAATCGGATGTACTAGGGAGAATTTTGGGGCATCGGTGCATTCCATCCGCTCGTTCGAGTTTCGACTTTGCAAAACAAAACAAAAACAGACTGGCGGCACGGTGATATCCTCCTCCATTCTTCCTAACGCGCGCTGTTGGGTATCCCAGTACAGCCTCATTCCATATCATCGGCATATTCCGCTACTGCACACGGCTCAGCTCGATAAATTAAAAGATCCCCAAAAATAATGCCCCAGACATCCTCAGCAACCCGATCTCCTCGCGCGCGCTGTGTATCAGGCTCCTCAACTCGGTCGTGCGTGGATGACAGTTGGACAGGAATTAAATGATAAAATTCACAAAACCAAGCTTGATCTTTGTCACCGGCGTGCACGCTCGCCTTTGGGTGCTACTTACTTGGCTTAGCTTCTCGTTTGCGACAGTGTTACTGTTACAAATCGATTCTTGTTCACTCCGCGCCTCCAACCCTTGCCGGCCACCATTGACTGGCCTTTTCCCTTCCAATCCATATTGCCATTCGAATTTGCATCATACCTCACCCTCGCTTCAACTTGAAGTCTGAACCAATTGCGTGCGCTGGCTACCTGGATCGCGCCGGAGGCGTCGAGATTCCGGGGTTCAATTTATGTCGACCACTGGTCCCAAGGCAAATGTGGGGCGTCACCGTAAGCGTTTTCGCGTTGCCGTTCTGATTCTATTTATTTTTTTGCAACGGGTCCTCCACAAAGACACCAAGCTCGAGAGACGCAAGACTTCCGAACGTCGGCCAAGCCGAACTGGGTCCAAAGTTCGCCGTTGCCGCTGTCCGCTTCTGTCAAGATCACCTCCCGCGCGAAGTTACACCTTCTATGTTCCCGCAGCCTTACAACAACACTTCAATGTAGCCGGATAAGAATCCAATATGGGCATACTTTGCAGGGCGTGTGGATGATGGGCGTCGTGCAAGTTCAGCGATGTGCGACTTGACTTCGATACGGCCCATGTGGCAAATTGCAACTAACGGAGCGATTGTAAGATACATTGGGTGACTACGCGATTAGTCTTCGTCTAACCACTCGCCGTCTACTCCCGGAAATTATCTTGGCGACTGGAAGCCAAGGCGGGCAACATTTTCGCTGGGGGAATCAAGATTATTTGACGAACGAACGTATTTGACGTTCAGGTTTCCGTCGACCTTGGACGTGAACTTGGTATTCGGTTTAGCCAGGTTCGACCCGATTTTGAACTGAACCTTTCCACCACCAGGACAGACTTACAGTGCCAAAACGCTGCCAGCCTGCCCCAGCGACAATTTCAAATTCCTTGAACTCATGTCACGCGAACTTTTCCGTCTCGTGCTACAGTTCTTGGGCACTCGTTCGGGCGAACTCACGGTGAGTGCATTCAGGACAGACCCTAGAGTGGGAGGCGGCCCGTGCAACGGGCCGCCTGCCCCTTACTTAAAACACGTGCCAACGTTCGGCATCACTAGCTGAAGCGGTGCTCCGGTTTCCATAGTGACTTCACAGTGTTACCTCATTCGTCACACGCTACTCTTCCTCTCTTACCCTGCTGGGTATCCTTTGGGCATCCTTGGCAGCTTTCTACCTGGGAGTAATCGACCCCGGCAAAACCGCCGCCACTTCGAGGCCCTCATGATACCAGAATTATCCGCCGTTTTTCCTAGCACGTCGGCTCCTCCGATACTCGTCATCCAACTCGATTCTAGCGACATTGACCTTGCCATTGGCCAAGTTCTCTGCTGTAATGTTCCATTTCATATGTTCTACAAGGTTCGTTACTCTTCTCCGCCTACTCCCCACGACTAATCACGGAAAGCCTTGGATAGGATCTTATGACTCTAGGTAGAAAATGCCTTCATGATCGGAGGCCTACGTTCACCTAATTCCGACCTCTGAGGAATTAACAGTCGAAAGGGTGATTGGTTGCCTGCGAGTAGCCTTTCTAATCCAATTATATCTCGACCACTTTGCTCTTGGACCCATAATCGACTACTGATCATTCGGTACTCCATTTTTTTTGAGATATTTTTACAATCTGACCTTCTCGACCACAGATCCACGAGGTAGTGGGTTTCTCGTACGAGAATTCCCTCGTGTTTGTCGGAGATTCGGGATTCAAATTTCCGTCGTCCGCGAACAGCTGACTTCTAAGTTTCCATGCGCAGGGGAATATGTCTCGTGGAATGCGGTCTTGTCGGCGATGGTCGACGTAATCATTACCCGCGTCCCTTTTGGGGGCTTTGTGTCTCGGTAGGAGCTTTTTTTGTCCGTACGATGGCCTGGGTGTAGATGTCTCGCTCTGCCTGCTAAATTGGCCTCAACAGGATTCACGTGTTTGATTGCGGCTCTCGGGCGAATCGGGATCCGTGTCAAAAATTGGCGCGGCTCGTAGACGGCCGGAACCCGAAAGGTGAATGCAGGGAACCTATGAATAGTAATTCACTGTTTACAAGTAGACTAGCCACAGTCATACTGGATCCAGGGAAATAATAATGACCTGTGCCATCTACACGTACCTGGGGTTTTGGTCACGAACCGGGCCACCTCGAGTCCCAAGGGACTTGTTCCTGCTCACACGACCCAGGGCTTGCGGCACTTGCTCGGGATTTGCACACCAAAGGTTCCCCATGTTCTCAGTCTCGGTGACTGACGAGCGGCGTCCGCCAGTTTTGGTTCCCGGCGCCGATCGCCTTGCGACGAATCTCATCGATGTCGTGGCATTTTATAAAACCTATTCATGTTCACCATTTATCGATTGTCCCCATCCCCTCCTCCCGGTTTGAAACCCTCATGTACGCAGGTTTCTTCGTCCTCGTCGCGGTTCTTGCTCGGCCCGTTGTATCGCAACAGATATGGGATATCGTAAATCCTCATTTGGGAGTTCCGTTCCGAGGCTGATAAGGACGCACCACAGTGGCAGACGACCTGGGATGGCCAGAAGCTCTTCACATCTCTTGCGCCCAGTTCACCCATAAACTTCGGCTCCCCTGGCTCCGCGGCGTCTGCCGATATCGTTGTTTCAGAAACAACCGTCTTCCAGACTATGAACGGGTTTGGCGGCTCGCTGAGTGCGTTGCCCTCTTCGTGAATGCTTCGGCGTTTCGAATGTGCTTCCCAGCTGATTCGTCCGCCCTGACGCTCAATAACCTGAAAGTACGTTTCGCGCTTTCCTACGTGAAATTATACTCACAAGGAAACAGAGCAAGAATTCCGGGAATTATTGGAGCGTCCTGACCACCTTGTTCTCTGTTGTTGATGGGGCGGATGCGGCCGGGTTCAGTTACCTCCGGGTTCCAATTGGTGCCTCCGATTTCTCTGCGAAAGGTAGACACACCGTGCTCAGGCTATGTGCTTACCTTGGCTTCATAGTCTATAGCCTGGACGATGTCAGCGGTGATACGTCTTTCAGCCAGTTCAACATCAACAACTCGCCGCCATATTTGTTCTCGGTCATCAAAGATATTCTGACGATAAATCCGGCGTTGAAGGTCGGGACGGAATCTTTCTCGTTCATATTTACGTTGATTGGCCAATTGCCAGGTGCACATTTTGCCGTGGAGTCCAGTACGCCGTTGCTTCCGGATTTTACCCCCATATGCTCATCTAGTTTGTTTACAGCCGGGCTGGATGAAGACGACGAACACGATGAACGGCGGCACAATCCAGTCGGGCTTTGTCAGTGCCTGTAAGACGCCACCTCATGAACCACTTGTGTCCCTAAATTCTTTTCCCCTCAGACCCAACATATCTCCTGAAGGCCGTTCAGGGGTTCCATAATTTGGGGATTGATATCTATGCGATCTCTGTCCAAGTTCGTAACACTCAACAGTCAAGTCTATTTCTCTTTCTGACTTCGTGTAGAACGAACCGGAGAACAGCAATCCTACGTATCCCACTTGTTCAATGACTCCAGGTGCGTGATTATTCGCCATAATTCATGCCTGGGAGCTGACCATAAAGTGACATTTAGCTATCGAGGGACAAATTGGTGCTGCCCTCCGGACGCTATTGAACAATAATGGGCTGGCAAGTGTCAAGCTCGTAGGCTATGAGGTAAATCTTCGTCCCGGGTTGCCAATCAACGTTCAATGACATCCATCGACTGGCAGCATAATTGGAACGATGCTGGTGGATACCCAGTTACTCTGGTCTCTCTCGTCTTTTAAAAACACCGTGAGCAATGAGTAACGTCCTCTAGATGCAAGACGACGGTGGTTCATACGACGGCGTTGCGTTTCACTGTAAGTTAGAAGACTGTTCGTTGGGTCCCCCTGCCGATACTAGTGGTTACGCAGGCTACTCCGGAGACGTCTCAGACCAGGCCGAATTTCACAGCGCATTCCCCAACAAGGTACGTCTACCAGTAGATGTCTTCGCTGATTAACCAATCCATCATCCAGAATATTTACTTCACAGAATGCAGTGGGACCTTCGGATCAGACTGGTGGTCCGACATTAAGGTAGCTTGGATTTAATGTCATATTTCCCTGACTTGCCACAGTGGTACATGGATAACCTCTGGATCGGAAGTCTCGAGAACTTCGCTGGTGTGGGGCTTATGTTCAACCTGGCGCTCGATGGCAACGGATTGCCTACCCTCCCGGGAACAAGCAGCTGCGCCTCTGGGTGCCGGCCCATCGTTACAGTCAACAGTGACGGGTCGTTCTCTTACAACCAGGAGTGTGCGTGTCTCTCTCAAGGGCCAATGCTACGTTTTGATTTCGTGGCTAGTCTACTCGATGGCCCAAGCGTCCAAAGCGATCATCCCGAAGGATGCTGGCGGGCCATGGGGAAGACGTATTGGTGTGTCCGTGCAGGGAAGCCTCGACTGGGCTCTGCGGGTCGGGGCGTACTCAACAAAGCGACTGTCCTCCACGGACTGGAACCGTTATACGTTGGTTGTGATGAATTGTATGTCCCCGAGATGTCCGAGAGAAATTTCCGTTTGCTCACCGCATCGGCTTGTTCTTCAGGGAATGATAACGCAGCGGTGTCGTGGAATCCCCAGCCAGTCACCGCCACAATCGAGTTCCGCGGACAGCAGGCCACATATACATTCCCAGTGGGCGTTGTGCGTATCTATCCTCTCCAGCACATGGACGCTGACACTTGTAGTACAGACAACGCTGTGGTGGTTCGCTGCGCCAAATGCACAGGGACTTGTCGATGGCTCGACTTTCTCGATCCCGTCTTTGACCAATAGCACGGAGGCCCCCGAACCGAAACTCGGACGTAACGAAACTAATCTCCCTCCGGTCAACAATAGAAGGCGTGTCGTCAACAGTACTCTTGCGGACGACTAATGGCAACGCGACACATATCCACTATGAACCAAGTTCCTGCGCTTTGTTGACGTGGGATGGTGAAAGACTAACGACCGCGATGAAGAATGTGAATGTAAAAATTTATTACCATTACCATGTATTTTGTATCTAGGATTTCGGTCAATGTATCATTTGGGGATTTGGTACAAAACGTTTTCATACGATTTCGCCCAATGGGCCTGGATTTGTACAATGGGTCTGGATTTCTGATTTCTCTCCTTCCTCCCTTTTGCTTTGCCCCCGGATTTTTTTGGAATGAATACCTGTAGTAGTCCTCTATGAGTGTACCAAATATTTAAGGGATCCGGCGAAGGGAAGGTGTTGAGAAAGCCTCGATAGGACATCAAACTTGATGACATTTTGTGATGTTTTCAAGTGGTCCAGTTTCTAGCTTCCTCGTTTGCCCTAAACACGCGGAAAATTTTGAGCGACACTTTATATCATGAATAGCTTGCTTTGTATCTTTAGAAATTTTTATAGATGCGTGCTCGTCGCACATTGGAGGAAAGTGTCGGCAGTCGCATGAGGCCACATGTGTCACACATCAACACTCTTCCTCCAATGCGCCACGAATTCGCATCGGTGAACAGTTTTGAGGAGATAGAATATGTTATACATGATATATAGTGTCGCTCAAATTTTCTCTAGTGTTTAGGGCAAACGAGGAATGTAGAAACTGGACAACTTGAGAACATCACAAAATGTCATCAAGTTTGATGTCCTATCGAGGCTTTCTCAACACCTTCCCTTCGCCGGATCCCTTAAATATTTGGTACACTCTGCAAATCCAGACCCATTGGGCGAAATAGTAACGACTCGACGACAACTGGCCAAATGTCCGTTTAAAGATACGCACAGGTTGGCCATTAAGAGCGCACTGGAATGTATTGATACGGACCAGACTGCCGGGGAGAGGGAGGAGTGTGTCGCGCCACCTTCCATTTCGTACGAAAGACAGCACGGCAAGATGCCAGTGAAGCCCCACATGAATGTCCAGGTACGACACCCACAGCTGATGTCGGACAGGGGAATCTTAAGCGGCCTCGCCAAGGACGGGGGCTAATCCGCTCATAAACGCGGCGTAACGACTGATATCCTTGGTACGTTCCCAAAACCAGGCCCATATGTGAGCTTTTCAAATTTCGTGTATATCATAGGCCACAGCGCAGCTCCGTATAGGACCGTCTGTGAACAAGCAAGGATTCGCCAGACAGAAAGAGTTTTACGGCACTCGTCAGTTCAGGGGATGTTTCGGTGTTCTAGATGGTTCAAATCGACGACAGTCACGGGTCACGGACGTCGACGTCGAATAATTTATTAGGGGAAGTCAAAGTTCAAAATTTGTGGCGATTCTGATGCGATTATCATGTCGATTCAAGGGCCGCCGTTTTTTGACCAAGAATCGACGGAGAATCGAGTTTGTTGGTGATTCATGGAATGCTTCTTCTAGCTCGGGGACAAAGCGCGAAGTCTAGCTAAGATACTCGTCTGAGTCCCAACTAACATGCCTGTGTTTTCCGGTGATCTAAATAGCTTTATATTGGGTGGTATTGAGACTTCGGAAAGAGGGTCCCTGTCGAAATGTATAGGTTAAATGGGTCACGCGTGACACCCCTGTCGATTTGAATGAATTACGCTCAGTCAATGTATAAAAGCAGCTGCAGCCCTCGAATTCACCACTATTCTCCACCGCCATGTCTGGAGTTAGCGCTCAGGAAGAAATCCTTGTCAAGTATTTTCTCGGTCCATGGGTACGCTTTCATCTTCCCAATTCATAAGAACGCGACTGACGCAAAATGAGCAGCTCATTGGTTCATGCCTTGACCTTATCCTTATGGGTGTCCTGGCTTGCCAAGTGGGTCATGTTCACCCTACGGCTTCCTTTGACTCACCACAGTAAATAGTTCGTCAACTACTACAACTGGTACCCGGACGACGGCCGAGGCCTTCCAGTCATTGTCGCAGTTCTCTGCCTCTTGAACGTGCTGAAATCCGCGGAATGTTTGTATGTACTTCCTTGACCCCGTGCGGGCGCTCCTAATATATTTCAGCGCGACTTTGTGGATCTTTTTTATCAATCATTTCGGAAATATACTGTACGACCTCCAGCTCAGCACTACAGGATGGTGGGATACCTCTAGTCCATTAATGGTACGCGATTTTTTACTTTGCCCCTCATCAACGGTCAATTTGCCTTGTAGGTAGCAATCCTCGACTTCTATGTGCAATGCTATTTTTGCACTCGCCTCTGGGCTGTCTCCAAGAGGTGGTGGGTAGTGGCGCCGATTTTCAGCTTGTTTTTCTTTGCTCTGGTGTCGATGGTTATTGGGGTACGCCACCCATCGCATCCCTCGTCGATTGCAACGGGTTCTGATAATTATTGAAGACATACTACATCAAGAGCGCACAGGAGCAGCAGGTCACAGACTGGTGTAAGCATTCACCGACCCCTTCACGGACGCACCATTGATTTTGTTGCAGTTGCCGCCCATCTTGGTTCTGTATTTGGTGAGCGCAATTCCGACGAGGGTTGGGCTACTGGGGATTCAAATTATCGCCGACCTATAGCTGGGGACCTCATCTTATCTGTGGCGACGGCATACTTCCTGATAAGAACCAAAAAGACCGTCCTCAGCACCCAAACTGCACAACTCTTTAACTCTCTCATACCGCTCACTTTTCAAACTGCCGCCCCGGCGGCGCTCATGTGAGTCCTTCATCGTCCGTGCTAGCCCGACTGACCCTCCCTCAGCGCCATGTTCAACCTCATCTTCTCCCAGATGTACCGCACCGACCAACCACTGCTTGGATACGTCGAAATCGGGTTTAATCTGGTGCTACCAAAAGTGTATGCCATTTCGATGATGTACACGCTTAATGCGCGCCGCGCGATACGCACCCGTATGTCAGGCAGCCGCAACGAAAGCAACAGCGACGGTCTATCATTGGGCGGGCGGGTCCATCCGCGCCACACCAACGTAGGCAGCCTTGGATACATATTTCCGCGGAATGCTGACTGGAATGTTGCATTATAGGGAGACGTGGAACTAGGCCGGATTGAGGTGGCTACCCACAGGGAGACTACGCGGCATGTCGATGTAGGTGCCGGTGTGGTTTCGCATCAGTTCGTGGCCATGCTGAACTTGGTTGTTCGGATTTCAGGTCACCGACATGTTTGCCCCTGCACACACACTCGAAGACAGCAAGGTCAGACTTTCAGATCCGGACCAGAAGGTTTACGGCGCCTCAACAGAGTAAGCAGGGAGAGGTTGTTAGCAAAGGGCCAAGGACAATGTAGGATAGTTCGATTCATGGATTCAGGAATTAAATCATTTTCCCGCCATCTCGCGATCTGGAAATGGTGTTGAATCACATTTCGCCTCGAGAACAGGTCTCTATGCAGGCCAACCACCATTGAAGGTTATACTAGGCACTTTCGATATTACCTCTCCGTGATAGCACAGTCCCGTCAAAGAAAGGACATGCGATGTCAATATGTGTGGTCGAGATGCAAGCACAGCGAAATACCCTCCCAATCTTGTTGCTTGATTGATGGAAATTAACGAAACATGGCAGCTCCAGGGATTAATTAATAATAAAACGATCCCCTCGTTCGTGCAGTCGTGATTATGAGGGACTCTCATGCGGTGGCGGCGCCTTTCGCAGCGGCGGCTTTGCTGGCGCTCTTGGAAGCAGCGGCTTTGCTGGAGGCTGCGGCGCTTTTCGAAGCGGCGGCGTCGCTGGAAGCTGCGGCAGTCCCGGCCGCAGCGGCGGCGCTGTCAGTCGAAGCGGCGGCCGACGCGTCGTCGGAAGTATCGGTAGAGCTCACGTCGTCGGCAGTGTCGGTAGAGCTCGCGTCGTCGGCAGTATCGGTGGAGCTCGCGTCAGCAGTGTCGGTAGAGCTCGCATCGGCGGCGTCTGTCGAAGCGGCGGCGGCGGCGGCGTCAGTGGAGCTCGCATCGGCGGCCGCCTTCCCAAGTTATCAGCAACGCGAAACGAGAGTACTCGGTGAAGTAGCTTACAGCACCGCTGCCCGTGAGAGCCGTGCACGCGCTGGTGAGCGTCTGCTCAACCGTGTTGACCTTGTCCACAACTCCCTGGGCCCAGAATTAGCATGCACGTCGCAGGCGTCACCAGGCAGACGTACCTCTAGCGTGCTCAAAACGCCAGCGATGCCGCCGGTGCTAGACCAAGTCCATCAGTATTCGATGGAAGGGGACACACCAGGGGATACAAACGACATACCTGCCTGCGATACCAGAAATGACGTTCAGGCCGTTCGTGATGTCGGTGGTGATGCCCTGGACCTTAGCGAGGTCGGCGCACTAGGAGGAAACCGTGAGTACAGCTGTGGGGGTGCGTGAAGCGCTGTACCACCGTCGCCAGATCCAGAGCTCTGGCCTTCCTTTGCACCGGGGCAGCACCCGCCGTCAAGAGGGATGTCACAAAGAGAGCAACGACGAAAGAAGTAGAGGGAAACATTTTAAAAAGCAAGAAGAAGCGTGCGAAGGAAGGTAAAAAAGAACGGGTGAGACCAAAGCTAAAGATCAAAGAGACTTGGAGTGCCTTTTAAGAGGTGCGGCCATGGATACAGCCGAGCACATGGTGCGAATCGCATCAGCAGATGGCAAGATACCGTTGTTAAGCGCTTGTTCCCGGTCGACATCGTCGCTTAGGACACTGGACCGTGGCAGTGGATAGAGCCCGAAGGTAATCCAGTAGACTCGCGGGCTAGTCGAGGTTCACTCTTTACAAGACAGCTGCAGATTTGAGACAAAGCGGAGGGTAAATAACGTGAAGTCCTGACGGAGCGGCCCGCTGAACATGTGACATGGTCCGTGCGCATGTTGATGGTATCTTTGACGCTCTCCTCCACGATCACCACAGTGCCAAGCCTTTCAGCTCGCCGATCTGTATACGGTCTCTGCTGTGCAGCCTCGTTGCCCCACCAACTCGACTGCTGCTGCTACCACCGAGCGTTCTTCAGCAGCCTCAATCCTTTCTTCAAGAACCGTGCAATCCTTTCGAGCTTCTTTCAAGTCAAGTCCATGCGGACCGCTCTATCGAAATCGCCAATCCCTGGATACTTCGCCATTCGCGTCGGAACAAATGTCTTGTCTCTCTCCGCAAGAACCCTGATCAATTTGAAATGTATTCCCTTCCCTCTTCGGTCCTCACACAGGTCCACCTGCTCATACTTTGTCTGGAGTTCTGCACTCTCGCCCTGCTCGGCGTTCGCCGTACGACTCATGCCCAGTCATCATCGTCATGCATCTGGAAAGATCAGGCCCGTGGTTGCCTCCAACGCTCGTGTTTGATATCTAGGTAAGTTTTTATGTCGCTGAGCGCGTTCGTTGGCTAATGGTGCAGAAACGCCTGACGTCGGAGTGGCCGACGAATCGTGCGAGGCCAATTTGCCATTGCCAAGCAAGACGGCCAGAAGGGACTGGCCGCAAAGTCGTTCGATATGATATTCATCTGCGGTGCGTATCCATAATCGATGAAGCGAAGGCCAAATTCTGAACTCAGGCGAGCGGCGCCGTCCATATAAAAGGACCCTGCTTGCAAGTACGTCCACCCATCAACTCACCTCCCTAAAGATGTGAGCCACTACTGCTCTTGCCACTTACGTTCTCTTCAGTGCTATCGGTCTTGTCCGTGCCGTGGACGGCATAGAGTAGTGGGCGATACTATGGCCACCTCCATCGCTGCGTGCGCCTATATATTCTACTTTTGCCGCATTGCTGTATGTGCTGGCCGATGTCTAGGTGGACGAGCACCTGCTCGCCTGGCTGCCACTAGTGGAAGAACAGAGACAGTGCGCATTTACTCTCTACTTCGGACCTTCGGTTCCGTGCCGAGGATAATTGTGTTCTATCGCAGATGAAGCCTCGCTCTTCTGCGTAAGTCACCGTCAAAATCAGGACTCAAACCATGCTAACGGTTCAGTTTATCTAGGCTTGGAACGACGGGCATACGTACCCGACCTTCACCATCGAGGTGGCAGCGTCGTTGGACGCGTCGTTGTGCGCGACGCATATTTGCGTCGTCCTGTTTGGAGTAACGACTGGTAGTTTTGGGCCAGAATCGCAACGGATAATTGATTCATGCATTCCGATTAGTAACGCCTTGAGCTCGCATCTCGGCCCTTGCTTTGGTTTACGAATGGGTCAGTTCGTAAGGCGCCGCCATACCTCAAACTGCCTTATCAAATTGAACGAAATCTTGCACAGTGCAAGTATCTCATGAGCCGGAGGACAACGGAATCTCAGATGTGTCCGGCCGTGAATTTCCGAGCTCATTCGTCAGCAGGCTTGCTGAGCAAGCCTCACCCGCTTATAAATCCAACTCTTAATCGACTCTCGTCCTCTTCTCAGCTCATACCACGATGGCCCCCATTCGCGTCGCCCTCATCGGCCTCTCTGCATCGGCCAAAACCGGCTGGGCGTCCTCTGCACACCTCCCGTACCTACTCTCGCCCCGTGGTCTTGCCCGTTTTCAGATCGTCGCGCTCTGCAACTCGTCCAAAGAGGCCGCGCGTGCTGCCATTTCAACGTACAGTCTTCCCTCAGAAACCCGCGCGTATGGATCTCCTGTCGACCTCGCGGAGGACACGGACGTAGAGCTCGTGGTATGCTGCACGCGCGTCGACGTGCACCACGAGACGGTGCGGCCCAGCCTCGCGGCGGGGAAGGCCGTGTATTGCGAGTGGCCTCTTGCACAAGACCTGGAGCATGTCCGCGACTTGGCTCAGGTTGCGCGGGATAAGCAAGTACGGACGATGGTCGGAGTGCAGGGCCGCGTGGCGCCGGTAGTGAAGAAACTCAGGGAGTTGGTGGAGAACGGCCGGATTGGGAAGGTCCTTAGCGCCGAAGTGAGAGCCGCAGGCGGCTTAAATGACCGGGAGATTTTGCCGAAGAGCCTAGAGTATTTCACAAGGAGGGAGGTAGGCGGGAATGTTTTCACCATCGGGTTCGGGCATTGTGAGTGATTCTTCCAGGGCTAGAAAGCTCTTTAACGACATTTACAGTGTGGGATCAAATCCAATTCGTTCACGGAGACGCCACCGCCCTGCGATCTCGCCTGCAAATCCAATTCCCCAACACAAAGCTGCGCGATCCCGAGACTAACACCGTCATCAAGGTTGTCAAATCCGACGTCCCCGATCTCATCATCGTCACCAGTCCCCTACAAGAGTCTGCCATTGCGCAGAAGGACGCGACCCTGCTCGTCCGATTCCGCCGGGGGCAGCCTTCATTTGACGAGGCACCTCTGGTCTGGAGCATTATCGGAGAGAAAGGCGAGATTCGTTTGACAAATCCCGGAGGCACCACTCTCCACGCGTCTGCGCACGGCAAGTCGGTACGCCTCGAGGTGAAGGATTTTGCAACCAATACGGTCGACCAGATCGAATGGCAGTGGGAAGCGTGGCAGGAGGAGTTGTCCGCCCTTGCTCGCAGCGTTGGAGCGCTCTACGAGGCGTTTGCAGAAGGGAAGAATTATCCGACGTTCGAGGATGCGCTGAGCAGGCACGGGCAGCTGGATGAGATGCTCTCTGCTTGGTCCGCTTGAGGGTTGGGAATCTTTATGATTGTTGAAGTTCAAAACTCTTTTCTCCGCGTTGCTATGTACATATTGAGCATGTTTGAATCAGTTCTCAAAATCTCCATGCAGAACAGTTACCAGTACATTTAATTCGTTCCTAATAAGCGCTGTAATCCAAGTAATGCAAGGACAAGCTGACGATTAAAAAGCGAGCGGAAGCTCTGGGTCTCCAAGCAGGATTCGTTTGAAATTTATAACCGGGGATATCACCCGCGACTGACCCACTTCAACCCGATTTCTGTTCACTTTTTGAGGGCTTGGGAAGTCCAAAAAATCCCACATCGAATTATGAAGGCCTCAAAATACCACGACGAAATTCAAAATTTTATTTGGAGAATTTGGGGAAAATATCGAGGTTTATCGGAAATTCCCGTGGCTGACCCACTTGGCGGCTTACAAAGCAGCTAGCTTGCACCGCCTCTTGCCTCACGCTCGCTGCTGTGACCCACCTCCTCTCGCCAGCATATAAGATAGCTCTGACGATGCGACGAATCACCTCCGTATCGCGCTTCCTGCAATGTCCTACTCTTTGAAAGGTAGCTGCTGGCTTCTATTGTATCTCTGTCGGTCTGAGCCCATTCCATAAGAAAAATCGCCGTCATAACCGGTTCTTCACGTTCCATAGGAGCGGCGCTCGCTAAACACATGGGCGAGCAAGGCGCCAAGGTCGTTGTAAACTATGTCAACAGTGCCAAGGCCGCTGAAGAGGTTGTCGCTTCCATCAAGGCCTCCGGTGGATCCGCCGTCGCAGTCAAAGCTGACACGTCAACGATCGTTGGTGGGCAACACCTCATTGACGAGGCCGTCAAGGCCTTCGGCAGGATCGACATTCTCGTTCTTAACGCTGGGATCATGGGCTCTAAAGTTCTCGCGGACGTCGACGAGGCATCTTATGATGCGCACTTTGCGACTAATGTCAAGGGACCCCTGTTCCTGGCCAAAGCCGCAGCACCACTTCTTCCCGCACGTACGCTTCATTCCCGAGGTACTTGACGATTCTCCCTCACGATTTTATCCATTCAGCGGGGGGACGTATCATTTTTTTTCTCAAGCAGTCTCACGAGCGCCTCCAGTGCGTTCTCTACTCTCAGTTTCCGAACCAACGAGCTGACTTGCGTAGCCGTCACTTCGAATACGCTCGTCTACACCGCTACCAAGGGTGCTGTAGAGCAAATCTCTCGGATCCTAGCCAAGGACCTCGGTGCGAGGAGTATCACTGATTCACTGTCAACACCGTCTCGCCTGGGCCCGTAGACACGCCGCTCTTCCGTGAAGGGAAGTCGCAGCAACTGATCGACCACGTCGCCCAACTCGCGCCGAGCGGCCGCTTGGGCGACGTCGACGATATCGCACCTGTGGTCTCCTTCCTTGCGAGCCCAGCCGCACAGTGGCTCAATGGGCAGAATGTGCGGGTTAACGGGGTGCGTATTGTATTGCTTTCTGACATCCTGAATTGGGACTGACTTGCGTGGCACGTAGGGATATGTCTAGAAATTCAGAGTCCAGACCGCAATTTGTATGATGTGTAATTGTTGATTTCTACACATTTTTTGCAGCTCCAAGAACTGTACCGCTATTGCTAAGCGGTTATTCGCAACCCGCGTTTTGAAAAGCCCACTCCACAACATCGCTTACCAAGTGACGTCATCGTGCATCAAGTCGCTCTGTTGATCAAGCTGAACATGTTCTGTCGTGCCTATTTCTGTGCGTTCTATTCGAGGTTACAGTCCTTTTTTAGCTTCTCAAGTTCTTTTCTCTTTTCCATTTCTTTTGGGAAGGAGAGAACGACAGGGAAAAAACAAGACGGGCGTTCTCCACTTTGGGGACTTGGTTGATCTGCCTCCCACTCCAATGTTTTGCGAAGGAAATTTCGTCGCATACGTGCACATGACGCGGGCTATGACGGACTTACTTCGCGTCTGCGCTATAAAAGAGGGCAAGGGTTCAACGAAAAGTATTATCCACTAAACCAACTACAACTCACTAACCTTACACCCACCCCCATCCCTCATATCATTCACAATGTTCGGCCTTCGCTTTGCGCCTTTCCTCCTCCTCGCCACGAGCTTTGTGTCCGGCGCCGTCGTCGAGAAGCGTTCCACGACCGCCGACGTCGAGACCGTCTTGAACACCCTCAAGAGCTCCACAGACACGATCCTTCCCCAAATCAGTACGTCGCACGAGTCTTATCCACACTCTTCGCTCACATATCTGCAGCTTCCCTCACCTCTGCCGGAACGGCCACCGACACCACGGTCACACCCCTCATCAACGACCTCACCACCGCCCTCAACACCGCCACCGCTTCGCTCGCAGCCCTCACACCCGTCTCCTCCAGGAAGCGCCAGTCGGATGACGATATCGCCAACCTCGTCGCCGGGATTGTCACCGTGAGCTTGTTCATCCCATTTATTTCGAATGTTTATTGAGCGCCGGTGTGCAGGACATCGCCAACGCACTTGACACACTCCTTGCCGATGCCTCTGCTATCCCCGACCTTGGCACTCTCCTCAGCGGCGTCGACACTGCGCTGAACCAGGTTCTAAGCGGCCTCGAGACCCTCTTGGCCGGCGTGCTTAACCTCGTCGCAGTCCTGTGCGTCTTCCGCTTTATTTTTGGATTTCGACATTAAACTTATTCGTCCTTCCACAGACTCGTCGACGTCGCCGGCCTTTTGGAGTCGCTCGCTTTCGGCCTCACCCTTGCCTCGCTTGGGTTGTAGATGTATCGAGCACAGTCGAAATGAAAGAAAACGGAAGAAGTTGATACCCACCACGGACAAAGGACCTTTTACTACAATACACATCATATACAGCTTGTTATTGTCATGAACTGACCAAAATAATCACCTTTGATAACAAACATTGACTCTCATTGAGTTTTGGCCTTCAATACTGAAGTTTCGAATGCATTGCGACATTCGAACTTGTACTTACTTGGTTACAAGGTAGCACCAGGTCATTTGACGCGTCGTATGCAGGCTGTCTACCTAGACGCCACGACGGTTTGCAGACGCCGAAACTATGAAACCAGGTTGGCTTCCAGACCCCAGAATATCATTCAAACGTCGAAGCGACAGGTTCAAATAACTGACGAACGCGGGCGGGCCGCATTCGTATATAAGGCATGAGGTCCAAGCAGTCCAGGTTCAAGCAAGACACCCGCAGTTCTTCCTTCAATTCATCCCAAGATGCAATTCATTTTTGCCTCCGTCGTTTTCGCCGCCGTCGCTCTCGTTGAAGCAACCGACTTCAGATTGCTTTATGCCATCCCTATCATGGCCACATTTACCACCGAGCATGTCTAACGACGCATTGTTATACCGACCATGATGTGTTCGTTCGATTTAGCTTTCAGAATACCTGTTACGCCGCTCAAGCTGCGGGTCTGACCTTCACCGAGGCCTTCGTTTTGCCAGGCGACTTCAGCGGCGCCAATACCGACAGTGCGCATTCTCCTCACTTATATGCCCCTCCTTTTCTCAACCACTCCCATTTTTTTCCAGCTGAAGCCAGAATTTTCTGCGTGAGTGCTGAATTAATAGCTACTGTACAGTTTCATTCAATTCGAAGTCACGCGTCACACCCACTTTTTTTTTATTGCGGAAATAATTTATTCTCGATTCGTCGGATTTCTTTTGTATTTTAATTGTATCAAAAATTCCATCTTCGATTCGAATTGATCGAAACTGTACAGTATCTCCTCCTCCCCTCGAGATACCAATATTTGATCTAGACATGGGCGGACGGAACAATGACCACGGCTTTCACGAAGGATGTTGCGTCGTCGCTGGGAGCCATCGAGCCGCTTTGATGGAATCGGGGCCTGTCGTGGTTTTGGCTATGCTGATATTCTGCTGTCGCCACTCATTTTAACAGGCTCTACGATGAACCTTGCTTCCATTTCGTTTCCTTTCGACGAAATTCAATTTTAAATCTGTGAATTGGACTGGAGGGAAGCACGGGCTTGGGGGAGTTTCAAAGTCTGCAGCAAGTACACCAACTCCCGACTTCTAACGCGCCGCCGACTTTATATCGCTACCTTGGTCATCATCGAAGTACTCAACAGAAAACTGATTCGTTCATTCGGTCGTTAGTTCTACCCTATTCCGAGCCATGGGTCAAACCACGGCTCCCTCCGTCACATAATAATCATATGAGCATAAGATAACTCCACCTCAGGGCGTATACCGGAACCCTAGCATTCAACATATTAGTATGAATCTCACACCCAACATGCACAAGTCAAACTCACCCTTCGCAAGATCATACTCCTCCATCACATTAATCGGCATATCAGTCGGCGGCTTTCCTCCCTCCCGCGCGTCCCTCCGGCGGTTCTCTACGCGATAATAGATAGTCATACAAACCGTCAAGAGGAGCCCGAGCACAGAGAATGCGAGGTTCGTGGCACAGCCCTTGACGAAGCGCGGGCCTTCGGGGGTGGGGAAGAGGAACGCGGCGAGGACGGAGAGACATTGGCCAACGGCGTTGAGCATGCCGAGGGAGACGGCGCGTTGGGATTGGGAGCCGGTGTTGGCGGATTGCCACGACATGATGAGGGGGCTATTGGTTAGAAAGAGGAAGCGTCAAACTTGGATGGAGGAACAACAGGGAGGAATGTGGGGACGCACATGTTGGAATCTAGGAGCACGAGACAAACAACAACGAGCATGCGAAATAAGGCAGTTAGCTCGCGATAGATTTATAATTATTGGAAAATGCATGGACAGCATGAATGAAGACGTACATCCAGCGGTAACAACACAAATACACCCAAAGTACCGCGCATGCAGTGCCATGTGCGACGGCTCGATGGGAGAAACGCCGAGGAGGATGGCCCACCCGACGATGGCGATTGCGAAGACCGATGCAGCTGGGACGCCGCGCGTCTGGTAGTGGTCGGAGTAGGTCGACATGAGCAGCACTTTCGTAGAATAAATGAACGGAAAGGAGGGGATAATTAAGAGACGCACTGAAGACGAGACTGACGACGTAAGGCGGGACTGTATACAGCTGTGCGTTGGCGTTCGTGTACCCGAGCCCCTTGATAATGGTCGGCAGGAAACCGGAGACGGAGCCCAATCCCTGAATGTGACGGGTGAATTCATTGTAGGGCGGGAAGATAACAAGTACGCACGAGGTTCATGCATGAGTAAATCACAGAGACGACGTAAGTCTTCCAATCCAACAATGCACGGCGGACGGCGGCCCAGTCGACGCCCGTGTGGCCCTCGCCGAGATTCTTACGGTTTAGGCGCGTGAGCGCGAGCGTGCGCTCATCCTCGGTAAGGTACTTGCTAGTCTGCGGACGTGACGGGAGGAAGAAGAACACCGCGACAGCGAGCATGAAACTCGGGAGGCCCTCGATGAGGAAGAGGATCCGCCATTGGACAATCTTCGAATGTTTGATGCTCGATACGCCAAAGCTAATCAAGCCGCCGAATCTGCGTGACGCCACGGCAAAGTCAGAAAGTGGCGCCCAATGACATTAGAAGAGAGATGCGTACGCGCCGGCAACCGATCCTGCGCTGATAAAGAGGCCGATCCGTTTGGAGAGCTCGTTGGGGAGATACCAGTACGTGAAGTATAATGCCATGGACTGGCCGAAGAGCGCCTCACCGACACCGACGAAGAGTCGGCATACATACAACGCACCCGGGCTGAAAGCCGCTGCTTGGCATGTAGCAGCGATGGACCAAATAAGGGCACCGATGGAGATGGACGTCGAAGGGAGGATTGCTTTTGCGAGTAGGGTTCCGGGGACAGAAAAGACAATATAGGTGACTGACCCAACGTCAATGTCATGAAACTGGCGTATATAAAGACGGCTGACTGAAGAAGGTGGACAGCGCAAGACTATAGTTGGTGTCGGATCCTCTCAGGACAGTCGCCTGGAGCCCTTGAAGGCGGGCGCTGAGGGGATGCCAATTCCATATAGTCCGATGGCAAAGAAGGAAGCATTACTGACTTTCCAAGGTTGCCGCGGTCGAGGTACGCACTCAGGTAAAGGAGTACAGCGAGGGGAAGGATTACGACGTCTAGAGGATGTTCGTGAGCAGTTCCAGAGACGCTCGCATGACGACGCACCGAGCTTGGCGAGCAGACGGCGCTCTGCCTTGGTAGTCTCTGCGCGGTGGTCTACCCCAGTCGTGCTGGCAGCATAACCCGAGCCCTTTTCCGTATCGGTCGTGTTGGTGACGGTCTTGTGAATGGGGCCGCCCTCATGCTTGGTGTCCTCAGCAAACCGAGCTTGCTTCTCTGCTTCCATATCTGGGTGCGGGGAAGAGAAGCAGGGAAAAACTTGGTCCGCGCCGGCCGCCATTTGGGCGACTTTCGATCAATTTTTTTTTAAATTTGGAGAATCGCTTATTGATCGCTTATCAGTCATGGGTACAGTGTGAATGGGGTTAGTGTGCCTGCTCCATGAGTCAACCACGAGTCGAGTTGAGGGCTGTTGAGTGCCGGGAAAGTGCTGGCTTCCAAGTCGATGCGTTCGCAACGAAGATGAGTACGCTGAACCCTGCGTTGAATGAGGGAATCCAAGTTACTTCCCCGCCCAAAGCACATATATCACGTGCAGGTTGTATTGGCGTTTGGTTGACAACTCGGATCTTCGCGCCATATCCCCGGGTCAGGGGATCTAGAACTTACGTCTCTCTTCCTTCGTCGAATCGTCATACTGTATCTTTCCCTTCAAATCGGTAGTCACGCGTCACGGACCCCTCTGTCGATCACGAATTTTGGTCGATGTCACGCGTCACGCGAGCCTCTGCCGAACCTCTACACCGTGACCCAGGCCCAAAATTGCCCGAAAAACACCAAATAGGCGAAAATTTCGAAAATTTTCGTCCTGGATGCCGAAATTTTTCGAGGTGTCACGCAAAAATTTCGCGGCTGCCGAAATGTCGAATAGGTAAAATGAGTCACGCGTCACACCCCATGTCGATTTGAAGGGAAAGATACAGTAGACTCGTGGAATCCGGAAGAGAACAAAAACGACTCTTCTTGAACTAAAAAAATGGCGCCTGATATTTTCAACATGCTCGCACCTCGCATGGTTGTGACTTGTGGTTGATGTGCTACGCAGTTTGCAAGAAGCCTGTTCACCAAGATGACCCCCGGCCTTCCGACGTCGCAATGACGGTCGCATGTTCGTTTCATGTTGTCGCGCTTTGCATTTCAATTGGGACAAAGGCTACTACTAGTGCTAAGCGGAATGCGTGAATCAATTATCCGTTGTAAATGTTGTCCATGAACTACCACTCGTTATTTCAAACAAATGCGACGATTCAGAAACTCAGATCTGCGTTGCGCCCAACGACGCTGCCACCTCGGTGGTGAACGTCGGGTACGTAGTCCCGTCGGTCCAGGCCTGATTACCCAAACCGTTAGCATAGTTTGGGGTTCCTGGTTCAACGGTGACTTACGCAGAAGATCAAGGCTTCAGCTGTGATAGAAAAAAAGTAGGCGTTCAAAACGGAAACGGAGTAGAGAGTAAATACGCACTGTCTTTGTTCTTCCCCTGGTAATCCCCCGCGTTGATGTACGCCTCGGAGAAGGTTAGGCCCTCAGCAATGGCCGGCGG
This sequence comes from Mycena haematopus, assembly GCA_029281435.1. NCBI lineage: Eukaryota > Fungi > Basidiomycota > Agaricomycetes > Agaricales > Mycenaceae > Mycena > Mycena haematopus. Next base: position 51,774 of record JARJCV010000206.1, on the reverse strand, counting down.
CCAGGTGGAGCAGGTGGTCGTCCAGCTAGAAATCACATCGGTCAGCGCATGCAGCAAGGTAAAACAGATGGAAGTAGACGGACTCAACGGTGAACTCCGCAATAGTATCGCCCGCGGGGATCTCATAGAGCAGTCTGTCGTCTGTGGCACGGACGAGACCGATAGCTGCGAAGACAACAGAAGCGGCAAAAGCAATAGTGGATCGCATCTTTAGGGTAGGGTAGGGAGCAGAGTTGATGGGAGAACGCTAGCAAGGAGGGTCCTTTTATATGCGCGGCTCCGCTCGCCTGAGTTTAAAATGGCCTCGCTTCATTGTCATCATCGGATCATGGATACGCGGGGGAGGGAATATCGAATGACGTTGCGGCCGGTCCCTTCAGGCCGTCTTGCTTGGCGAATTGGTCTCGGCACCGGCCAGACCCTGGTCCGACGTCATATTGTAGTCCCAATTCCCAAAGTCAACTGCGGTTCGTATTTTGAATCGTTCGTCGCCCGAGGCTGCGAAAAACAACACTCGACTCCATTCAAAACATCTCACCGGGTGGTTAGTGTTTACGACGATGGGTTGCGGTGGTGCAGGACCCCGGAATATACCTTCAGAGGGTAGGTCCGGGGACGGACAAAATTTGGGCAATTTGGTCCTCAAACCCAGGTCCCGGACGGACAAAAATGGGGGGCCAAGGCCGAACATGCCAGGTCCCTGTCCGGACAAAATATCCGCCGACCATGAGCTTTGGATAGGCGACCTCGTGAAAGGTCTCTTAGCTGAGTGGTTTCCCGTTCTACTATGCCTTGAACGAGTTATGTTCGTTGAGTGTTCGACTCCCGGCGTAGTTTCGTTTTCCCTCCCGCCCTGACAAATCTATATTTGAAGGCGCTAACCAGATATCAGCATTCATTTTTTTCTCATTTTCGCTCAAAATTACTGACCGCTCCATGCTACAGCTCGCAGCAATGGAAAAAGGAGCAACAGACTTAGATGGTGATTCTGGCGCGGAATTTGACGATGATCTGGAATAAATTGCTGCTTTAGGTTCGAATTTTAACCCAATTGTATTAGGCAGTGAAAAAGTCAATGGTATACATGTTCCGGCTCGAAGAACCCATATCCAGCGCCCTGGGCGAAAAAATGGATTTTGGCAAGGCTAGGCCCCGTCCGGACAAAATTGGGCCCAACCTTGACAAAGCGTGTCCGGACAAGAATGGGCCGATCGGCCGATATTGGAACCTAGCCTTCAAAGGTATATTCCGGGGTCCTGGTGGTGCGGTGACCGGACACGTGGACCTACCGGGTGCCACAAGCCGTGCTGCGAATCTTCAATTTGTGACACAGATCGTTCCTTGATCGAGTCGACAACCCCCAAACAAAACGGCAGAAATTCGAGTTACGCAAGCCGCGAGAGTCCAGGAGGCGGGCATAGGAGGCCTGTTCACCCGAGTCCCGCCTCCTCCGGGCCGGACAAGGTAATAACGTTATTTACCCCGACGGGAGCCTTGGGTTTGACCCGACGAAATGAGGGTCAGGGTCAGAGCGTTTGGGCCCGGGTCCCATGTCAAGTCAAAATCTGTTCTTCACTACCATCAAACACCGAGAACTGGTCCAAAAGTGCTGAACTCGAAACCCAAGTGAACCTAAGTACTGTTCAAATCGGCAGTCACGCGTCACGGACCTGTCTGTCGATCACGAATTTTGGTCGATGTCCCGCATCACGCGAGCCTCTACCGAACCTCTACACCGTGACCCACCAGAATTGCCTGAAAAACGCCAAAAGGCGAAATTTTCGAAATTTTGCGTCCTGGATGCCGAAATTTTTGGAGGTGTCACGCAAAAATTTCGCGGCTGCCGAATAGGTAAAATGAGTCACGGATCACACCCCATGTCGATTTGAAGGGAAAGATAGGGTATGTACCCGAAATTACTTATTTGACATTCATTTCCGAGTCGGTCTTTGGACCGGCAACTACGGTGTAATTTTAAATTTAGACGCTTGAGCAGTACGTTTCATCTTCGCCATCAACTATCGTAGCCGAGATGCCGGACGGTCTGGACCGAGCCATCAATGTAACAGCTGTTCTATAATAATATACGTTACTTGTGTGACGTCCGCTCTCCAGCCGCTCTCCGCAATCGATCCAAGTCCCATCCAGCTTCCGTCCCCATTACTGTAACTGTCCTTTGTCTGTCTTTCGCGGCCTTTCGTTTGGTTTTTAGGCTTGTCAGCGATCCATGGCGTGAGTGCCCCACCTCACGGTCAACTGCCCGGAGCGCACTCTTGGTCTCACAGTTGCAGAACCCCGGGTGATTGAAATACTGTGGCTCGTGTACGCGCACCTCTTGAAGGCTTAATTGAATGACTTGATTTGGAGCGGGCTGTGGTGACGAGTTGCTCCAGGAGGTGCCAGTGGCTCTCGGTGTGTCTACTTTCTGCTTCGAGCCGCGTTCCCTTTACCGAGCTCGTGTAAGATTCTCCCTCGGTACTCCTCCCGCTAGATCCGCACCTCACCTGCAACAATGATGATTTCAATTTCTGTGTCCTTGCATTTTCGCATGGTTATTCGTCTCCTCCAATCGTAAGCTGTTCCGCGCGTCTCGCCCTCGCCTCCTAGTCTACTCCAGTGAGCTGACGATCATGTTGGGGTATTCGCACCGTGTGCGCGATGATTAGGATTGGTCCAAGACGAGACAGCATTTGACCGAGATTGGGTTTTCTGTCCCAGTAACGAACGAGCTTCAAAGTCTTCGCTCGAGAGCCGCGACACCAAAGGTGACAACAATACGATGATAGTAATCATAGTCTTCACAGGATTCTTTCTGCCCTTTCTGCAGATCACTCCAGCATTGTAGTACTGGTAGCGACACACGACAGGGATGGTGGAATTCATGCGCACACTATCCGAAGATCGTGTTCCCAGCCAACTTTAGGAACCCAACTGTCGAATATGTGTCGTGGACCTTGGACTTGCCCTGGAGCTGTGCCTGCACGTTGGCCCACACCTCGTCGAGGACTGGCCTGTCTTTGGCACCACCCAGGTTCATCTACGCAGAATTCAGCAAGACCGCTGGAAGGGGATGTAAGCAAAGGCCAGTCCTACCGTGCTCGGGACAATCGCCCAACTCTCAAGGACCGTGCCATCCTCCTTCAACACCAACAGTGCCGGCTGTGCCATGCCGTGCTCGTAGCCACTCCTCTCGCTGATGGCGACGTGGACGAGTCCCCGCGCATCGAGCTCTTTGGCCAGCCGGTTCTCTGGGTCGACGATCGCCTTACCGTCGTACTTGGTCGCACCGCGCGTGTCGTCGAGGTATTTCTCAACCTCGGCCGTGATGATCACTGGCGTGCCTCCAGTCGCGATGATGGCGGGTGAAAGCGTTGCCAGCTTGCTGAGCCACTCCCTACAGAAGGGACACCAGTGGCCGCGGTAGACTGATGTCAAGGTTATGTTTGGTGAACTTGTTTTTCCCGAAACACAAGGGGACTTACAGACTGCAAAGACGAATTTGGACTGGGCCCGCAGGCTGTCGAATTCATGGATCGGGTCGGACGTTGCCATGGCTTTGGAGAGTTTCTACAGTGAAGCGGAACAAGCAAGACCCAGTATGTGAGACTGACTCTATCGCGTGATTTGAATTAAGCTACTTATAGTCAAGCCTGAGGGCCTAGCCTCTAGATCTCGCGCCGTAGAAGCCCGTGTGCACGTGCGCTTATGCAGCCCGTGGTGGCCGAAATACCTTGTGTATTCAGCAGATTCCTGTTACCTTTAGTAAGGGATTCGATAAGTCGATGAAAAGCGCATCCGTCCGTTGCCGTACGCACTGATCCATCCGCTTTTTAGTCCGGTCGCGTCCTCTCAACCCGTAATCCTGCTTAGCGTTTGTTCCCTTTCCTCCGTTCTGTTCACTCTTCCAGTGTGCGCGCAGTCTGCTTTCAGTGAATCCAAAACTCGAATCTAGCCCTGGGATCTTTCTCGGATTTTCGAATTTCTGCTGTGTTGGAAACATCACAATGCATTGCTTGACTTCCATTTCATTCTCCTTGAGTTGTAACTTGTGATTCCGTTGTGCGTGTTGAACAGCCTCATTAACTGCGGTATCCAGGCTCCATGCTCACTGAATGCTGTTTGCTATACTGTAGAGTTTCATTCAATTCGAAGTCACGCGTCACACCCACTTTTTTTTTATTGCGGCAATAATTTTTTCTCGATTTGTCGGATTTCTTTCGGATTTTAATTGTATCAAAAATTCCGAGTTCGATTCGAATTGATCGAAACTATACAGTATTCACTGCTGTCCACTGACTTTCCTGCCTCTGAACATCCGTTCATTGAATGGCCAGAAGCATTGAAAAGTTTGTTGGTTTTGCCGCTACGGCTGTCATCCGGCACACCTCACACCAAATAAAGCAAAATTTCAGTGCAGAAACGCACGCTGATATTGCCGCTCTCGGCCGGGATTTTCCGGACTAATCGGCTTTGTGCGGCCCCAAAGCGGCATGCAACCGATTGGTCCGGTATTTCCCGGCCGAGAACGGCAGTATCGGCGTGCGTTTCTGCCCGCACTGAAATTTTTTGATTTATTTGGTGTGCATGCATGTGCCGAGGGCACCCACTTACGCCGACATGTGACTCCAGCGTCGGCACCGTCACGGCATGGTTCGGCAGCTGCCGCAAACTTTTCGAACCGCTCCACGATGGATTATACCATGTCCTCCTCTTAGGTGTAGAGAATAACACCAAACAGCTTATTCATTCCACCAGGAGCAAGATCCGAACTTGACGTTCGTCCCCGATTGTACCAATTGAATAAACGCTCAAGCTGATCATTGAATAAGACAGAAATACAACGCGAAGAGTTACACGATGGAATTTGGTTCGATGCGACATCAGTTCAATCATAAAACACAAGTGCCCGTAACTCAATCGACTCTCTCGGGGGACTTCCCTCCGGCATCGAGGGATCGAGGAACGCAGTATGGGGTGTGAATACCGAGACACCCTCTGCCGAGTCGAAGCTGCAAAACGGTCATGATCGCTGTCAAGTGCATAGCAACTCGAGGCACGCACCACTTGATCAACACGAACTCCTCCGGCGTCATCCCTTTCAAATATTTCCATCTATGCTCGGGGTTCCACCGCACCCTGTACGTCTCACCCTTGCGATCCGGAGCCAACCGTGCAACTGCGACCAAGTCCCGTTCCGCATCGACGGTACGGAAATCACAGAGCGTGAGCGGCATGTCGAATGCTGGGTGCCCGATAGGTCGCCAGAGGTTGATAATTTGGAATCTGCGTTCGAGAAGTGAAGGAGCGAGCTCGGGAGGGAGGTGTAGATGGACACGGGCGGTTGCGGAGGCTTGCGTTTGGTCGACGTGGACTTCCGTGACTGGCTGGCGTTTGAGTACCGTGTCGGCTTGTCCTGGGATTCGACGGCGAATGGCTGGTGCAGTTCTTACTGAGTACAGATAAGAATTCGATAGAGGGTGCCCGGGCGCACTATGATCAAACCAAACAACCCTGCTCGCCCCGGTTATCCTCTTGAGTAGCTCTTCACTTTCCGGATAGTACTCTGCCTTGATCTCCTCGTCGTTTGAGAACGACCTGTGGCTGGCGGGAGAGTGAAAGAACTGGAATCCCGCTTCGTCAAGGAGGTAAGCGTCCTCTTTGCCGCGGACGTTCTCGATCTGGACATTGTGTTTCTCTGGAGTCCAGTTCGAAAGGGGGAGCTGGGATGTGGGATCGGATGCAGGCCAGTTGGGGGTGTTTACACGGTTGTAGGGCGCAGAGCCGTCGGTGGGAGGGGAGAAGTAGAAGAGGGGGGCTGTTACGGTCTCGAGGGTTGTGGAAGGCATAGTGGGCGGCCGAGCTCGATAGTGGTAGCTTTCAGCTGCTTTGGTAAGGGGCTGGGGTGATTGCACCATCGTTGCGCAATCGAGCCGAATGATTGCTAAATAAAGTCGGCCGAATCGGCTATCCGTGGACCCCGACGGATGGCCGATGGAATAGCTATCCGAGTCGGTCTGTTTGGAAGTTCATACTTAAGTTTCGGTAGGTGTGGTGCCCGAAAGCTATAACGCGAGCAAATCAAAGGAAAATGACAGTGTAGTCCATAATTGCGCCGAAGAAGTTATATGGAGGTGTGATCGTTGGATGAGTGTCCCCGAAATATATTGAGGGCTTGCGTGCAGGACTCTGAGAGCATGTGAATGAATCCGAGTCAAAGTATGTTTGAGAGGCTCACAATAATAGTGCGAAAATAATTCGAATACTTATGGGCGTGATGAGAGAGAAAAAGTATAATCTCAAGCAGATACAAGGCACGGACACCATGTTCATATTACAACTTCGCAGCTCGCAGAGGCGCAAACACAGGTGCGGTTCGGGTTTTGGCAGCGCGGAGGCTTTCCGGAATGTCCTTAACGGGGTGATCAGCATTCATAGGCAGAGGGATTTGGATGGAGAGTAGCACTGACATTGGTTTGGAGTGCAGCGGCGTTCCAGGCGGCCGTGTAATCAAGGTTTTCCACGACGCTAAGGATATTAACTGAGTTGGCGAGAATCCGGACCAATGGAACCATAAACACGCACCTATGATCCCGCGCATGCGTCAGTATCCTTTTCGTCCCGTTCACCGCGATGGGACTCTTCTGTGCAATCACGGCCGCTAGGTCGAGCGCAGCGCGGACCACCTCCTCTCGACCTCCGGGCACAATGGAGGACAGAATACCGAGGCGCTCCGCGTCGGAGGTGGAGAACATGCGCGCGGTGTACGCGAGTTCACGCATGAGCGAGTGGTTTGCGGTGATTTTGGGGAGATACGCGAGGGTGCCGATGTCTGCGGCGAGACCGACGTCGACTTCCTGCGAGAGCGACGAAATTTGATGAGTACTAAGTACATTGATAGATAGATCAAGTATATGGACGGCACCTTGATCGTAAATTGCGTCTTTTCGGCCGCGTACCGGATATCGCAGGCTGAGATGATGTCAATGCCGAGTCCGACGACGAGCCCATGCACAGCGGCGATAACGGGAAATGGGCAGCGCTCGGGCGCGCCGATTGCGTGCTGGAATTCCTTGAGGTGATGGTAAGTGGAGAGCGATCTGCGTGCGGGGTCAACATCGCTTCCCGACACGCTGCTCAAATCCGCGACTACGAAGAATTGGACATATCGAGAAATGAGTACAGGAACCATAAACGCACTGTCGATTCCGGCCGTGAAAAGCTTCGGGAGCGCAGAAGAGAGGACGAGCGCACGGACGTCTCGGCCCTCGTGCGTGATCCGATCTAGTAATGCGCCGTATTCTGTCCACAATCTGAATTCGAGTGAATAGTAGGAGGACTTGACGGTTTCACGATGCTCACTCGACGCTAAACGCGTTCACCGGCTTCCTGCGCGACACAAAGTGAGCCGATCCATGGCGATGAATGAAGTCGGCTTACCTTGAGAGCTCGACGTGAAGAACATGGGGATGCGGTTCAGAAACGGCAATCCACTTGGAGGACAGATTCGCGGCCAGGTCCATCGTAAATGAGATTTTGGGAGGAGAGAAGCGATTTAGGCGCTCAAGTTGCCGAAGTTGCCGCAGCCGAAGATAATCACGTGGCCGAGGCATGCCCGAAGGGAAACCACCCTTAAGAGTTTACCCTCCCGCCGCATGGGTTAACATGACGCGAGACTGAAGGGAAAATATACCCATTTCTGGGGACTATTCCAATAATATTCGGCTTTAGTCGCGGCCAAGCTTGAAGTATCGTTTGAGAGTATCGTCTCAAATTATCTATAGACCATTCAAACTCCGCTCATCAGCCAACAATGATGGTAATGTCGTACGACTCTTTTTTTCCACATCACGCTTGCATCACGCTCTATCTCTTCAACGGCCTACTTATTCCCAGCGTCCCCTAGCGTCCCTTACCTGGCCCGCGAAGTTACCCGCAGCCACGTCACCGTTCGACGTGGGATCATCATTCTCATGCCATCGTCGACGGGGTCCAAGGAGTCAGAAGTCAGGACAAGACATGTCGTGCTTCATGTCCTCAAAACGGATGCCCATTTCCCTGTGCGACAACAGAGACGGCAGGATTGATCAATAAGAAACGAGTTCCGACCCTTCTTGCTGGCGGCCTCCAAGAATGCTCGCGAGTCGTTCAGAAAAGCCCTTCGTATAATAGGTCCGAGTGGGAGAATACGCGCGGTGCTCACGAAAACTTGAAATGCTCCTTGAGCCGGTTGTAGGCCGGGCGATTTCGAGCCGTCGAATTCCCCCGCTATCTTGCGAGCCTTGGCGCCGGTGTGTGCTGCGCCCACGCCAAGAAGGCGCGCGCCCACGCGAAGGTGCGCCTGTGCATGAGACGATGCGCCCATCAGTCGCTCTTCATGCACCCCTCAAGGTATGGTGAAACAGATTTTTACCACTGAAACTACCCGATGACAGGTTTATCTGCCGACGCCTGCTTGCGTTTGCCTTGACATCAACGAGCCCACGTTGCTAAAGCAAATCGCTTTACGCAGGGTCAACGGCGGCGCCTGGTGCTATTCGATCTTCTACACTGCGCCGCAGCAGCTTGGGACGCCACTATGGAGTCGTACGATCCATTTGCCTTTACCTCCGTGCAAACTGCCCATGCCTTACTTAAACCGTCTTTATGTTCCGTGCAGACCGTGATGTGCCGATCCAAGCAGGGAATCGATCATCTAGAACTCGTCTTTAGATGCGATTGACAAAGCTACGCATCTGCCCTTGCATCCGCCAGTATCGCCTACCACCAGCAACGGCTTATGGTTCAATTTTTGCTGCTCTCCTCGCACCCAACAGAATTGTCCTGCATTTCTCGTCCTGTGGGATAGACGAGAACCTCTCAGGCGCGGGAATAGAACCATCTATTTTCGGGAAGAAGCAGCGGTTTAATTTTGACACGACGTCGAACCTGGGAGGCGGTGCGAACAGCTATATAGAAGGAAACGTTAAAGCAGCAGCAGACTTCCTCGTCAAACGATTTTCTCTACTATTGCCCATCATGCTTCCTATCGATGACGACCACCACATTCGAAAGTTTCCCCTCACTTCCATCTCTGTTCTGTCACCGTACACTGGCCTCATCATCTCAGTCGTCCTCCTCGTCTTTTTCCTACTCAAATTCTACGTGCTGGAACTGTTTCTCCTCCAAAAATTGTACGGCGCCAAGTACACGGGCCTGGACGAAGTGAACCGTCGCGGATTCGTGAACCACCACATCGCCGGCGCAACGAAACTCGTCATTCTCATCATTGCCGTGTACCCATTCGGCAACGTCGCCTTCGGGACTGCTGGATTCCACACCCCGTTCATCGGCTCTAGAGTCACTATGGGCGATATATTGATCATTTCCGCTCAAATGCTCATCGGCATGTTCCTATTCGAGCTTATTTACCGGACGAAGATTTCCCCCGTCTCTGTGGTACGGTTCGCTTTGCCAGTTGGGAGTGGGACGATGAGTTTAACGCCGACATAGGTACACCACATGGCCAGCATTTTAGTAGGCCAAGCCGCTGTTACCATCAGCATTTCCATGAACGAGGATTCCAGCATCGAGTTCCTCATGTGTACCGTGTGGGGTGCGTGCCCATCTCCTACAATTCTGTCCTACAGCGACTTTGCACGCAGGCGCATTTGATATAATATCGGAGTTTCTCCCGCATCTCACCATCATTCTATATCGCGTATACCCAGACTCGCACCACTTCCTCATGACAATGTTCCGCGCTGCATGTATCACGACCTTGTTTGGTACCGTTGCCGAAACCGTCGTCGTGATGTTCCTCTTCGGCCAGCTTTGGAGTCGTTGGGAGCTGTCCTTCAAAGTCGTGACACCGATTCTCCATATAGCGTTCTCCATCGCTCAGTTCCATGGGACGCGGATTTTTTACAGGATGTGGAGAAAACAGGAACGCATTATTCGGGATCAGCAGGACATTGAGAAGAGCACAGGCAAGGAGAATTCCCATCTCAAACAATGTACGTGCCATCCATGTTGATGGCATGCAGTCTTCTGAATGCGATCCCAGGATATCGAACCACGAGCGCTAGCATACCAGTTTCTGGCCCTCTGTCGCGAGCGGCTCCTTTGCGGTCTCCGCCTGTCTCTCGGCGTTGTGTTTGCGGTGGCTCCTATTAAGCCGAGTAAGTCTTATAAAGTGCTATGAGTCCATACAGCGCAACAATATCATCACTAGTAGTCTACACTTCAGATGTTTGTTTGAACGAATTCGGCTGCGACGATCGATATCTGTTCAATCACTCAACACGAAAACTGTGAACTCAGCCTTGTGGTTGAGATTCCCGATCACGTGAGTAGCAGCGTTGCTTGCGATGCGGAACCTCTTCGGGAAGTCTCGGCGTCGCGAGCAGTCGGTGCCGCAGATGCAATGTGAGCGTTTGAAGGGTAGAAGTTCCAGCGTAGGTTACGATGGCAGATGACTGGCGATTTATTGTGATCAGGATCGCCCGGAGGACCCTCACAATTCTCCTTCTCCTTACAAATTTGATATTGAACCCAAACCACGTGATCGTGTAAACTCCCCATGCCGGTCAAGAAGAGCGCCGTATGCGAGCTCTCAGTAGACGCCGTCCGTGATTTGATAAAAAAAATGGTTCTTGATGCATAACTGTGTTGTTGGTGTATTTCTGTGCCACGAGTGACGAAAGGCGTCAAACGATGGAACGCATCATTGTGGTGCGATATCCCATTCCTCCTGGACCTCATGGTAGACTCTGAACCGCAGTTCCGCGCAGTTTACCAAACGCATAGACTGTGAAACTCCAGTATAGCCGTGGATGACGGGGAAAAACTCGATAGGCCATCAATGACAAAGGCCGCCAAAACCACTACTTGCCCGTTCCGATATTCCTGATCATGATGTATAATCATGCTTGATCCAGGGCTGATTTCTGCATCTTTTCGGCACGAAACGCGTCAAAGAATCATAACTTCTATTACATTCCTCTTCTGTTCCGACCACCATACTAGAAAAAAATTCTCCGATTCACCGGTGCCATTGGTTCCAACATCTGCAACATGAGTCTTAGACAGTGTTGGCCATTAAGGGTTAATCCTCGGCCCTCAAGGACGTTAAGGGTTATTAAGGGCTAAGGGTTAATCTTAAGGCCTAGCCTTAATGCCTTAATTCCTTTTTGGGAAATAGTTTCTCACGCTCAATATACTGCTAAACCGGCCTCTAGACTACACCATACAGCGGAGTATCTATTCAACATATATATCCTAAGCTTATTCACAGCTTGGTGAAGCCAGTTACCTTCCAATTTCCAGCATCAAGAATCCTCACATCTTGAAGCAATTTCTTCTGCTGTTGGACACAGCCTTTGCAGTAGCTTTCATAGCCCTTTTCGGTGCACTTGTAATACTAATTTCTGTCCCAGAGGTTATGTGTTAGTGGTCTACATCATTGTGCAGCAAAGGTGATTTAACGAGTTAAATGATCCCATCTGTGGGGGTGCCGGCATCTCGGCCCGGGGCCTTAACCCTTAATCTGAGTCTGGGCTGGACGTTAAGGCTTAGCGTTAAGGCTTAATAACCCTTAATGTTAATTAAGGGTTAACCCTTAAGCCAACACTGACATGAGAAGTTCTCGTCCTGGTACCGCGGAATATGCGTCCGCATGTGAGGTGCAAGCCCAGGCTGGCCAGCCCACTCTTGAGTCTTGACCATGTATCTATCTATATCTATACATCCATCTGCAGGTGAGACAAGCCCATAACATAACCTGCCGTTTGTCGCTTATGTACCACTGCGATCCCGCCTGGGCATTACGTGCTTTGTTTCGTCCCTTGTCTCCGATGACAGGTCACCGGGACCACACCCGCCCATCGTGTCGTACCACTGCACAGAGAATGCAGGGGAATTAAAATCGGCATTCCATCTGGCTGGCCCACGTAGGATGGTGGCCTGTCCCTGGCGGCTTCCCCCCCGCTCGCGATGTCGATTTCCCCACCACGTCGTAAAGGTACTGGCTCGCTCGCTCAAGGTAGCTCTCCTTTCGCTCTGCGTATAGCGCACCCAGGCCATCCCGGCAAACTGCCCGACACGCCGACCCTCCCCCTCCCCCACCCCTCTATCTCCACAGGCTAGCGCATCTCATCTCGAGGATGCATCGCGGGAGCGAACGAATCCACGGTGAGCCGTAATCATGCTGCAGCGCACGAGCTTTACCGCAGACGACCGACCCACACACAGATACTTAGACGGAGCACGGGCCTTCTTCGCCGAGATTCCGAAGCCACGTCTGGCCCAGCGGTCGACGGGTCGGGTGGGGTGAGAAATGGAAACCGAAGACCGAGAGACTGGACAGCGGACAGCGGTGAGAAGCCCCCACCCACCCACCGCCACCTCTTTCATTCGCCCCACCCTCTCTTTCATTCCCGCCGCAGAGCGCTTTCCCACCGTGCCCTGACGCCAAACCTCGGCGCACGACACGGATGCTATACCTGATTGCAGAATGGATTTCAGAGAACGGCACCGAGGTACGTCGGACGCACCCTTTCTCGCATGGTGCTTTAATCTATCCATCATGAAGGATGAATGTCGACGCTGTGTTCGGTCGTCAATGTTCAGCAAAACGTATTCGAAACACATTTCAGCCTTTCAGTTTCACACCGTATAGGGCAGGAGTGGTACGACGTGCTGTTCTGCTGCGTCCTCTGTCTATTTGAACCCTCTCCGCAACGCTCTCGAATCTGTGGTAGGCACGGTACGTACCAAACGTTTCAGAGCAAGGGATGCGTTGAGTGCCTTGCCTCGTCCTGCGCGATCTGGTCCCTGGATGCCTGAACGCGAGAATATTCCCTCAGATACAGTTCACGGGTCCTAGGGATAATGGAATGGAAAGGTGAGGACTTGACGTGCGGGGTGACGAACCGACACGGCGTGCAGCATGCATTAATTCATTCCGCCCCAGCATTCCGAGCGTCCGACGCAACGCAGGGGCAAACGCAGACGTACGACCAGCGGAAGATTCGACGCCCAGATTTGTCTTCGCATTCCGCATCGCGAACTGCCAGGCCCCACCCTACCCTAGGAAAATCACGTCGCTTAGGTATGTGCGCGTTTCAGAGTTCAGACGAAGGCATGCACGTACCCATTCTTTGCCTCAGCCCCCCGTGAAATGCGGTTTCACATCCAAGCCATGCGGACTCGTGGGAGGGAGTGGGAGACGCGCGGCCTTTCCTGTGCTCACTCGCCGGCCAGCCCGCTTGGTCCAGGAACTTCGACATCGTTCGTCCCGCGCATTCAGGGGGATAACGGAGGGAACACGGGTCCGCAGTCAAAAATTGATTGATGAATTCTTGTGGTCCCTTCTTGTGGTCCCTTCCCTGGATGGCATAAAGTAGACGCGACGATATGCCGTCTCAGTATCTCTCACTGCGAAAAGAAGGGAGAGACGGAGACATTTGCGATTGCAAGGTCAGCCCAGGCCTAGGGAGAGGTGAGACTTGACGTGCCGTTCTGTGTGCTGGGTGACAGCGTCCAAGGCACCAGATATTCCGCAGCCACCATTCAGCGGGGCCGACACAGGTGGAAGACCCGATCGGTTCGACGCGTCTCCGCATCTCCACTTGCAGGCCCTGCCCTAGCCTCCCCAGGGAGACGAGACATACCTGCAACTTGGGTTAGGTTACAGGTATGTGTGTTTCAAACCGTAAACGGCGGACGTACCGTATCCACTCTTTGGCTCGGCCGCCTGCCGTCGTCGCGGCCAGATATCCTCTGGGTTCCTGCTGTCGCCTCACGTCAGCTGAGCACCTCGCTAGGAATTAGACGCACCGCGTAGGGCACTGTCGTCGGCCACTGCGCGTTACATCTCGGCTGGTAGGAGGGCAGCGGGTCGGTCGTGGTCGGTGGAGAGTGGAGGGTCGCGCAAGTCGCTGCGTCCTACCTACCCCAGTGCACCTTGGTGCACGACGAGCGAGAGCGTCGTCTATGCAAAATAAAACAGGTCAGCTCAGCGATCATATCATCCCAAGCCAGACCCAAACAGAGCAGATCAGACCAGAACAGACGCTCGCGCATCAGAAATGAATGAAACCAAAATTGGGGACAGACCCTGTGGCGGCGAGCGGGGATGCAGTGGCGATGGCGTGCTAGGTGTAAAATTTTAACCAAGGTCCACAAGGCGCAAAGGAAAGGCACCAACCAGACTCGGGATATAAAGCGACATGCCTTCGAGTCGGTCGAAGTGGCGGCTTCGGGCTAACAGACACCGCACGTACGAGACTAACATCCCACGCACGAGTGGGGGTATACGCGAAATGCGATTTCATTCAGCAATGCCTAGGATACAGCGGGTTTCGATGGGTGGGTGGGTGCTACAGGAATAACTTGGACGGCCAGCGCTATGTGGTTCTATAATCTGTAACGCGCGTCAGTAAGTATTAATCTCGAGGACGCAGGACTCACACGACTTGCGCGGGGCGAGGACGCGTGCGGAGACGTTGACATTGGTATCTGCACTCGAAGACGACGACGACGTACTCGCAACCGGGCGTTCCTACTCACGCCCACACCATCAGCGCCACACAAACGCAGCTAAAAAAAGGAGGCGCGCACCTCGATCTTCGCGACGCCCTCACACCGCTCGCGATGCTTCTCCCACAAGCCGGGATAATATCTGCTCCTGCGGTCGAGTTTGATGGTGCGGCGACACCCGGCGCAGAGAACGTCGTGCGGGGTCACGCGGAGGGCGCAGGGGTCGGATTCGAGCGCGAGGCGGCGCTCTGCTTCGGTGCGCGCGGATTTTTTGGGCGCGGAGGGTAGGCTACCGGGGAGGTCTGCTTCTGCGGTGGATGTGGATGTGGATGTGTGGCGGGTGGCGCGCGACGGCGACGGCGACGGCGAGCGGATGTCGCGGGCGTTGTCGTCGGTGGTGCTCCCCGAGGACGAAGGCGAGCTCGAGCCGCCCCTGTACGGTGTCCTCAACGACGTCGTCCTGTCCAAAATTTCTTCAGTTGTGGCTCATGACCCTAGTCAAGGGGCTTACTCGGCCCTCTGGCCCCTACACACCGCCGAATGCTCCCTTACAAGGCGCTGAATGTTTCCCAGTGGATTCGGGCCGTCGTACTCGAAGACATGGCCGCATCCACGGCGGCCGCACTCGTTTCTGAAGGCCAGGGCGGGGATTGTGGTGGTGGCATACATGGAGAGGAGAGAAGGATCGACACCACACGTGACACCCCTTGTCTTTCTTTCGGTTTTTCGAACTCAGATTATTGATCGATCACTTTTTCAGGTCTTCCTTTTGTTCTCTTTCTTGCACGGTTGCCACTTTGGTATAAAAACATCGGAGGAGGCGTCTATAGGACAATGCGAAGTGGTACGCAGTGCGGGCACCCCGGACGCAGGCTTCTTATCAAGGGGCTGAGACTCATCATACCGCGCTAATTTCTAATTAGACCATGATTAGATCGACTTCCTTCTCTTCCTTCTGTTCTCCTCCCAAGCCGCATCGCATTCTCAAAATTTTATCGACGTTCTCGGCTGCGAATCAAAATAACACCCGCTCTTCCGTACTTATAATTATACCAACAAACAATGCCCTCCAGCGCGACCCAACAACGATCACTGGCACTGACAGGACGCACTGAACCGTAAATCTGATGAATGGATGTAAGTAGCCGGGATGTAACCGATGGATCTATCAGGATGTAAGTTGCAGTTAACGTTATCATGCGTTGCTTCGCGGGAAACACCAATTGCAACATAGTTTCAGTTTCGAACTCGTCTTTCAAAGACAATCCTTCGCACGAATGCCGTATAAGTAGCTTGAAATACACTCATCAGGACCGATCATGGGGGCGCACGCACGCCTCGAAGTTTACTTACAACTTTGGTTGGGTTGGGTAAGTTGCAACGGAGAAACGCCGACGGTGCGACCTCCCTCCATCAATTTTGGTTTGGTTTGATAAGTTGTAACTTAGAAGCGCCTCCGTACTGGCTGGTCGTTTGGTTGGTTATTCACGGAAGGAAGACGCAGGGTTATTCAACAGTATCTATGGATCTATTTAGATATCTACTATCTATCGAGGTATCTAGGTATCCATCTATCTAAATAATTTATCTACGTATCTAAGAGATTCATCTCTCCATCCATGTCTATCTTATCCACTTCCACGCTCATCTAACTATCCAGCTATTCAAGTATCTACCTCTGCCTTCCCATTCCCACCATCTCACAATACATATGCACTGTAACTCTGATTCAGGTGCGGCGGAAGTATCACCTATCAAAATCAACATCGAATCAAAAACGCAACCATCCATCTATAAAGGGTACAGTGAACTATCTCCTTGCTATCTCCCCAACTCGAGATTCCCACCTCACTCCTCAATGCACACGCATGCGCCTTCCGATATTTGTGAGGACTCTTAGCGCAGTTGGTAGCCCGTTCGCTTACATCAATGAAAAAAGATTGGCGTTATGCGCAAAGCGGCGGGTGCGATTCCTGCAGAGTCCATACCAAGGTGCTAGGCATTTTTTTCGAGATTACAGTACTTCCCCATCCACTATGTAAAGGTAATGATTCATCATTCATTCAATCATCAAACACGCAACCGTCCATCCACGTATAAACGTCGATCTGATCGCACATTCGCAATACTTCGATTCTCGATGTAAAGTGGGGAGATAATCAACTCAGACTCACCACGCATCCGATTTCGCGATGACGGACTCTTAGCGCAATTGGTAGCGCATTCGCTTGCGTTAGGTGAGGGCCTTTCTAACGGTATGCGAAAGGGCGTAGGTTCAATTCCTACAGAGTCCATTCCATGGGAGGGGTTAGTTTCTTTTTGTCGAGATTACCTCTTCGTTGAAAACTGTAAATCTGATCCAGGTAGAGAGTCCTTTATCAACAAATGCAACCTCATCATTGTATTCTTCGCAACCATCTCAGTTCCATGTTCTTGCATACCTTTCCTTTCGTGGGACGAGAAGAGAAGCTTGAATCCGTGCCCGCTAACACCGATGCCGGTCAATTACACGCTCGCTCGTGCCACATCGGGCTCTTAGCGCAGTTGGTAGCGCGTTCGCTTCGCATGTCGCGATCTCAATGCGAAAGGTCGTTGGTTCGATTCCTACAGAGTCCAATCAGTATTTTTGGTATTGCTTCCTTCCAATTCAACTCTGATTGCAGTTCGAACATGTGAGGACACAGTTTTAACTTTCATGTCAACATTTCGCTGCCGAGATGTCCGGTAGGGCTGATCACTCTGCCCGACTTCTGCCGGTCTATATGCACTTTTATTCCCGTCCTATATGTTGGTGATCCCGTCTCAAATGTGGATGTTTTGGTGCCTTCCGCACAAAATAGATAACGATCATTTTCCAGTGGGATTGTTTACAGGGAAATTGGTGATTTCTATTTGGGTCCCGCCCGATTTATAACTGCTTAAGCCTGATTTACAAACGAGGTAATGGACAAACGGGGAGAGATGGAGAAATGGGAGGTGGAGGCGCAAGCACAGTGTAATTCCCCCATGGTGCAGGACGAAAACACATTTTTTGAATCATATATGGGGAAACCCCACTGCGAACGAATTATTGAGGTTGAAGAGGAGAACGAGAGAGCTTGAAACACACCTAGTGCAGAGACCCAAGAAAGCTGTGGACTGCATCATTGACCCTCTGCCAGATGGTGATCCCGGTTCTGACCGCCGAGAAGATGTATGTACCGGGACGATACTGTTCCTCCAATACTTTTAAGCGCTGGTCCAGCGCCCGGAGTTCTATCGCAAGTGCTGGTGGAGTCGTCAGCAAAAGCAAAAATGCAATATCGAGAGATTCCTTGCCTCTGATTTCTACGAAAAATGCTAGTTTAGTGTGGGGAAAATGCATACCGAGACAAGAGATTACACACCGGCTTGGATCTCATTCAAGTTCTGGACCGGAGCAGTGACAGTCGAATCGTTGGACGACGTGCGTGGATGGACTATAACGGGACCCGCAGAGGAGTCCTTGACCCGCGTTTTGCGTTGTGGCCGTAAGTGGGCAGGTGCTCTGCTTTGGAATAGATGGGGAGAAATCCCGGGAAGGAGCAGTGGCTTTTGAGTTTTGGTAGACGGGGCTGACATCGGAGGGGAGCGAAAAGAAGAGTGTCGAGCTGCGACCTGATTTTCGAATTTGTCTGATCGGCCCTGTGATCCGATCCTCAACTGCGCAGCTCCTATGCCTTAGAAACCCTATGGACATTGATGGCCACAATTCGCTACGCGCCGAGGGTTTGGGTACCGGGGAAAGTGGTGAACTCTGAAAATTGAATTTGAATCTTTTCTAGCGGCAGCGGGACGCAAAAGACAAGGATGCGGGAAGAGGCGCCATTGGTCTTCAACAAGTCAGCTCCTCGGGATGGTACAAGATGCGAACGGTTGAATTTTCACTGCAAATAACGATGAATGTGATACACGAGTAGTGGAAGATAATTGGGGGCGCAACAGACCCCAATATTTCGCCACAAGAAAGGCGCGTATTTCTGGAATCAAGAGAAAGGACAAGATATCGCTTACGGCCCTGCGCTTCGTAAGCAGGAGCACAGTCAGCTACAAATCATATATATCTTCAAGACACGACTATGATTCGGTTTTTCGGTTGTTGGTGTCAAAAAAACTCTCCGGCCACGGGCTGTAAGCCCAGACGCGCGATGGAGTTTGCTCGAAGCCCGTTACGGGTGGCCTCCAAGCCTTCGTAGCGCCTGTGGGTTTCGGTGAACAATAATTCAGACGGAACAAGTGTCGGTCACGCACCTGAATACTTCGAGGCAGTCGGCTTTGTTGAGCCACCTTCCCCTTCTCTTTCCGTCCGGTGTAAAGGCTCCGCACAAGGCTTCGTTCACCATCTCGTCGGTTACGTTGTCTGTGGTTGGTAGTGTCATGACCGGCGAGTCGATAACGAGACATCTACAGGCGCCGTGAAGAAATCAGCACTGAATAAAAGTCGGTACGTACTCCCTGACGATAGCCTGGACAACATCGAACACGTGACACCGCACGCATTGGTCGCTTTCGCCTGAGAGGAAGGCTCGTCCCAAGGAATACCAGGCAAGAACGTTCAAGGACGCACGCAAAATGGGCCGTTTATGCCGGTGTTACCTCGGAGGTCCACTCTGGGTTTAACGACCACCTGCGTGACGGTGGGGCGCGTAGCGAAGTCGTCTGCGATGCTGAGGTCGATTATCGCAGATTTGAGTCTTTTGCCAGGAGAAGCAGAAGGATGGTAGATGGCGGCGGTTCTGAATATTTTCGCCCATCAAGTACTTAGGACATGATCTGCAACGCAGAATGTATATGTGAATCTGGATTGTTTCTCCGGGGGAGTGTGTGATTGAGCTCACGACTACCCGATCGCCTGAACCGTCAAATCCATCGAGCTCATTGGATCCGGAATCATCTGGAAACAAATCGATGAATACAAGCCTGTTAGAGCGCACCGTAGGTGTGCCATACCTGCGATGGAACGACAGGTCCTCTTGTACAGCAGCTGCGCTATCTCTGGATCCTGACCAACAAGCTCGTTCCATTGTTTGCAGACCATACTGGCTCGGAGGATATCGAAGTAAGCGAGCAACTTGAGAATTCTGGCCAGGAGTTCCGGTGGAAGGGCGCAAATCTGCAGGCTGAGCTCAGCAGTGGGCTGTAAGATTTAAAGCTCATAGTAAGCGTCTGCGCTCGAGGATCTCGGCGAAAGAAACCTTACCTCCAGTGTTAATGTCTCGCAAATCATCGCAAAGGGAGGAGGGCAAAATGAAGGATGCCGCGGGAAGAAGAAAAGCGTCAGGAAAAGTCACATGACGGTGAGTTCTATTACGTCCGACTCAAGTCCGACTTCTCCGACCCGGACTTGGACGAAAATAATTAAAAATTGCGATGAAGTCGAGTTGAACACTCCGCTAGACTTCCAACTTCAACGTACAAGTGTGGATCTGTGATGTGAACAAACCAAGATCCTGTTTGAGCATTGTCAACGCTTCCACAGCAAGCCGTCATAGCACGAAATGGCTCCCGTTTGCGGTGTATGGAAAGGAATGTTGCGATGCTGGTGTTCACCGAGAATGAAATCCCAAGTCAACTGTAATTTAGCGAGCGTGTTATCAGTCCGGGAGGTAGATAGGTAGCATTGCATAGGACGGGCGCTATGCATCGATCCCGCAGAATTAAGCTAGATAATGTCCGTTCAATAAACTCGATCTCGTGCGAAGCTGAGTTTTGGGCTGGCGCCTCAGAAATTGAAGCTGGCGACCCAGTTCTGGTTTGTGTTACCCGTGGTGCAGTGCCAGATCTGGAGCTGAAAAAACCAACAAATCAACCGCTGTCAATCGAAGAGTTGGCACATTAAGCTCACCTGTGTTCCAGTAGTCTGCTTCCCATCAGTGAGGTCGACGCACTGAGATCAAAACGTCTTAGTTCTATTCGTCCGGAACAGAACAGAACAGAAGCTCACCATATTCGAAGCCGCGACATTCTCAATATTCCCCGCCTGCCAATCGAGATCCCACGCATTAGATGGGTTGGTTTGCGAGCAGTCGCTCAACACGAGCTTTGTACCCGCGCTTGTCGCATCCCCGCTCGTCGCAAGACACAGGCTAGGGTTTTGCGCAGATTTGATTATTCCAACACTGGAGCCGATCCAGGTCTGCGCGGCGGAGTTGGAGGAGCAGGTCTCGACGGTCACTGGAGCCGATGTGGAGTTTGCAGAGGCGGAAATGCAAAGAGAGGTGTCGGAGGCGAGCGAGAGGGAGACGCTGTACGGGTGCAGAGAAGAGGATGATTCACCAATTTTGGACCGAAGGCAAGAAAGAGACCCACGATTTAGGCTCTGTTACAATTGCAATACCCCAGTTCTGGTTTGAATTCGAGGAAGACGCATCGCAGTCCCAGATCTGCATCTACGGGAATGAAAGTTAGTAAGGTGAGTATGAGGACGCGTAACGTACAACGTTCCCGTTTGTAACGTTTCCATTCGTTGCATCGACGCACTGTTGGTAGGATTAAGGCGATGGTAGGATCCAGATGTAGGTGTTGAAATGCATGTACCTTATTCTTTCCGGCCCAAACAATCTGCGGTGACCCTGGTGAGCCCGCGCTAACCCACTGCTGGTCTGTGAAAAGTGTGTCTTAGTGGGAAGGCCAGCAAATAGCGGCGAGGACGTACTAGTGTTCCCAGAAGCGCATGTCCAGATCTGAAGTTTCGTCCCATCCCCATCCACCCCATTTACCGCATCCAAACACTAATTCTGAGCTAATGTAAAGGCGCGCGATAGAAACACACCTTGTCCCCGAAGATTTTAAGGGCCCCAGGCTTTCCTACACCGGCTGCAGCGACCCAAGTGTTAGAGGCACTCGGCGGGAGGCCAACGGGACAGTCCTGGATTATCACAGGGGCGCCATCGGCGTTGCTCGAGGCGGTAAGGCAGCCGCCGACGGGACCTAGGCAAATCAGCGGGGAGAAATTGGACTTTGTAGATCTGTATGCGCTCACCAGTCGGGATACCAGTATCAAATGTCAAACTTTGTCCGGGCCTGAAAAGAAAACAACGCCCACATGTGTGAGAAAGACAATCGAGTGCTCGGAGGATGAGTCGCACAGCGGCACCTGAGCGTTAGCATGTAGGGAGAGATAAATCGTAGCAAAAACCAGGGAAGTGAAGCGGGAAGTGGGAGCCATCGATAGAGGAAGGGGATGGTGTCGCCATGACAGCCATCTTATAAGTACCAGGAACAAAGCGTGAATGACGGTAATCTCGGTCCCAGATGTTCGGGTGTGCGCTCCGTGATCCGAGGCAGATGTTTTGATGAAAAAGATGGGCGGAGACACACACCCTAACATCTGGACACCCTAACATCTGGTGTAATTCGTAGAGTAACCATGCGACCACTCCAATCCGTCACAAATGTCACCTCTAATCAGTGCGATAATCATTGCGATAACAGCTGATAACAGCTAATGTCCGTACCAGCGTGAATACTGACGACGATTTCGACTTTCTGTATGCCGATGACTGGGATTTGACTGGGACTTCAACCTTGACAACAGTTTGGAACACGTAGACGTCGACTAAGACGATGAACAGACAACCGCACCGCAGATGATGAGCGCGAAGTAAATGAGCCTATACAGCTCTCATATACAGCGGGGGAAAGGCCCAACTGGAGGGTGAAAATGTCCTCGAGAAAGTCAAGAAGATAGATCTTGAAACTCATGGCCGAGGAATAGTATAGGAGGAAGAGACACGTCCCGTCACTGTTTGGTCACACTTTTGATTCATAGATAATCATTAGATAGCGGTAGATAATCGCAGCGTGACACGGTCGCATGGTTGCTATGCGAATTGCACCAGACGTTCGAGGGCAGTGTTCTCCCATCTTTTTTCATCAACACGTCTGCCTCGGATCAATCCGACCGCCTAGATAATGCGCCTGCCCGAGAACGGATGGGAACGAGACTAGAATGACGGCAATGATTCGCCGATGAAACGCTGTGAAGTCAGGAAGAGCGGATCATCGCGTTACGCGTAGAGCGTTGTGGCGGTGCGCAGCCAAACATCACACAATACTTCTCCTCTCCTTCCAGTCTCCGACCTCTTCAGTCTCATTCCTGCACCGGAATCACTTGAATGTCGCCCTTTAGTCTTGCGTATCCAATGCGTATCTACTATCCGACATTCCCAATCCTGCTGCTGTTGCAGGCATGTTTGCGCTCGGGCACAGACACACTGCTTGCTCTATTCCTTTCCGTGCGCCCTGCCTGACCATCCTCACCCACCGCTGGATTTATTGCGGTCATCGAAATGGCTGCTTCTGGCAGGAGTCGGACGTCTCCATTCACGTATGGATCCTACTGTCCTCTTCAAAGCTGTGCTTACATCCTAAATAGATCGTATCGCTTCTTTCGAAACCTGTCCCTCCCGCTCGTACCCATAGCTCGGCTCTTCCTCTGCCCTCGGATACGCCTTCCACTCCATATCATCGCACCCACCCCCACTCGCCCCGAGTCGATAACCGCGACCCCGGGTCTGCCGTGAGTGCAAGTAAGCCATCCCGCGTGCGCCTCCCATTCCCATTTACCCTCCCCGACAGTTTGAACCTCCACCCAGTCGAGTCTCTGTGTCAACTTTGTGTACAGCGCTTTCGTCGTGAGTAGTGCATCGCTTGTGGGTTCTATATCAACCCCGAATATACATTGCAACGGACCTATTCTCCGTGCCGTATTTGTGAGATGGGGCGAACGAGGAATTGGAATGCGCGCCTCGCTCTCTGTCTCTGGCAACTCTCTGTTCGATGATCCTCACCGATTTTTCGCGTCATGGAAACGAATGCTTGTGGCATGCGCAAGAGCAGTTCATTTCCATTCTCGTATGTCCCTAGTTTCCTGTTTCAAAGCTGTCGCGTTGACATCCTAAACAGTTACTCGCTTAGTTTTGATCCTTTCGACGAACCGGCTCTCGCGCTAGTACTCGCGGCTAGGCCCTTGCTCGTCTCTCGAATACGCCTTCCACTCAATATCATCGGACTCCTCCCCCGCTCGCACCGACTCGGTGGAAATATCCCATGCCGCGCCTCCCGTTCACCTTCCACCCCTAGGAGTGAACAGCGTGCAGTTGGGGATCAATTATTCACGTTCCAATTGTACTATTCTATATGTCTGCATTTCGTTTCACATTTCTTCAGGCACGGGTCACGCAGCGCTGGCATATCAATTGCCTACCCGGAATTGGCCATGTCCCAATTCCGATTCGTTTAGGGGACGTGGAGGGTGCTGATTCGTCTTGCCCTTTTGAATCTTCGCCACCCACTGATTAACAAAATTGGTACGAAAGCAAAGTATTCCACAGAATTCGTCATGGTGTCTAGGGCACCAGCATTTGGAATAGTCCACCGAAGTTGTATTTACCCGTCTGGTGCGCGACTATTATCCGCCAACCCACTGATGACCCACTTCCCATCCTTCTTTAACAAACTCCAGATATCTGTTCCAACATGGTGCAGCACACCGTCAAAATAAAACTCATACGGTGTCCACGCCATCGCGATGTCGCTGTCTACGAGCACAGTTGGCTGGGCGGAAATGATCTCGGACATCTCTTGTGGGTGGTCGAACGGGATGCGCTCCACGACGCCGACGAGGTTAGTGAATATCGGGGTGTCGTTGCGGAGGAGCGTCGCACCGCCCGATGGGAGGACGAGCGAGAGCATGCCCGCTTTGTCGCGCGCGGCGATGCCGTCAAGAAACTTCTCCGCGACAGCTATGACCGCAAGCTGGTCGTCTGTGAATCCGGCGGTGCTGTATTTCATGGCTACACTCTGTGGGCTGTTTAGGGCAGCTCTCCCAGAACGAGAGATACGCTTGGTACGACCTTTTGGCTGGAATGGGCAAGCTGGTTAGCGGATGACTCGTTCGTGGCTTCTTTGATACATCAAGGCTGTGTACGTGCCACGATTGGTTGGGCGAAACGCACGCGGCAGCGCTGCGGAAAAGGAAGCCTGCACAGCGCCTTAATCGAGTTTGCTCTTAAACGAGTCCATCTCTTCACTTTTCATGATCTGCCAAGGGTGCCCGCGAACATCAAGGGGTAAGGCACGACTTCAAAATCATCAACTTCTCAAGCATTTGCGTTCATTTTCTCTCCTTATCTGCGTACCTGGGAACCAATTCGAACCACGAATGTCGACAGACGTTGACCAGTGATACATCAGAGTATGCCATGCCACGCTGTGCACGGATCTTCGATTATCTAGTTGATGTTCTCCAACGGAGTTGCATTGGGAAAGCATCAACTTAGAATCGACGTACAATTGAGGCCCACAGAGCGCTGAAGCGATGAGAACATTCGCGCAGGCGAGTATGAAGAGTTTCTCGAGGCGACTCGGATCCGGTTGGATCCGCTCCTCTTCGTATCCGTAGCGCGGAGTTCTGGATCGCGAAGGAGTGTCGTCATCCTGCCGTAAAAGTTGGTGGGTGTTGGTGAGAGGAGGAGAGCAGAAACTTGGCTAGCATGATGCGAGCGGTGTGGAGTAATATACCCTATACTAGCAAAGTCAATGGCGGCCACCGCTGGCCACCAGTGGTTACCAGTGGCCATTGGTGGCCATCGGGAGATGGTGATTGGCGATGTTCTTCATCGTGATTCAGTGACCTGGGGCTGATCCGTCCAGTGATCCTACCACCACCACTGAACTCCAGTGGTTTTCACCGAAAATCATCAGCCTTCAAACCCGAAGTCTTCGTGATTTGGTGCAAAATTTAAGATAATTCTGAGAACTTTGCACCGCTGGTGTAACAGTATTGCTGAATACAATAACAAGCCATACCTGAGGAAGAGTCGGCTTTTATAAAAATTAGGAACATATTTCAATGATTCAAGCCCAGAGCCCGGTGTTGATGCCTTACCGGTCCTATTCCCCATGTATCTTTTGCAAAGGACAAGAACATGGTGTACCTTTTGCTAGAGTTGAAAGTTGAAAAGCGGCATCAATTATGGTACAAGGTAGAGCAAAAACAATATTATGAATTCGAAAAAATCCAGTGTGGCCCAATGGAATCCATCGTAAACCACTGGATGCTTTGGCTCGAACACGCCACTGGTGTCCAATGGATTCCATTGGAAACCATTAAACCGACAGTGCTGGCCAACATCAGCCAGTGCCGAACGATGCCGATCAGCTGTTTGATAGCTCCGGGTGTATTACTGGCCTGGCGGTGTGCGATACTTTACGGCAGGCACGGCAGATTTGATCCGTTGATCATCTGGCAAGGCCGGCGTTGATCCGTTGATCGGCCGTTGTTCAACCCGCGCTTTCCAACGATATACAATCCGGAAATATACGCACGCGGGCTGCGTTCATCGGTTATTTGACACGTATCGGTTCGAGGTTTGAATACGGCTCCGTTCCCTCGAACAATCTTCCGGGGTCTGGCCAACTGGTTTCATATAAACCGTCAAGGGCGCCATCGAATTACTGGGTGCCGCCCTTGAGCCTGTGAAGAAGTACAAGATACTGAGGGTTAGCCAGGGCTTCTGATAGCCGATTCAAAATCTTCGGAAACACCCTCGGTAATTCCCGCGAAATACCTCAAATATCAAGTTCGGTTGTCGCACTGGATTTGAAACTCAGTATTGTAGGTCATAACTCTACAAGGGCCCACAAGGATGGTATCAATGTTTGCTATTCAAAGTATAATTATTTTGGTCAGTTCATGACAATAACAGGTTGTATATAATGTGTATTGTAGCAAAAGGTCCTTTCTTTGTTCGTAGTGGGTATCAACTTCTTCCATTATATTTCATTCATCTCCACTGTGCTTGGCGCATCTACAACCCGAGCGAGGCGAGGGTGAGGCCGAAAGCGAGCGACTCTAGGAGGCCGGCGACGTCGATGAGTCTGCGAAAGGGCGAATAAGTTTGATGTCAAAGTCTAAGAATAATGCTAAACACATACAGGACCGCGACGAGGTTAAGCACGCCGGCCAAGAGGCCCTCGAGACCGGTTAAAACCTGGTTAAGCGCAGTGTCGACGCCGCTGAGGAGAGTGCCGAGGTCGGGAATGGCTGAGGCATCGGCAAGGAGGGTGTCGAGTGCTTTGGTGATGTCCTGCATACCGCCGTCAATCGAGTTTCGAAATAAGTAGAATAAACAAAACTCACGGTGATGAGCGTGGCGACGAGGTTGGCGATATCGTCATCCGACTGGCGCTTACTGGAGGAGACGGGTGTCAGGGCTCCGAGGGAAGCGGTCGCGGTGGTGAGGGCGGTGGTGAGCTCGTTGATGAGGGGTGTGACCGTGGTGTCGGTGGCCGTTCCGGCAGACGTGAGGGAAGCTGCAGGTATGTGAGCGAACAGTGTGGATGAAACTCGTGCGACGTACTGATTTGGGGAAGGATCGTGGCCGTGGAGCTCTTCAGGGTGTTCAAGACGGCCTCGACGTCGGCGGTTGTGGAGCGCTTCTCGGTGACTACGGCACCGGACACGAAGCTCGTGGCGAGGAGGAGGAAAGGCGCAAAGCGAAGGCCGAACATTGTGAATGATATGAGGGATGGGGGTGGGTGTAAGGTGGGTCGTAAGGTGAGTTGTATGAGTTGAGTTGGTTTAGTGGATGATACTTTTCGTTGAATCCTTGCCCTCTTTTATACCACAAGAAAGAAATTCGTCATAGGCCGTGTAATGTGCGACAGTATTCGTGCGCGGCGAAATTTGTTTCGCGAAAGTTGGAGTGGGAGACCCATCAACCAAACATCCCCAAGTGGAGACGCCGTAATTCTTCTTCCTGATCCCGGCAGGAATCACAGCGCCCCTATGCGAAAAGCGTTATGCAGATGTACATGCATATGTCAGGACTTGGAACCGCCGACTCACCAGTTAAGCGCCCTCTTTCCGTTATAAGCTCTGGAATTCGCTGCTCCACTGTGGGCAAAGAAATCGATGCTCGGGGGTAAAAACACCAGAATAGAGTTCTGTAGAAGGCCTGTGAGCCTCGTGTGGAGCTATGAGCCAAAATATGAAGGACATTGGCAATCTCCGCCCGCGTACAGAGCCTATAGACAAAATATGATGGTTCCCGCGTACAGATGGAGTGAAATTGCGCGTCACTGTCGCAATATATGGAGCCAATTAAATGATCTGTCTTTTTTTTTCCGGTCGTTCTCTCCTCCAACAACGAAATGGTAAGGAGAAGAGAATTTGAGAAGGACAGGCAGCCTCAAATAGAACGCGCAGAAATAGGCGCGACGGAATATGTCCAGCTGCTTGACTTGATGCATGATGACGTCACTTGAAAAGCGGTGTTGGTGTGGAGTGAGCTTCGTGGGACGCCGGTTGCGAGCGAGCGGCGTAACCTGGTGCAGCGTGTACATTTCTCACGGAAATGCGAGAAATCGCAATTACTAATACACATCACTACTTACGGTCTGGACTCTGGACTTTCTGTACAACGCAAGTCAACTCAGAAGACAAAAAGCTATGGAATACGCACCCCGTTAACCCACACATTCTGGCCAGCCACTGTGCGGCCGCGCTCGCAACTTTCTAGACATATCCCTAATTTACATTCCACGCAAGGCAGTCGAATTCAGACAGCAATGTAATACGCACCCCGTTAACCCCACATTCGGGCCATTGAGCCACTGTGCGGCCGGGCTCGCAAGGAAGGAGACTACAGGTGCGATGTCGTCGACTTCACCCAAGCGACCAATCGGCGCGAGTTTGGTGATATCGTCAATCAGCTGCTGCGACTTCCCTTCACGGAAGAGCGGCGTGTCTACGGGCCCGGGCGAGACGGTGTTGACAGTGATACCCCTCGCGCCGAAATCATTCGCTAGGATCCGAGAGATTTGCTCGACAGCACCCTTGGTAGCGGTGTAGACGAGCGCATTCGGAGCGACGGCTATGTACATAGGTCAGTTGATGGGTTCTTCAGAAACTGAGAGTAGAACACGCACTGGAGGCGCCGGTGAGACTGCTGGAGAAAAAAATGATGCGTCCGCCCGCTGGACAGTTAAAATCGTGAGCGCGAATCTTCAAGTGCCGCGGGAATGAACCGTACGTGCAGGGAGAAGTAGTGCTGCAGCTTTAGCCAGGAACAAGGGTCCCTTCACGTTGGTCGCAAAGTGCGCATCGTAAAATGCCTCGTCGACGTCCACGAGAGCCTTGGATCCCATGATTCCCGCGTTGAGAACGAGAATGTCGATCCCACCGAACGCCTTGACGGCCTCGTCGATGAGATGTTGCCCGCCGGCGATCGTTGACGCGTCGGCCTTGACTGCGACGGCGGATCCACCGGAAGCCTTGATGGAAGCGACGATCTCGTCAGCAGCCTTGGCATCGTTGACATAGTTTACGACGACACTGGCGCCTTGCTCGCCCATGTGTCTTGCAAGCGCCGCTCCTATGGAACGTGAAGAGCCGGTTATGACGGCGATTTTTCCTGCGGGATCATGGGTCAGACTGACGGGGATACAATAGAAACCGGCAGATACCTTGCAGCGAGTAGGACATTGCAGGAAGCGCAATACGGAGGTGGTTTGTTGCATCGTCTGCAGAATTACCTTTGATCCTGGTGAAAGCAGCGAGCGCGAGGTGATTGCTTGTCAGGCGCCGTGACCGTCACGCTTACAAGCGCGCGACAAGAGGCGGTGCAAGCCGATCAAGTGGATCAGCCGGAAATTTCCGAAAACATCTATATTTTCCCTAAATTCTGCAAAGAAAATTGGAGGTTTCCTCGTGGTAATTTTTCTGTTTACTCTGCAAACCTCAAAAACCTCTGGGTTCAAGTGGGGACAGGGGTGATAACGCAATTTCAACCAAGGATCTTTTACTAGACAGTAGTTGTCAATTCGGGCAGGCGATGGTCTCCAGCAGCATTCTAGAGGCTAGGAATACGAAGAAAAGAATCTGAATTTCAACCATCCCAAGGATTCAAAATCCTCGAGCGGACGAAGCAGCGAGCATCTCGTCTAGCTGCTCGTGTCAATGCCTCCTCAGCCCGGGCTCGAACGTCAAATGATCCTTTCCTCGTTTCAAAACACGTCGCAGAGCGCTCAACCGCTGTGTGCGAGCGCGGGAAACTCCTCTTGTGACACTGGAGGTCAATGAATGCCGAGCGTTGCCGCTCAGAGCTCCGCAGTTATTAATCGATATGATCCGACGATCGGCAGACAAGGCCGACCCGATCCGTTGATCGACTGTTGTTCAACCACGCTGTCAACACCAGGGTTAGAATCGACGCGGGGCGACGGCCGATCTTGTATGTACCAAATAATTTTTTGTATTGTTCCAAAAATCACTAGCAACTTTGGTAGGTCGTATATTGAAACATCTGAATACATGTTCAACCAGCCATCTCTTGAACGTTGAACTATTTCACCCAGCCTGTAATTGATGTGAGCTGCACCTACTTACTATCCGTATGTTCCGTCTGCTCATCGAACGGCACCCCCTCCCAAAAATCCTGATTGTTAGTCACGTACTCCCTCACCTGCGCATGATCCGCCGCACATTGCCGGACTACAGCCGTCTCATAACCTGCTCTTGCTCTCGCCAACGTCGTGTCCGCCCTACACAGCACCCCATGTCTCAAAGTATCAAAGCAATGGTTCGCATGGCCGAACGACTTCGCGAGCGCCTCCGGGGTCTTGAAGAGCCCGTCCCGCGCGCCGCGGTACGCGAAGCGAATTCCGTTGACACAGTGCAGCTGGTGGAACATGGCGATAGAGAACGGCGTCCCCGTTGGTCCCAGTCGGATGAATCCGAGACGTGGAGGGACGATGGTCGCCGATTTGTGGTCGTTGCTGACGGGGTACTCGGTGTCCGGCATTTTCATTTCCATCGCAGAGCGGCCGAAGGAGGCGGGGGCCTCGAGTGGTTGGCGCGTGTGGTCTGCAAATATGTGCGCATTTGAATGAGGGCACTAGTAGCCGCACCGAAATTATGCGGAGGGGCAACTCGCAGTTTCGTGGAGAAGAATGAACTTCTCCACATGTGAGCCAGGAGGAATACATTCAGTGTGCACGATACGATTGTCGCGAATGTGAGGATGATCGTCGCATTGTGAGTGTGCGCGGGGCGACATTATAGTACAAGGCTGGGGGAAGAGCCTGAGAGTGAAATTTTCCAGGTCCCCTGACTCTAACGGATTTGTCTGCCCCATCTGGAATCTGGATAAGGAGCTGATACATTATCATACATCAATACCCTGTAGATGTATCAAGAGTGCTCGAGAGGCAGGATTGTTGAAACTAATAATCGGGATCGAGGCTGTTCAATGCTGTAGTACTCTTGAAGAACATGAGTTTAGGTTCAAACAAACGCACTCTTCACTTGAAATCCTTGTCAAGCCAAAACGTACCGGTAGGAGGAAGACCGCGAACGAATTCTGATGGAATTCACCATCTTCTCCAACTATTGATCCCACACGTCTTATGCTCCCGGCGCCGAGATTTCGTTATTACTTATGGAAGTTCGCGCGTCATTCAGAAACGTGGTTCTATAAATTTCTTTCAAAATCTACGTTCTGCAACTCGCCTAGTTTCCAAGAGAAAATTTACGTTCAATAAATTGTTCAATTGAGCGTGACAAAAATATATACATGTCGACAAACGAGCACCCATCTCCAAGATAATCAAATTCGCGTCAGTCTGGTGTAAATCATCTGCTCATTCCGCTCCTTCAGCAATAGGCTCTGCCTCAGCAGCAAAAATCGCCCGCTCTTCAATAGGCTCCGCCTCGTCAGAGAAAACCGCCCGCTCCGCAATAGGTTCCGCCTCCGCAGAGAAAATCGCGCGCTCGACTATGGGTTCCGCCTCCGCAGAAAAAATCGCGCGCTCGACTATGGGCTCCGGCTCAGCAGAGAAAATTGCGCGCGGGATAAACTTCAGTCCTGCAGCCGAGAGATATCAGCTTAGACGTTTTGGTAAGTAGTGCGCAGCATTCACCGGCTCCGGGGCCCTCGACACCGGCTCCAGGGTTCTCAACCACTGTGTGCCGTTGAATTAGAAGCGAAATTAGGAAATTCATGTGAATGGTCCTCACCGATTGGGGAAGTGCTCACATAGCTTGTCAGGCTGAGGAGAGCGATGAAGATTTTGAACATCTCTGGGGTGCAAGGTTTGGCTGCTTGAAGACTGGAGAAAGCTCCTTTATATACACCGTCGCCTCCCAGTGTGTGTCCGCTCATGCAGTGCTGTTACATAGATAGCTATCATGATCTTGGGAGTCTGCCATCGCATCTCTCAAGCCAAGAACGGAGAGCCAAGAAATAATAGCCTCATCTCGATAGAAGCCACAAGGCGGAATGTTCCGGAACTGGGAACGGTCAAGTTTGATGGTCTTCCATTCGACGCTGGACAGCAAGACTGTTGATAAGAGGGCAGGAAGCAGAGAGCCAAGTCGGATCCGAAAGCATGATTTCAAGTTCTCTCCACAAAGCCATTTCATTCCTCCTCGTCGTCAGCGTTGCGCTCAACGCGCTGACCGCATGGCGCATTCTACCCATTACATACCCCCGATAGCCCTTTCCTCAGAAATCCACATCACTGACCGCTGACAACGCATTTGTTAGCCCCAGCATTCGATGCACTCATCGCGTCAGAAAAGGCGCTCGCCGTGGAACATGCGGTGCTCGAGTTCAATTTCGGAAAACACTACAATATTACCGACGACGCCGAGTGGGCCACGCTGCTTCCTCCACACAAAGGGCGTGTCAAACTCGGCATACCTCCCGAAGAATTTGACGTCGGTCTCTTCGGCTACTTGGCGTGCCTCGAACCCATCTGACGTGGGTTCCTTTTGCTGCGAGAAGGCGCACGCAAGCCGTTCGCGGAAGTCGAAGTGTGTTTGGGCCAAACGAGGCATGCCATTAGTATATGTAACTCGGATTTCACATTGGAACCGTCCCTCGTGTGCGATGCGAGGGAAAAGTGCGCCCCAGCAGCGACAGGTGATCGTGTCGCCCATGAGTGTCGCAATTGGGTGCAGGTGCGGAAGTTCGTTGAAGATAATCAGGCGTCATGGGATACTATTGATCATTGATGCTACTAATGATACTGTTAAGTTAGAGTTCAGTTAGAGTAGGAGCCGTGTGCCCAGGGCCGTAAGTCGTGGTAATGATCGAGCTAGGATCAATAGCGCGAGCAAGCCTCGGGGGCTTTTCACATATTCCAATTTGAGCAATGTGAGTCCCAACTTCGAAATTCGATTCCTTAGTTCGACGGAGCACTTGTTTAGGCGAAGTTAAGGTATCTAGCATCCGGAAGCGGTGAGAATCCATAGCGGCTTATGAGTCGAACCGTGGGCTTCGAACTGATGGGGTTACCCCGCGTTCGATTCCTGGGTAATGTAGGTATACTCTTGGCGAATTGGATGCTATCAATCATCTTCACACTTTCGAGCGTGACGGCGGTCAATCCCTCATCGCAGAATCGCAGATTCACAATTCTAGGGGTTCAAAAGGCAAGATAAGATTATAATTAGGGGTAATGATGCGCGCACTTCGCGACATGTGTCATGATAAATTAAAGGGGCAAAAAGCTTCCTGATGTGACCCAGATTGCTATCTGTGACTCACGTTTTGCTCTCGCGCTCATACATGTAGTGCGTGCTGCAGTCCATGCCCAAGAGCACTGTACCGCCATGGCTCCATCCTTTGACCATACAGTGAACCCCGACCAGGCGACGTTCTTAGGGCTTGGCTTGGAGGGCGTCGCCTATGGTATCCATATCTCACGTCCCGTCAAGCATCCCAGCTCACCCGGACTGCCGCAGGAATCCATGTCATCTTATTCGGGATCGCAGTGTCTCTCCTTCTAAGAAAGGCCCCCAAGGGTGCATCGATAAGACCCCTTTTCACGATTTCGTGCCTGCTCTTCTGCCTGAGCACGGTCCATTATGCGATAAATTTCAACAACGTTTATACCTCGACGGTAAGACGATTCCTACCCGGCCTTTATTTGTTCGACAAAATCTCAAAATCTCTGTCAGATGGTCCATCCGCGTCCCCACATCGCCGCAGAAACGAACCTGCTTGTTGGTACGCTTGCATTTCATCGTTTCTTTGGCCTTCTTCTTTGAACTCATGAAGCCGGTCGTAGGAGCGGACACAATCTTTATTCTTTCTGACTTTCTCAGTCAGTTGATCCTGGTCAGGAACAAGTCGTTTGTCACACTAGTCTCATATCTAAAACCCCTGCAGATATACCGCTGCTACCTAGTCTGGAACAAAAATCCCTGGGTCGTCATTCTTCCCATTGTAGTCGCTTTCGGAGCTGCGTGTGAGTGGATACAATTTCAAAACTTGTAATCCCTCATTGAATATCAATTCTCTCAGCATGCGGCTTCGCAGTCATCGGCCTCGTCCTCTCCATCGACCCCACCGCCCCGCAAGCCCCCGCAGATATCGTCCCCTTCGGCGACGCCTCTTTCGCCATGTCCCTCATCCTCAACTTTTTCTCCTCAACCCTCATCGTCGGGCGCATATGGTGGCTCGCCCGCGACCACGACGTTGCGGGGATCTCCCGCTCGAAAGGCCTCGTGCGCCAGGCAACCGGCGTCATTATCGAGTCCGGGCTCCTCTTCCTCGCCACGCAATTCGTTTTCGTGATTCTGTTTGCGATCGCGCACCCCGCGCAGGCGTTGGTAGAGCCGATGGCAGTGCAGATTTATGTGCGTCCTTCAATTCTAATTTCAATTCCACGGTGTGGTCGGTCCTGAGCTTTGTTTTCGTTCTGTATAGGCGATATCCCCCCTCCTCATCGTAGTGCGCATCGGCATGGGCAAGTCCTACGATCAACCGACGACGACACTCGGACTATCCACCGCCGGATCTCTGCGGTTCATTTCCTTCGCGAGGAAGTCAAAGTCGACCGGTAACACGACGAGCACGAAGGGCAACGTCGGGCAGGACGACATGGAATTGGGCTCGTATGATCATAAAAATGAGAGCTCGAAGGGCACGGTCCTCGAACATGCCGTCTAGTGTAGCTTGAGGAGCCGCCGAGCGTAGTATGATCTATCTTGTATGCTATGGAGGGGGGGCGGCTGTAAAATTCTTGTCTCATGACGCAGGGATGATTGGCCGAGTCGACATGGACAGTATCAACAGTTCAGCTGAGTGAATTGATAGAGCTCGGCGCAAAAAAATTGATCACGCGTTTATCTCCTGCACTTCGTCCTTACATCTTCGTCTTCTAACTCGTCTTCGTAGCCTTAACAACAACAGGCAGCACTCCTATAAAGCGCGCATATCAATGCCATGTTCTCTTGGAGCAAAACAGAATAAACACGCCACGCACCTCCCGTCGGCAGCATATACCGCGCGCGGCCCATGTGCACAGGAACCCGTTGATTGTGCCGCTGTGGGCGGTGATGGATATGACTGTGTGCGTGAGCGTTACATAGCGTTAGAGGGAAGGGGGATACAGGATACCAGGAGATCGGAGTGAAAAACAATGGCAAGAAAACCAAAACAAGGAAAAGCCCGAAGAGCAGAAAGAAACACGTACATAACTGTTCCCCATCCTCCGCGAAAATCCCATCCAACACCTTCCTCGCGTATGGCACGCATAGCGTAACAGTATTATTGCAAAATATTCAAAATTTACACGACTAGTTTGATCAAAAACAGCACAACCTCTCAGTGCTTGGAAAAAGACACACCTTCCGGATTGAGCAAAACACACAGGTGGTTCGCCTGTTCAAAAAAACACACAGGTGGTACATCGGTGAATTTTTTGCACAACCCTCCATGCGCAAAAAACGCACTACATGAAATAGCCCAAAGACAATATGCAACCTGGTGGCAGGCTACAAAAAAAAAAACTCAACATTGTCGCAGCGTGACATTCCCTGATATGATTAATTGATCGCCGATCACGCCGTCATTCCGCATCAAAACGGCTCGAGCAGTGAGTGCACCCCTGCGGTCTGTTTTGGATTACTTCGCTGCATTGACCTTGCAACGAGGTACACCAAAACACGTGTAACAATGGAAGTCAGGGACGTACAACCTTCCGGGCAGGATTTCCAGAGCATCGATCTCGAGGGCTGGAATATGAGCTTGCTACTTAGTGCTCGAGTGTCTTGGACACAACATGTACATGGTAATAGATCAAATGTATTGAAGGCGAGTAGAAATTGACTTGTGTTGTGATGGGGAGAGCAACAGTGAGGGCCAGGAACTGAGAAAGCCGTGGTGGCCGTGTGCCGGATTGAAGGTCCGAAATGATCCATCAGGTCACAGTGTGACGGAACCTAAAGGCCAGTAAGTTGTGCAAATTTCATTCTGAGAGTTGGGTGTTTTTTCACGGAGATGTAGGTGGTGCAATTTTCTCAACCTGTGTATTCTCAGTGCTCAGATAAGATGTGTTTCTTTTTTCGCGGTAGAAATTGGTGTGTTGCAAAGTTTGTGACATTTGAAGTCGTGCATTTGAAGATAATGTCGGTGGTGCATTTTTCTCCTCAATCAGACAGCTGTGCGACATTTCATTGAATTCACTGAGGTTGTGCAGATTTTAATGAAAAAACAACAGGTTGTGTAAAAAATAATACTGTTACGCTATTACAACCATACTCGCGCGCTCCGCCACCTGCGCGTGCGTCTCGCGCAAGTCCGGATGCCAGATCACGTCAGTTTCTGCGAAGGTCGGCTGGAATTCGAAGTGCAGTAACTTGTCCTCCGAAAACACGGCCTCGAGATGCGTGCGCGTGCTTCGCTTGTCGCAAGTGTGCACTCCGTGCTCTTCGCGGCAGTTCTAGCGCAGCTCGTCATTACTTCATTCTCTGCTTCGAGGAAGATAGGATGAGATGGACCTCGACGACAATAACCCGCGGGGTGTCAAACACGCCCACAAACGTCGCCACCGCGGTCTGCACCGTGCGCGTGAGGGGGCTGCAGAGAAAGATGTCGGGGCGCGGGATACGTGCGTCGCGGAGTTCGGCTTTCCACATTTCATTGGCAGCGGCAGCTTGTGCGATGCCGAGGTGGGTGAGTTCGGGGTCAGCTAGAAGGTGTATATGACGACATGGTAGAGTTGAGCGGGATGACACGACGCACGGCCCCAAGTGATCTCGCCATCGCCGTCACGCTTGGACCAGTAGCTGCGGCCTCGATCAGCGGCGGGTTGTGGAAGGAGGGTTAGGGGGAAGAAGAAAAGAGGAAACTAAAGCAAGGCGAAGAGAAGGAAATGCAAGTGGAGTAAAGCAACAAAAGGTCAAAAAAATGAAAGTAAAGGAAAGCAATGCAATTGGGGGAAGGCAAGTCAAAAAAGGGAGACAAACGCACTCATCCCAGGCTTGAGTGCCGTACTTGTCCTCGGCGACATTATCTGTCCGTTCATGAGTAGATGTAGAAGCGTCACTTGAAATGAATATCAAGGGGAGAGAAAAACGTAACCTACGGTAGCCCTGTCCATGTCTCCCGAAGAAAAGCAGCTTGTACGCTGTCCCTGTCGACGCACCGGCGGCGTTCAGCGCGCGTAACTTGGCGAGGAGAGCGGATCAGCGCGCGGGGGATGTGTCGAGGTGACCGAAACAAGGAGGCACCTTCAGTTTTCGAATAGAATAAAAACGGTGGTGTCAGAGTCTACTAATATCTCGGATGAGGGGAGCGACTGACAGCACCGATTACAGCCGCGTCTGCGAGCAAATCGTCTTGGGCGAAGAACCCGGTCAGAGCCTTGTATGAGAAAACCGTGAGATGCGGAAGAGACCAGAATTAACGCGGCTTGAACCTCGTACGAAAAGATGGTGCTCATGTCAGTCATGACCGTTTGGGACGAGTCACGACCGTCACAAGAAAGCCGATGTTCGGCCGATCGGAGCCAATGTGGCAGTGCTCGCTTCTTCTTCCTCTTCTTTGTGCAAGGATTCTGTCGCCTCGGTACTGCAAGGGCGTTTGAACTTCAATGCCAAGCTAATTGAAGTTCCGAGTTGCAGCTATCCGTGCTGTGTTGGCAGCGCTGGCATCGTGTTGGACGAGTTTTCGAATCCCGCAGAACTGAGATGTGCATAGACCCGTGCCGCCATAGACGCCATATATCGCGACAAGGGAACACCATATGGGCGAGAGGTGTGGGATTATGCTCGGAGAGTTCAAGGTACGTCGGACTACCTCAGTGTTTTTTCCGACACCTGATCCAAACTGTCGCTGACGTGCCCGGAATCTTGTTCACAACGCCGAGGCAAAAGTCGTTTTCACGATGCGCGATCCAGACCGATGGTGGAAGTCTTTCAGTGACACTCACTTCGCTATGCTTTGCATGAAAGGCACTCCTCGCCCGCTGACTGGCTCCTGAAAGTTTCAGGAAATTTGGTCCTTTCGCGCGGAGGAATTTGGAAGTAGTGCTGGGACCTTCGGATTCGCTCACCGGAACGCGGGACACGACGCCATTTCAACCGCTCTAACGGGATCCGCGGTATCGTTCCATCGGATCGTCTGCTGGAATCCAAGATAGGCAATGGCTGGGCAAGGATGTGCCGGAGTACCGCTCCTGCAGCGATCCTCGATGAATCGCGGATGCAAATCCGGCCGACATACAGACGTGCAGCGCCGAAAGTATTGTGATTTTCTTTCGGCAGTCGCCGGGTAGCCCTTAGCTGCGCATCCTCACTCCCTTCGTGTATTTATCTGACATTTTGTCAGTTATACGTGCTTGGAGGTGCGGAACACTTACCATCAGGTGTGGGTATTGCACTTCGCTCCCGATTCGAATCATTCGATGCACGGTTATAAAGCAACGTCGGCAGTCGTCGATTCCGTACAACACAGCAAAGGGAATCAAGAGGTTTTTGCGGACTTCGAGGGAATGAGTAAGTGATTTCCGCTTCTACCACAACGCTATTGGCGATTGCTATCAGGTCCTTGATTGTATACCGGCGTCTATCAATCGCTCGAGAAGTCAGGCCTTCGTCTTCGCATTGTGATTTCGATGGGCGGCCGGAGGTGCGGTACGGACGATAGCCCATATCCAATATGGTACTGACAAATGTCAAGGATGGATACAGTTCACGATGAAAATACAAAGGGCTACATATATAGGTTATTCCGAGCACAAAGAAGTCGACCACCGGTGATTCGATCGATGGTGAGTAACTTCGCTGCGAGGATCTGACACTACGGGTCCTTGCTCGTCTATGAGCTTCCCGCCTCCGATCCGTATCCCGAGTATGAACGGGCAGCTGTAACTTGATGCGTCAGTCTATGTGGAGGAGGAAGATAATAAACACCCGCACCTCGGCCGTACCCTTCTTCACGCCCTCGCAGCGCAGCCGGTGCTTCTCCCAGAGGCCTAGAACGAAGGATGGAATCAGCACGCTGGTAACGGGCTGTATTGGCACGAAACGCGCAACTGACTGACCTGGGTAGTACCGCGAGCGTCCGTCGAGCTTGATGGTGCTCTTGCATCCGCGGCAGCGAACCTCGTGCGGCGCGACGGCGGTGGTCCAGACGTCGTTCGTCAGGACCGCGCGACGCTGCGCCTCCGTGCGCGCGCCCTTCTTCTTGCGCGGCAGGAGGTGGATCTGTCGCATCGGTGGCTTTGGGGATCTGCTTGTGCGCGGTTTGGACGGGGAGGTGGCCTTTTTACGACGCTTGGTCGAGACGGTGTCGTTGATGCTCTCGATGGCGACGGCGGCGGTGGCAGCGGGCTCCAAGGCGTGAGTCTCGACCTCTAAGCGGTCGGCGCTGGGGCGGGCACGAAGCCGTGGGTCTGGACTTCTAAGTAGTCGGCGCTGACGTCTTGCTCTGCTCAGGCCCCGCGTAGCTGTCAGGAAAGTCGGTGGCATGCCACTGATGCGACTGCCTAGACTCGATGTAAGTAGAGGTCGCACAAAACGTGGGTGGCGGCGGCACGTACTCGAAATCGTGGTATAAGGTGAGGTACTGGCTTTGCTCCTCGTAGAAACGATTCAGTATCTCCTCCGATGGCTCCCACCCCGTGTCGCATCTCTGGGTGGCACTGTGTATTTGAGTGAGTGAAAGGGCCACTCGAGCTCGCTGCACACACTGCTGTTGGCTTACCTGAAGATACGCCCGTCGCAGTACGGTGCGTGCCTAGCGACAAGAACGGCGAGGTCCTCGAATGGGTTGGTCCCGCTGTACTTGAAGACATGGCTGCACCCGCGACGACTACACGGATTCTCGAAGGTGGGCCCTGGGGAGAGCGGAGTTTTCTCGTCGTGGGACATGGGTCTGGGTGAGGAATGTTTGATCGAAGGGAGTGGGGGATAGAAGGAAGTGGGAGGTGGGTGGGGGGAGGTAAAGAGAGGTCCTCGTTCATTGTGACTGTTTGGGCGGAAAATGATGGGGACACCCACTTTTTCCTTCTTTTGTCGCGACCGGCTGATGCTACCAAAGAGCAGGTTTCACCGTGTCACAAGTTCTGACTGCTCTCCTTTGTTATAATTTAGGAAATGACCCCCGGATTATAATACGGCTGCCGTTCCTTTGTTTCTTAGGTCTACCCCGAGGCACTTGAAATGGCGGGGAAAGGGGGAATTGAGTCGTTATCTATCAGCGATGCAATTTTCTGCCGGGGAATTCAGCTATGCAGAGAGTCTGCAACGCAGACCTGGATTCTTAAATCCTAATCTCTGCCCGATTCTGACGGTGCTGATGGAGGTGTGTCCATGCGCTCACGCGGGTGTCGTTTCGGCGTAAGTCACCTTACAGCTCGGGTGAATTTTCTTGCATTAAGGCCATCGTCCAGACTCCTTATCCGATTTCCTGCCTTCCTCCTGACCTCCAACCTTCAACACTCGACACTTATGTAAATACCAGGCACTACCACAATAGTAAGTAACTGCAGAAATTGGTGCGATATTTCCTCAAGGCTAGATCCTTCTACTTTTGCCTCCGTCCTGACCTATTTCACGCTGAAAGTGGCGAGTGAGAGTCGAGTACCTTGGTCACGAGTCCGGCGCGTCGTGCCTAAGAGGAACCAAATAACGCCAAAGCATACCACCAAATAATTTTATTATTGAATCCCAGCCACTCATTCCGTGCTTTGCTTCTCAAATAAAGGAAAGGAAAGAATACGACTGGAATTCATCAACTCAACTTGAAGAACAGGCCGGCTGAAAAACTTGTGGGCTCTTGTGGACTCCATGACATCACCGGCACTTCGGGTCGTGTGGACTGACTTGCCGCGAGAAGCTGGCGACTTGTGGTACGAAGCCTAAACAATCGGACACCGAATTGAGAACAAGGTCAACTAGATGTTCTCATGAATTGACAAAAACATGAACCACGATTGCATCGGCGGCGACACGATTCTCCGATGATGGTTGATGGATCATACGAGAATCATTGTCAATTCACACAAGGTCCGCTTTATGCCGTTACTGTACCTGCTCCCACCACGCACATATGGCTCTGCCCCAGCCGCCCGCGATCCACACCCTCCCAACAGAGCTAGTCCGCGAGATTGTTCTCGCCTGCTGCGACGCCTGCACCGAGATCGTCTTACCCTTCCCAACGCCCAAACCGCCTGCAGTGTCCGTTTCGCAGTTCTGCACCAGATGGCGCGCCGTGGCACATAACGAGCCCACACTGTGGCAGAACTTCTCCGTGGACCTGCCCGACGAGCTCAATGGCGGGAAATATGAAGCTTTGATGAATTTCATCGCAAACGGCGCAGTTGGGAACCGAACTTGCCTGGTTCTCCGACAGGGCGCGTACCGGCCTCCGGACTTGAATCCTCTCCTCCCCATTCTGGTGTCATACGCGCCGTGTATGCGATCTCTCTCGCTGAACATCCCTGGGCAGACTTTTGACCAGCTCTTCGCCTCGTCCGCACTTCCGCTACGTCATCTGGAATCCCTT
Source organism: Mycena haematopus (assembly GCA_029281435.1). Taxonomy (NCBI): domain Eukaryota; kingdom Fungi; phylum Basidiomycota; class Agaricomycetes; order Agaricales; family Mycenaceae; genus Mycena; species Mycena haematopus. Next base: position 10,432 of record JARJCV010000206.1, on the reverse strand, counting down.
TCATTGGCGTTTCGAGTGCAAAACGAGAACGACTTCTCTTTTCTCGAGACGCCTGGCGAAGATTCGACCGACATATTCGCTCCGCGACCGAAGACCGACATATTCGCTGAAACGCCTCTGCTCACGCGGGTGACCATCGGGTTCGACGAACTAATGCCCATCACATTCCCGCAATTCCCTCTGGACGCGTGGAATTTCTCCTGGAGCCAGCTCACCGAATTCAATGCCCCGAATATCTGGATCGACGTTATCCAATTCTTCAACATCTTCAGCGTCTGCCTGAATGTCAGTCAGTCACAGCTGTTCTCCCCCCGTCGCGACACCCGTCCTGAACGCGCCCACTGCAGCTCGTCAGCTGTGTCCTAACTGTCGACGCTGAGGACGCGCCCGACCCCGAAAACGACGACGAGCGCATCACCCTCGCCCACCTGCTCAAGTTTCACATCACATTTCTCGAATTTTACAGCTGGGTGTGGTCGAATCTCAACATGCCCAGTCTCGTGGACCTGAAGATCGCGGCGTACCGCGACACGACGGAGTGGGAGGACGACGTCTTCGAGGAGTTCACGCTCCGGTCGCAGTGCAACCTCACGCGCCTCGCGCTGTGCTTCGGGTTTCTGTACACCCTCGACGCTGTGGTGCGGATCCTCGATTCGGCGCCGGACCTGGAGGCGCTGACGCTCCGCTGGACGCGGCTGCCAGGGAGCGACGACGAGGAGGAAGATGTGGCGCCGTTGATGGAGTACCTGACGCATAATCGCAGCGGGTCCAGAAGCCTCCCGAACCTCCGCACGATTTGCGTCGATGCGGCGCCCGAGAGTGTGCGCATGCTGGTATCGCGCTGTCATGCACCCGCTTGTGCGCTGAGGGACGTGGTGTTGTACGCGGAGCAGCCGAGCTCGTGCGAGGTGCTGTTTCGGGCGGAGATCGCCGCGATGCGGGCGGCGGGCGTGGCGGTGGCGAGTGAGAGGATCGTATTCCAGTTGAGGGAGATATACGATCCGAACTATGAAAGTCCTTCCACCGACGTGGGGACTCCTTCATCGGCGAGCGAGTCTGAGCTCGACGCGACGGAGGTGTACCCACTCAGTGATATCGCAGATGAGCCTCGTTCGTCTACCGCAGTTGCTGATGTAGAAGAGTAGATCGCTCGTGTATGAATTCATTCACTCACGGATGTTCCAAACATCGGTCCGCACCGAACCTCCCAAGATTCCTCGGAACTGAGCGGAGATCCGTTTGTCCGTCTGTTTTCTAGGGAGATCCGAAAGCTCGTGGAAGAAGGAAGCGTGGGATCGCATGAGGAATAAGGGTGAGGTCTCAAAAACGGACGCACAAAAAGACGCACAAAAGAACACAAACGCGAACGCACTTTCGTTGTTCGCATTTATCCCTCAATGAATGCTGCTGTTGGATGTGAATCTGAATGTTTACATAACGTTGATATCGCTAGATTACCTTGGACTGTGTATCGACCGGGTGAGCATTTAGTGAGGATTTCGAAAGGTTCATGGAAGAAGGAAGTGCGGTGGGATTTGTCTGTCTACACTGCTGAGCGTGAGCTGAACCTTAACATTTGACTTAAACGGATACTGAACAAAGGGCCAAAATATTTCGCCGCGACAAACGTAGACGTAGCCCTCTTTCGTGTCTCTTCGGATGAAATGATCTGGACTGAATCTCAATCCTCAACTTTCTCCTGCTACCTTTGGACGCCGGCGAATTCCTGTGGATCCACAATTCGGTCATTCGTTGCAAAGATCAGTGAGTTACGGCGTGACGATTGCATTGGAACCTCGCGCAGTAGGATGAGATCTTTGGACGCCACAGTCAGATGTCCAGTCTTTTTATTTTTCGTTTTCGGGAGACACCGGTGTCGGTGGTGGGGGCCTGAGTGTAATGTAATGTAATGAACATCAGACTCTGAATGATCAGAGGCATTCGTACGTACGAAGACACGTACTTATTTTATGGCGAATAAGTATCGCGTTCGCTTTATGTGGGAGGGCGCATTTGTGTAAAAGAATTAGTACACTGCAGATACCTGCTTACTTGCCAAACGACACGCGACCAGCGAGCAGTCTTGGAGCAGTCTCGAAGGTTAGCCGATATCGATCCTGAGGAATTTGAGAGTACTAGGGAATCAGAGGAATTCAAGGCACAGCTGGGAAAGATTAGGTTAAGATGCTCGAAGGCGGGGAGAAAACTCAACGCGCGTTTGCAGCAATGGAAAGCCGCGAGCTTGTCGCGGAGTTGTGGTGCGAGTCTGCCGAAAGACAGGAAGATGCGCGAGAAGCGAGCGCATCAGGAATTCGGTGTCGCGCCTAGCGTTACCGTAGAATCAGCGACGGATTATTATTGGATACGCACGCGGCAAGGCTGCGGGTCTGGAGAGGATGCGGGAGAAATCAAACGCCGAGTCGGGGCGCAGCGGCGCCGCCATGACGGTGGCTTGGAGTGACGGCGCGGTGGCGTGGAGCGAATGATCGTAAGATGACGCCGTGCATGGAGACGTGCGATTGAGTCGGCACCCCAAGACCGACGTACTTCGGCGAAGGTTTCTTTCTGTTGAGTCTGCGAAATGTGGGAAGCTTCTTTTTGGCAGAATTAGCGAGCGACGTGCGGATAGAAGAGAGCCGTGCCTTTCTTTGTGCGGTTACTTATCTACGAAGTCGATTCTGAGGAAGTTGGGCACGAAAAAAATTAGTATCAAGTACTGATCGAAGGCGGTCGCGGCAGTTGAAAGGAAAGAAATCATCCCGTGAGCTCGTTATGAGTCGACGAGTTGTCTCGGATTCGTGCGGGTGAGCGCCAGCAAATCGTAATGCGAGGTTTGCAGGAGAAAATCTTGAACCGTATATCGAGATTCGACCGGGCGAGCGGAGATTCCGCAAAGCGCATGGAAGAAGGAAGTTTGTCTGTGGTGCGGAACGAGGGTGAGCTTAAGCTGAACATTGTCATTCAACTCGACTCGAAAACGAAACACAAGAACGCAAAGGCGAAGGTACTAACCGTGCTTGCATTCATCCCTCAATGAACTCTGCATGCACATCAATCATCTGGAGTGATTTAAATCCTCAACATCCACGTCGCGATGTGCCTGGAGCACGTCTGTCTGTGCAGGAGCTGAAACGAAAGCAAAAACAAAGGCAAACGCAAACGTATCCCTCGTGTCATCTCTTCAAGATGAACGAACTCTGCGTGTGGACGAAAGCAGCCAGACGGAATCGATGTTCAACGTGTGCGTTGCCAAGGGCCGCGCCTGTGCAGAGACTTGACCATGGATTTCGGTGAGACGTGAAAGTGAAATAATTGAGGCGTCGGCGGATGCTGTGGATTACATAACATAACAATTCGTCGAGTTGTCGTAATAAGTTGAGGGTTACCGTTTGCCCGTTCGCTGGAATTACGCGTTCGCCGCGCCCAAGTCAGAACAACTGCTTTTTTCGTTTGCGGGGCTCGGAGCAGACGCCTGAGACGGTTCGCTTCGGCGGTGGGAGACTCCCTAGAATGAACATCAGAGAGATTTGTATCGATGAAACTGATTATACGCACTTGGTTTATGCTGAGGTTCTTTCCATCGGGTTTGCGAAGTGGAAGCCGTTTCTGTGAGAGGATTAGCAGCATGCGATTCGTGCTTGACCAAGTGAACGCTGCGCGAGTAACGGGCAGGCAGTCTCAAAAGGACGTTGATGCTGTCAGTTGACGTCGATTCTGAGGAAGTTAAGCGGTGAGGCACAGCTGCTCAAAAATTACTATCAAGTGCTCATCACAATGCCTGAGGGTTACCGCTTGTCGAGTCGCTGGAACTACGCTCTCGTCCCGCCCCGTAGAATGAGACTTGAATGCCGAGTCAGAAGATTTCGTTTTCGAGTTTCAGAGCACACACCGGAGACGGGTCGGTTTGGCGACTGCAATGCACATCGTATCCGTGAGGAGTCAGGACACGTACTTATTTCGGCGATGGGTTCTTTCCATGCGGTTTGCGAAGTAAGGAAGGCGTCTTCTTGGGAGAGAATTAGCAACGTGCAGTCTAAGATAGAAGGGAGGAGCCGCGCCATGTTACGCTCCCGCCGCGTAGGATGAGTTTTTTTTTTTTTGGCGCGAGTCGAATATCGAGTCATCACGTCTTCTTTCGTTTTCGTTTTCGGTTTCAGAGCAGGCGTTGTGGGGACGTTCTGATACTGTAATGAATGTCAGAGGGACTAAGAGTGAGTCGTATGCATGCCTCGCAGGATACGTACCTAATTTACGCCCCAGGGTTCGTTCTATCGGGTTTGCGGAATGTGATAATGTGGGAGGCGTCTTTCTGCAAAATAATTTACCAAAACCAACGCGCAGATAGAGGAGGAGAGCCTGCTTGTCTACGCTCCCGCCCTGTGGGATGAGATTTTTGGGTGCAAGTCGGCCGTTTCTGTTTTCAGGGTTGCGGAGCAGACAGCGGTGGAGGGGTCGTTTTGGCGGCTGGAGCTTTAGTGGATGGAGCATCAGAGGAATTTGGATACCGGAGCTGAGGACACGTACTTATCTCTGCGAGGCGTTCGTTGGGGTTTGCGATATGATATGCGGGAGGCGTCTTTTTGGGAGAGAATTAGCAACGTGGAGTCTAAGATAGAGGAGAAGCCCTACCCTTGTCCACGCTCCCGCCGCGTAGCATGAGACTGTTGAACGCCCGAGTCAGATGTCGAGTAGTTTTGCGTTTTCGGAGACATTGGTGGAGGGTTGTTCGTTGTAGCGGTGGAGCCTCACTGTAATGTAATGCAATGACTCGGGTGACACGTACTTGTTTGACGTTAGGGGGAGGGATTCATTCGTATGAGGACCCGTGCTCATTTAGGCCGCAATGGGGTTTGCGAAACGCGAGCGGCGTCTATGGGAGAAGAATTAGCAACGCAGATATAGAAGATAAGAGCTCTACCTTGTTCAAGCTCCCTGCCCGTAAGGTTGCGAAGCAGATACCGGAGACGTCGGTGCAGGGCAGAAGGGATTCACATCCGCGAGGAGTCAAGAAACGTACCTAATTCACGCCAAAAGTTTGTTTCTATGGGTTTGCGAAATGTGCGCACGTCTTGGTGCAGGAGAATTAGCAACGTGCAGACCATGCTTTGGGTTGTGTGGTTACTTACCCAACTGAACGAACTACGCACAACCTCCTGGGCAGGAATGTGGATATTCCTGGCGTAGCTGCTCGAAGATTAATATCAAGTACTCATCGACTTGGAAGGCGGAGGAAAGACTCACCCCGGGCCTGCTGGCTGTCGAGTTGTCTCGCGTTTCGGTGACGTGGCACGCGACGTCGAGTTGCGCAGGAGTCGCGTGGCGATTGCGCGCCGCAGGCAGGGACGATGAACGTTTGGTCAGAGGCGTGCATGCAGGGAAAGTCGTAGTCGACGTACCAGCACCCGCCGCGCCCGCAGCAGACTGCAAGCGACGCGTCCGTATCGCGAGTCGTGCACTGCCAAAAGACAGAAGGTACGCGAGCGCATCAAGGTGACGGATGAATTGGTGGATACGCACGCAAGAGGGGGAATCCAGCTGCAGCTCTGGACGCGGGAGTGATCGAGCGCCGACTCGGAGTCGGGGCGCAGCGGCGCCGCATGACGCTGGCTTGGAGTGACGGCTGCCGCTGATGACGGGGCGAGCGTCAGATGACGGCGTGGGTGGGACGTGGAATTGAGTCGGTGGAGGTCGGTGGGTAGCGCGGGAGCAGACGATTGTGGTATTTTTGACTGGACCTTCTTTGCCAAGCCCTCAGGAACGACTAGAGCGCCCAAGCTTCTTGGCCTAGAACACTCGGCCCCGGTGGGGAAGAAGTTGTTATCGACCTATCAGCGACTGGGCGTTGGAGAGCAGCTCGCGATGAGGGAGTGAATGAAGCAATCATCACACGTGACATGAACAACTGCGATCGCTCTGCTCTTTCCGCTGGCCACAACGTCCTGAAAACTTAGACATCGACGTCCTTGACTAATCCCCCGTCCGCCCAGTCCCGACGCCTAAAACCAGGAATCTGTTGACTGGGCGTGGAATGGCGATGGCCACATGGGGCTAAGCGCGCCATCGGCTATCCATCTGCCTTCCACATGCTTCTTCTTGGAGCCCACGATATAATGCCTCTCCGCTCCCGTCCCGTTCAGAAGTCTTCTTCAGTCTTCTCTGGATCTTCCCGCACACGCATACTCGTTCCAGTATCGCAATGGCAGGGCTGCAGACTGACGTCGACGCTTTTGCGGCGCAGAGCGAGGTGCTCAAGCATACGACGAAAAGGATGAGAAGTCATCCGTCGGAGAGGAGGTGGAGGTCCACGATGGTATCCACGACGGCTTGGTCTTCCCTACCGAAGAGGAGCGCGCGACGCTGCGGAGGGTGTCGGACGCTATCCCCTGGAATGCCTATCGTACGTGCCTGGCTTATCGCTCTCCCTCCATTGTCTTATCGCGAACTCAGTGATCGCTGCCGTCGAGGCTGCAGAGCGATTCTCCGTGCGTCCCACTTTGCCCTCTCTCCTACTTACCACTAACCTCCGTCCCCTGCAGTTCTACGGCTCTAGCGTCGTTTTCGTGCGTCTTATCCGCACGCGGTCCTTATTCTGTCTCATGCCTGCTTGGTAGACGAACTTCATCCAACACGCCCTTCCCCCCGGCTCGCGCACAGGCGCCGGAGGACCCAACGGCCAATCCGGCGCACTCGGAAAGGGACAGCAGACGTCCACCGGTATCGGCACGTTCTACCAGTTCTGGTGAGTCGCGTCCCCCATTCCCCATCCACCATCGTCTTTCTTTCTAATCCTGCTAACCCTAATTTGCGTTTGGTTTCGCAGGTGCTACATCACGCCCCTCATCGGCGCGTACATCGCCGACGCGCACCTGGGGCGCTACAACACGATCGTCATCGCCGTCGGCATCGCGCTCGTCGGGCACATCGTTCTCATCGTGTCTGCCATCCCGGGTGTGATCGATAAGTCGAATACGGCGCTGGGGGTGTTTATGCTTGCGCAGATTATTATGGGGTTCGGTGCGTTGCCTTCTCTAAATACTTGATCGGCTTCAAGTCGGGCTTGGACTGACGGTGGGATTCGACGACAGGCACCGGCCTATTCAAAGCGAACATCTCGCCGCTCGTCGCAGAGCAGTACCGCCGCACCAAGCTCTTCGTCGTCACCACCAAATCCGGCGAGCGCGTTATCGTCGATCCGACATTGACCATCGCGCGCGTGTACATGTACTTCTACCTTTTCATCAACGTCGGCGCCCTCGTTGGGCAGATCACAATGGCGTATTCCGAAAAGGTTCGTCTGTTCTCTTCTCTTCGCGCTGACTGACGACGCCCCACAGTACGTCGGCTTCTGGCTCGCCTACACGCTCCCCACCGTCGTCTTCCTCTTCTGCCCCCTCGTCCTCATCGCGGGCCGCTCGCGATACATCCGCTCCCCGCCCACCGGCTCCGTTCTCGCCGTATTCCTGCACGTATTCGCCTTCGCCGCGCGCGGGAAGTGGTCGCTTAACCCCCTCCGTCTTTGGCGTAACTTCAGCGCCGCGGATTTTTGGGATAGCGCGAAGCCGAGTAAGGTGCCGGTGGAGAAACGACCGAGGTGGATGACGTTTGACGATGTGTGGGTGGATGAGGTGTCCCGTGGCGTTAAGCGTGCTGGGTGTTTTTGTGGTATCCCATCTACTGTGAGTGGTTTTGCTCGGTTTGATTTGGGAGAAGAGTGGTGCTGACGAGGAGGGGGTAGGGTTGACGTATAACCAGCTGAACAACAACTTGGTGTCGCAGGCGGGGTCGATGTCGACGCACGGTCTCCCGAACGACGTCCTCTCCAACCTCGACCCTCTCGCCTCATTATTTCATCCCTATTGCGACCAAATCGTGCGTCGTTTTCCCCCTCCTTTCTCGTGTGATCCTGCGTCGCTGATGGGTTCGTTGCTTACTGGCACTTGCAGATCTACCCCGCGCTGCTCCGCTGGGGCTTGAACTTCTCCGCGCTCAAGAAGATCACGGCGGGCTTCATCACGGGTGCGATGGCGATGGCGTGGGCTGCCGCTGTGCAGCATTACATTTACAAGGTGCGTCTCTTCCTTCGTTCGTCTGCAGGCTGCGACTGATTTCGGAATGCAGACCTCCCCATGTGGATACAACGCCACCACCTGCGCGGACGCCAAGGGCAACGTGATTCCGTCCCCGCTCAACGTCTGGATCCAGGTATGCTTTGTTCCGTTCCCTCCTTCTCCCCCTCTTAACGCCTTCACAGTCCGGCTCCTACATCCTTGTCGCCTTCTCCGAGATCTTCGCTTCCATCACCGGCCTCGAATACGCCTTCACCAAAGCGCCGAAGAACATGCGCTCCCTCGTCATGTCCATCTTCCTCTTCATGTCCGCACTCGCCTCCGCGCTCGGCGAGGCCTTCGTGACGCTCTCGCTCGACCCGCTGCTGGTGTGGAACTATGGCGCGATGGGCGTGCTGTCGCTGGTGGCGGGGATATTGTTCTGGTTCCATGTGAGGGGGTATGATGCAAGGGAGGATGAGCTGAATGCGATTGGGGAGGGGAAGTTGAATGCGGATGGATCGGTGAGGGTGTGGGGCGGTGCGGGAGAGGGAGAGGGGGCGAGCCAGCCGGTACGGGCGGGGGCTTTGGGGGCACCGAGGGTGCAGGCGATGGCGGACGGGTATTAGGTGTTTGCGTAATGAATAATTATGTTTTTTTCTGTTTCTCTATTCGTGTGGGACGTGAAATGCGCGCGCCCAGAAGCGGCGGTTAACCTTAGGGGAGAGCTAGGACGAGTCGCAGAGACAGGTCCAAGAGAAGGGACAGAAGCAGGCTGAGATGTCGCGCTGCGACCGCGGGGGGCGGAGAGGACTTCGAGGCTTTGTACCACACATCAACCAAATCAGCAGTGAAATATGTAGTGCATAGTCACGGACATTGGATTCCGCCAAAATAGAGTACCCAGTGACACGCCGATTTCAGGCAACAGAAAAGGATTCATGGATTTTCAAAATCCAGGAGAACTCGCTGCGAGCCGAGTTTATTGAAAGTACGAAGGATAGCTGGATAGTGCGAATGTCAGTGGCGAAGTCTGTATGAGGCGGAGACAAAGTTCACGAATTCTTGCGCGCCCATGCGAGGTGGATACACTTGTTCTGTGGATAGAGATTGTACAGTCGAGCTCGTTGGACCCGAGAAGCGACGGTGCCCGCTCTGTATGTGAGGGCACGCGTTCAGAATCGATTTGCAAAACCGCAAGACGGGGACAAAATACTTCAATGAGCCAGTGGAACTAAAGAGAAAGACCGAGAACGCACCAGTGTGGTGGCAAAATGCATTGCGGTAGGATCCACGAATTGGAAGTAGCGCCAGATATTTGTCTGAATGGACTGCTCGGTGGGGTGAGAAATTACTCGCAGGGAGAATGAGAGCGGCCGTCTATCGAGAGCATTGGAGTGAGGCAATGGATCTGCAGAAAAATCAGTCGAGGGGGATATTACTCTTGCGGAAATGGAGGGAAACAGCGTCGAGAAGGGAACTCACAGGGTGTGAAGGGCAGATAGTCAATGGAAAAGACAAAATACTATAATGACGTGCGCCGGCAGGACTCGGCGTTCGCATTGTCAGCCTCGCGAAGCCTACTTCCGCTTCCATTCTCCTCGGTGTGGTGCGAGTGAAATGGCGGTTGGAGGACGAAGGCTGAATGCGCGGAGGCGGGGGCAACACCATTTTGACTCGGTAACATTCCAGTGTGCAGAGGACGCTTGAAGATCGGATGTCTGGTTGGGCCAAAAAAGCCTAGAGTAGAGGTTTGGCAAGTGCGGTGTTCCCAGCGTGCGGTACAGACGGAACTCCAAGTGAATCAGAGGTGACCGACAAGACGGAGTAAAGTGGAGACTTGCAAGACGTGGCCGCCGGATTGACTCTGAACTTTCACCCAAAGACGATCCGCCGAGGCGACGATGGCGAGAACGCGGTAGGAAGGATGTGGGCGTACAGTAAATTAGCGGAGAAAGAAGAAGCAGTCGTGGCTGTGCGTGATCCGCCGAGTCCGATCAGACGCCTTTTGCTTCCGACCTTCACCACAGCGGTGAGCGCTCGCTTTCTGGATTCTTCTCAGGCGACATGGGTTATTGTGCTTGGAAATATCACCGCTTGGACCGTTGCTCCTCGACATCGCCACTCATTTCGTTAACGACCTTGTTGCTCAGCGGCTCCAGTTGAGCTTTGGTCTTGCTGTCGAGATACTCGACCCGTTTCTGAAGTTTCCGACAAGTGCAATTGAAATTAAAACCGCAATAACGAGGTTCTGGCACGACAGGCAACACTCCACTCAATTGGGTCAGTATAGGCTTCCGGTATCAGGTACGTCCCTCTAGTTTCATTTTTCCCTGTGTCCTGGCGGCCTTTTTTCTTGAGCTTTCCTTTGTCTTCTCACTGACTCC
>JARJCV010000205.1:0-83460 GCA_029281435.1 Mycena haematopus | reverse complement strand
CTACCTTGAGCCGAAATTGGCATGCTATGTCGTAACTAGAGATAGCGGTCAGCGTAGACGACAGACCAAGAAGCACAGGAACTCACCAGACGAATATGGGGAACTCCAAGGACATCGACGGATGGCCTTCCCCACTCGACACATTATTATTCCTGAATCAAGAATTTCGTTAGCAGTAGAATCCTGATCATACTGGCCGTTCCTACCTATCCTTGGGTGATTCAAACATTGGATGGCGCAGGCGCTGGCGTGAACTGCCAGAAAGAACTTGGGTATCGCTCGTTGAAGATCTGAATGTGGTTGGTTAGTCCAAAAAACTACGAGGCATCCAAAGTGGACTGACTGATCCATGTCGAGAATTCCTGGTTGGGGACATTATTGAACGACTGTTTTTGAGGCGATGGCGTTTGCGTGATTCTTGAAAGGTTAGGGCGCGATGCGCACGCGATGTAAAGATCCGAAGATGGTAACCCTACTCGATGTATTCGGACGATCGTCCGGACCAATCCACCCATGACTCATTCCCCACGCGTGCGTGTCCTGCGCGTTCACGCTCTTCCTCCATGCGCTCCTCTCGGAGCCAATCACGACGTTCTGGTTCCCGCATCGCCTCGATGGCGAGCGCGACCACCCTTTCCCATATTCTCCTCCTCTCCTCGTCGGACTCAGCCATGTCCAGCGCCTGAGTTTCCGTGTTCGCGCCAGGCGCCTCTACCGCGTCAACGTGCCTGGTAAAATTAATATCCAAGATGGTCAGTGGGCTGAGAAAGCACACACTCTTCGGCCCACTGCTGAACCATGGTAGACAATTCCGACACAGTTGAACGCCAAGTTTCCTCCGATACGGGGTCTTCGAAATAGACGTCGGTGGGAGGTGCCGCTGGCGGCTGTAGCCGGGCTCTCACGCGGGGGGTTTCTGGAGGTGGAATGGGAGGTGGTAGAGCTTTGACTACATAGTAACCACAGTTAGCAACCTATTATTTAATACTAGATAGAAATAAACAGGACTGACACGAGCGCTTTTTAGTTTTCGAATTGTCCATTGAGGAGAGAAACGAAAGTGGTTTCCGGCAATCTGGCGGAGTTGTTAGAGACGTGAATCACGCACCGGCAAAACTCCACATCATGCGTAGACCAACCAGAGTTTGTGCACTTCTTAGTACCTGAGAGTTAGTATAGGACTTATTATACTAGGTTCATTAAGGCAGATCGCGCAAAGGCGGGAACGGTGTCGGTTCGGTGGGCGGGGTGGAGGTCGATGACAAGTTATCATTGATCAATCAATCATCGGCGCACGGGATTTCTGGATTGGGGCTACGAGCGCTTATTTCTTGTTTCTTGCCTTTTCTTCAAGATTCTTGCCACTCACTATATATCTGCTATTCTTCTATAACTGTTATAATGCCTTCGCTCACCGACGCCCAAATCTACCCTACTCCTGCTGCCTCTGCTCCGGCCTCTGCATCTGTTCCGGCCTCCCCGACCGACGTTGACGACGGGACCACGTGGTTCTGGTATCTGAGTGCTTGGGGCCTTTTCACTCGCGATCGGTAAGATTTGCCATTCTCCTTTCGTATGTTTCTCATCATGTCACATCGTCCAGCGATCGTGTGTTGGACCACCGCGACGATTCCGGCGTCGACGTCGACGACCCTATCTTCTTTGCACGCACATTCGCTGAAGCCCTCGTTTATCTGCCCCGATGTGACTGGTTTGAGACTGCTTTCCGCCCCCTCCCCGACGACAAGCCCGGGTATGAGCCGACGAAACCTTTTTTGGGTGACAGACGGTCAGCCGGAGATCTTCGAGACCGGGTGCGTTGGACGTCCACTGACTTCGCTTATCTCGGTGCTAATTTCGCCTAGCGAGGAGGCCGAGCGCGCCTGGATTGCTCAAGGAGATCCCTGGGCCTAGATCCCTGGGCCTATATCTTTGCTAACTTACCATCGACTTCGCCTCGGCCATTGGGCGCATCGAAGCCTACGAGTCCGCCACAAGCCCTTGAATGAAATCCATTGCTGTTTTGCTGCTCTTTCGAACTGTATAACGTACAAATAACTCTACGCACCGCACGAATACTACTATATGCCCCGTTGTCGAAACTAGGTCGTAAAAGATGTATATACAGACAGCTACTTGAAAAGCCCTTCCTGACTTGAATTTACCCGACATTTGAGCTTTCTTTTTGATTCTGATGTGCGACATGTTGCGCAGGTGACGCAAAGATCCGGCGAACAAAACCGTACAAGTTCAAGTTCACATGCGCCGGCATTCGGGACCGGTAGCACAATCAATTATTTCAATAAGAAAGCAGACAATTCGAAGGGTACCATCAATGACTTTCCTCGTTCCGAAACTCCTTCCTGCACCATTCTTCTTTCCAAAATTCAATCCTGCGCACATGCAGACCTGTAAACTCCAGTATGCTTTCGACGTGGATCAGACGGACGGCGAGACGCCGGAGCGCGGTTGGGCGAACGCGAACCCACTAGCGAGGAGCACCAAGGAGATGGGCCACCAGTTCGACGACTGGAATCACGAAAAGATCATCGCCCTTGGTAAGCAGACGACGCAACCATCAGGATTTGACCCACTGACAGAATCTGACAGCTTACATGATGCGGAGGAATGCAAAGGCGGTTGTTCATTGAGGGAAACGAGCGGTAGTTTTCGGAAAATAACAGACTAAAAGAAAAGATATGCATACTCCTCTTCAAAACTACCAGGCCGGTACTTGGCCGCTGAGTCTGTTGGGTCCTGTGGGGGCGTCAATAATATCTCTTCGTCTTCGCCACCCCAATTGTTCCAAATGGCGTACCCGTCGTGAGCCGAGAAACGGAAGGCGTTCAACGTCGGCGCGGTACTGTGTGCAGCCATGATTCTGGCGAAAGTTACACCATCGTTGCGCGTTAGTAGTCGGCGATGAGCGCAGTGTCTCCTGCTCTGAGAGCACACGAGGAATACACTCCGAAGGTGGACCATACTGTGATCTAGTGTGGTAGCAACACGGACGAAAGTGCACTCTCCCTGAAATTGAGCGAGGCAATGGTCAGCACCACGCAGAGCACGATTTGTGATGATACGTACCAAACCCGCATCCACCACTAGCGGAAACTCGGACCAGCTCAAATCCTCGTCGAGTACGATGTGGCGAAGTGCCGATAAGAATCTCGGTGCTGCGGTAAACAACAGCAGAAGGTCGGGGCCGGAAATTCGGATGGTGGCGAGGTGAGAATGCGATACGGCGAATTTCGCGAGGTCACAGGCGTTTAGGGAGCTCGTCCCCAAAGGCTCACTAGTGAAGAACCACAGATCTAGCAAGTTGCGGTGGAGCCGCGCAAAATTAGCAATGTCTGCTGGCCGCGCCTTCATGGCACGGAGCCTAGGCAGCAGGTCTGGAGCGGGGACATCTCCTTGAAACTCGCAGTCGAGTGCGATCTCTTCGAGCTCGGGTTGAGAGGCAATGAGGTCATCCAGTTCGTGTCGACAGGGGAAATGGCTCGGAAACAAGTGAGGCGGGAACGGATGAGGTTGCAAAACGGATGGTGGAAAACGCCACGACAGACGAAATTCCCAGGAACCAGAGCTTATCCATAGCGGGGGAGGATCGACTCCCATTGGGCAGGGTCAACAGCGCGGGCAGACGAATCTAGAAAAAGAATGCTTTCCACCTGGTAGAAGAACTTATAAACAAGGAAGCAGTCGAAAGGGAAATAGATACCATCGGAAGCAAGCACTTGTTTTCGGCCAGAGAACGTACGAGTTGGGCCGCGGAGGGACCGACAGCGATGTTGCGGTACAAGAGATACAGCAGGATGGTATTAATGGGACGGCTGAGTTGGAGAAGGGCCAGGCGCTCGTGGAGACGGCTATAGAGGGCAATTTCCAGGCATACAGCAGGAGTGAGTGGGGCGCGCGAGGACCGCATGACCAAGGATTTCGACCATTTCCAAGGTAGGGGTTTATGATGAGAAGCAAAGCAGCACAGCCCCCATCAAGTCCTACTCCTTTGGGAAGCCGAACGACGCAGGCCGTAGTATTAGATTCCCTGGTTTCGCCGCCAGATATGTCAGAGTTAGGAAGGGCTCGTGGTTACTAAGTAGGCTATATACATTTTGGTTTATACGACCGCCGGATATCGTAGGTAGTCATCGTGCGTAAGATTCGTAGGTGTACATTTCGAGGATAGGTGAGCGAAAGCTTTCAAGCAGCAAGGAAAGAGCGACAGCAGCAAGGCAAACAGCAAATGTTCATTCAGACAAAACCCCCGACGCGGCTCACCGCCACAGCGAAATCGACGGTTGCAAAAATCGACGACCAAGGGTCCCCGTGAGCAATCCAAGCCAATTCTGCGCCCTCGCTAGCGCAATTTCAGTACTGAGCTAAAGAAAGTAAGAGAACGATGACGCACCTCGTGTCGAAGATCACTGGGAACCCATCCGCCACCCAATAGATCTTCTCTTTGGGTTCAAACGCGAGTTTTTTGCCGGGAACGCGGGTGAACGCGGTGTCGAAATAGTCGCAGCGCGGAAGGTAGATCAAGACTTCGCGAAAAGTGCGGCCAAAAAAGATCGGGTGGTCAACGTGGATGCCAGAATCGTCGCGGCGGTCCAAGACACGGTCGCTAGACGATGCGACGTGATGAGCCGAGATCGCAGAGATCAGGAGGATAAAAGGGACAATCACCGATCGCGGGTGAAGAGGCCCCAGGCGCTCAAGTACCAGTTTTCGGGGAGCTCGTCGTCGACGGTGGTCAGGGATGTGAGAGCAGAGGCGGTAGGGGCAGCAAAGAGCTGGGAGTCGTTGAGAGAAGGCATTATGTAGGCTGTTATCGAGCAACGATGAGAGTGGCAAGAAGGTGGCGAGAAGCAAATAAGCGCTCGGAAGAGGAATTGTTTGAATATTATAATTAGTTATATATGTAATATTCTTAGCTTCAAAATTCAACGCATGTGATATTGCATGATACTGTAGACTAGTAGTAGAGCTTTCGGCGGCGGTTCAGGCCCTCCGCACGCAGTCGCATCAAATTCTTGACCCGTGCATCTGCCGCCGCGCGCTCCCTCGCGTGCTCTGCGGCCTGATGCGCTGCCGCCTGCTGGTGCTCCTTCTCCAGCCGGTCTACGTTTTCTTGGTGGTGAGGGTGGCAGGGAGGCCGCGGCCATTTTTTGGCACTGGCTTGGATCGCACGTTTCCGGAGATCGAGGACGTGGTCAACGCGGGCCTTCCGGGCGACGACTCGAGCCACAATCTGGGCGCGCTTGTGCTGGTGTAAGTAGGCTTTGCGCTCAGCGGGGAGGTCGAGGTCGACCCATGAATTCGCCTTATTGTGCGGTGTCGCACGGTAATGGTCGACCCACGCGTCGACTTCATTGCTGAACGTGGCCTGCTCTTGTACGCAGCGCAAGGCCTCTGGGATATTCATTCTCAGTACGCAGTTATTAAAAAGGTTTGAGCGCGACGCACCTCGTTTGAATGCCTTGTCTTCGGCGGGGGTCCACGCTACAGACATTTTGGTTTGGACTCAAGTAGCAACGGGGATATGTTTGTCGACATCAGTATCTAGGATCCGCGTTACATCTGCCTCATGATATTTGGCCATTCGGTGCGTGATGTCCGCGTGCATCTGTTGGTGTGCGAAATCCCCAAGCTATGGATCGGATAGAACAATGAATTGAGCCATCGAGTAAGCGTATAGTACAAGTATGAGACGGCGGTTTAGAGACGGCAAGTTTCGCAGCCAACGAGATTAGCAGAGCATCAGATGGCGGGAGAGCTTTGGATTCTGAGAGTGAGGATAACAGAGGAGAAACACACGCTGTCGGAAAGGACGCTCTCTGGCCTTCACATGTGGCTCAAGGTACCCGGCATGCGCGATGAGCCGACTGCGGACGATCCTGATGAACGGCGGATCTGGAACTGGGAACATTTCGCGGAGGCGGACTCCGCATATAACACAAGGTACGCGGCATGCGCCACTGGCACCACCCGACAGCGGAAGATCATAATGACCGGCGAAGTGTGCACTAGATAACGAATGAGTGAAAAGGGAAATGTCGAGATCAAAGGGCCTAGCCTTTGCATCAGGGCGCGACGAGTTGTAATCCGACTCTGCGGAGCGCGAATCCGGATCCGACAGGCAGTAGGCTGTGTGAGGTTAGGGATTGCGGAAGAAGGACGAGCTTCGACGGACAGAGACGCTGGTGGCAAGAAGCAGCCCAGATAGTATGTGGAGTGAAGCGGCAGTGCGTGCGCCGGCTTTCCAGATGCGCGACAGCGCACGGAGCGCGAATCCAACGGGTTGTAGGTCACGGCTGTGTGAGGTTGGAGATTGCAGAGGACAAGATTCGGTCAAGAGACGCTGGTGGCAAGAAGAAGCCCGGATATGCAGTCCACGTGATAGGTTTCTCCAAATGGACGATAAAGTTCTAACGCGCAGAAACGACGCGATATACGGATCGGGTGGACGAATTGTGGCTTTGAGGGCGGAAATTGGACCTTGGAAGCTAGCCGTATGATAATCTGAAAGGTTTTGGTTTGCCGATGAGAACAACGGTTGCGAACAGCAGGAGGACTATGCACGTGATGCAATGGACGTAGATGCCCACGGGCGCCTAAAAGTTCTAACACGAAGAAACGACGAAATTATGCGGACCGGTGGGGTAGATTGCGAGTTTAAGGGTGTAAATTGGATCATGGGAGCTAGCCGTATCATAATATGAAAGATTTGGGCCTTTATATGGCCACAATCTGTCAATATTGAAACAGGTTGGAAAGACGGCATACAGTAGCTTAATACTCGTACGGAATATGGGCTGGTCGCAAGTTCAAAATCTGCATGACATACAAATTGCCTGAAGAGCGGAAATTTCTGCAAAATCTGGTTGTTATAATCAATATAACCTTGTTCCTCGATTTGTAGGTCGGTCGCGCTTGAACCATTGTCTCCAGAGATCGAACAGCGTTGGCCACTTTTTGCTTCTAACTCAACAAATCATGCCGGCGTTGTATTGTCCCATTTTTCACGTCCAAAAGAATGGCATAGGAAGGTGTGTGTTCGATAGCCAAATCAGAACATGCGAGAAATTAGGATATAAAGAGGAATAGACGACGGGAGGCAAGAAAGTCGAACAGAAAAGAGACAAGTGAGGTCATCGGATCAAATCACCTCTGATCATCTGCACCGCCACTTGACAGCGACTTCGTCCTCTTCTTTCAGCACCCAAGGCGTTCGCCACTCACTCCAAGTCAATGAGGAAGCGCAAATTGAAATCCCAAGGGCCCATAGGCGGCAAAAGGTTCGCGCCACCAACTAATGCGTCTAGCAATGTTGAATGCAAGTGCTCTAGCTCAGAGAACGTTAGTTCATCGGCCGAGGAAAAATCTGAAAAACGACGTCAATATGCAGCAGAGTACCGCAGGTGCGTAACTGTGTCTGATTTTGGTGCGTTCCAACATCATGCAGGCGACCCGAAGCGCGTGAGAAGCAGAGACTTCTCATGGCCAAGAAACGGTGGGTCGGTCCGCATAAAAGCACCGAGCATCACTCACCCTGCCGACGGGCACCAGCGCCGCAGTGAAGGCGCGCAGGCGGCAATGGGATCCTCCGGGGTGGTTGGGACCGCACGATGACACGCTCCCGGACAGCGACCGTACGCGTGAAATATCTGAATATAGGACATCCGCTCACAAGTTACCCCTCTCAAACATTACCCCGACCGCGGCGCTTACATGTGAAGAACGCTCTGTGCTGGATGTTCTTGCCGGAATGGCCGAAGTACGCATGTCAGTGTTTCTATTGGCGGGATCATTTGACTTTGCTGATTACAGTGCACAGTGCACCTTCCGAAACGCCTCACGAGGTCAGAGCCACAGCAAGTCCGGACCGGGATTATGGTGAGATGCTGAAGGAAGGGTGCGTGTTTTCCTGGCGATCATCACGATGCTGGACATCTGATCCCTTAGACTACGCGTACAAAAATCCGGGTCTGAAGATGAGGTCGCGGCTGCCCGCGCTGCCCGCAGGGCGTTCCTGGAGGAGCGCGTCCTCATTTGGAGGGATAATATGTTAGCAAAAAAAGCACGAGCAGGATGATGGGCTTGTCTTCCTGGCGAGAAAGCTTGGCGGTGATATCATGTGTATGTAGACCGTGGAACCAATTTTGCCTCCATGGGCATAAATTAAAGTTGCGACAGGACCTACATCTATCAATGTCGCTATGTTGAGATGTCAGTCACCAATCCAGCGGTGTGATCTTAGTTTTAGATAATAGAAAAAAGTCGAAGATCTAAGTACTACTTGAGTTCACTTGGATTAGAGAATAGAAACGTCGTAATCTTATTAGCTTCGCATTCGAACATCCCAACAAATTAATTTCATGGCGGGCAGTGACAAATGCTAGCAAAAAAGTAAACTACGCGCGCCGTCCTGTATGCGAATCTGTGAGTGCTGGGATTAGTGTCGTCAGAAAGATAGTAAGTCAGGAGAACGAACCGTCTAGCGACGAGAGGTGTTTGCCGAGACCGAGATCTCGGTCAGCTGCGCGACCTCGTTGTTGGCATACATGTTGGCATAGTACGCCAGGGCGGCGGCACGGCCAACGACACGGCGACGGGAGTAGTTGGGGACTCCCTTTATTTCGGCCTCGGCTTCGTCGCTGAGGGATCCATGTTAAGATAAAGAAATGAACCATCGAGAGGAAAACTTACGGGGACGCGTACAAACCCGGGTGGCGTCCGACGCAGACGACGTACCACGCCTGGTTGTCACCGCGGCCAGGCGGGAATTGCCTCTCCAACTCGGTGGGAGTGGGAGCGACGCCCGGATAAAAGTCGGCTAAGTGATAATCAGTCGAGGTACGAGGCGAGGGAGAGCAGACTTACAGTGGTCGCGGGAGACGGCGGCGTCAACTTGCGCACGGACAACAAGGGGGAGCTTCTCTATGGAGGGGTCAGTGAGCTATCCACTTGTATACCGCAAAACTCACCGTTGATCTCAATACAGTTCTTGGTCAGTTCCAAGGCGAGCTTGGACAACGCCGCGACTTGGGAGACCAACGCTTCCATCTCCTGGGCGGGGGTGGAGGCGTTGGTAGTCTGGGAGGAGGGGTTGGCCATGGGGGGAATTATCAAGAGGGATGCAATCAGTTGGCGATGGTGGGCTGATAATAAGGTGGGGAACGCGATCCAAACCGGATACGGAAAGCCTCCGGATGCGAACGAACACATGGAACGACATCGTCATGATGGAAGTCGCATGGGACCGGAGTCGTTGCTGCTTTGGGCTACTTCCTACGAAACAATCCCGATTGGGCGAGGGGAAAGACGAATTTGGCGGAATTTGGACATTTGGACGAGAAGGGGGCAGGGATAAGTCGGAAATGAGTGTGCAATCGGGTGAATATGTGAATGTCGAAGACGCTAAGGGGTGTTGCTAAGTCAGTTTCGTACCAAAAAGAAAATGGGGACAAACCTTTATAAACGAAAATACTTGGTCTTGGTAATTGTTTGCATCTTGTACCGCGCCAGTATATCGAAAACTGAGCCTTACCCACTTCGTCATTCTACCGCGCCATGGCTCCACCTCCTTGGGCGTCTCCCCTGCAACTGATCTGGCTACAAGGCTGGCTGTCCGAATTTATCCAACGGCAGGCGGAAAACAAGCTCCACCTGTTTTGGCCCACCATGTACGAGGCTTGGTTCAAGGAGAACCCTGAGCACTGCAGGCTCGGGCTTCCCCTACCCAAGGACGCCGACGCGCGGGAGTTGACGCCGGACGAATTGGCGATGCTCGGCACGGCCATCAAGGCGAAAAAATTGGTGAGTGGAGTTATTGATGCGTACGACCGCCTGAATGTTAATCGTGACGCTCGGCAGCAACTTCAGCATTGGTTCCGGAACAATCGCAAGAAAGTCGGCAGCGCCACCGTTCCGAGCGCGGCCGCGTCGATACTCCAGCGAATCTTGAAGATCGGTACCACGAAGCGTCAGCGTGCCCACCAGCCCGTCGAGATCTTCCAGAAACGAAACCCCGCGCTAATCAAGGCGGCGCTGACCGAGGCCGGGTATGATGCGTTGACAGAAGCTAACAACGGGAGCGACGACGAGGAGTTGACGGCCGAAACTGAAGAGTCGACGGCGGCGCGTATGAAGACTAACAAGGCGGAGCGAATGCGTCTGCGCACGCGCGTTGTTAGAGCACTGTGGGCGGAGGCGTCGCAGGAGGAGCGCGAGGCTGTGGAAGCAGAAGTCGAGAAGGAAAAGAAGGAGTTGCGAGAAGACGATCTGCGCCGGGAGAAGGAAGCGAGTGACGCGCCAGAGACGGATCCTTGGCAACTACAAGAGTATTTTTTTTTTTTTTTGGGTCGTTGCGTCGTGCTGACTATTGTGACTGTAGAGGTATCGACTCGCTGGATGGCATGTTGGCGGAGGTTCACAAGGCCGTCTTCAATGCCTCGAAATGGATCGGGGTGACGCTGGTTGGCGGACCCAACCCGCGGATGGGAGGCGACTTGACGCTCAAAGTGTCAGTTCCTTTTTGGGATGTTGGGATTGCTGCACGTGCTCATATCTCTTTCTTTCTACTACCAGCATCTGCTTCGGTCAAAGTCCTGCTGGCAACGACTTCGAGGAATCCTGCATCGACTTCGACCAGAATGTAGTGAAGCCATTCCAAGATTTCTTGAGACTCTCTTATTGTACGTTTGCTCTGTTTGCGATATAGAGGTAACGAGCTAAATAAGCTGGACAGCTGCCGCAGATCGTCAGGCTTGTGCACTTCCTGCTAGACCCAGCGCCGTCTCGGGCGACGAAACCCCAGCCGAGCGCATTCCCACCACCGCCTCACCAGCCCCGGAGGCGGAGAAGCCGAAGAAGAAGAAAAAATCGAAGAAGAAATCTGCCGCCACAATTCCTGCTTCGACGCGATCACCTCCCGATCCAGCGGCGCTGGCTTCCGTCCCGGCTGCTGCCTCCTCCGAAAGTCTCCCTGAAAACGTGGGTGTGGAAGATACTAGGTGAGCTAACCCCTGAATTAAATTGTCACAATGTCTAACTGAGGGCCAGTTACTTGACCCCGACGCTCAGACTCCCGTCGACTCCAAGCTCGCCGTTCGTCAAGGGCAAAGGCTGGATATACCCGGGAGATAGTGACCACGATAACGACACTTTCGCCCTTGGTGACGGTGACTTCAGCGACGGCTTCGGCCAAGACTTCACACTCGACGACGACTCGTTCGACTCATTCGGCCTCGGCGGCGGGTTCGCCCCCAATTATGCGACCCCTACGCAGTCCTTGAGCACCGGGGATGCATCCGAGACCGTCGACAAGGCCCCCACCCCACTCTGGGCAACTACGTCATCCGCACTTTATCCTCACCCGCGGCCGGCGTACCGTACCGCGTTAACCACCGCCGAGACAGTCAGCAACGCGCCCGCAATGGTGAACGTCAATGGATTCAATTTCCCGGCGGTAGCAGATGCCGCCACTCAGTTATCCTCGAGGATTGCGGCTTTGGAAGGGACCCCTAACCGCGTTAGCGGGCTTTTTCAAGCCTTTCGCTCGCTCCGCTCACCACCCCAGCCAACTCCGGTGACCTACAAGTCGTTCAGCGTGCCGGGGTTTCCCGGAATGACGACCAGCACGTCCCCCGCCCACAGCGCCATCGCCACCGCGCCTATTGCGCCAGTCGCGCCTACCACCGTGCCTGTTGCGCCAGTCGCGCCCTCCACGGCGCCCGTGGCGTCCCCCGCACCCATCACCGCGCCCGTTGCGCCCGTGCCCACCACCGCGCCGACTGCGCCGCTCGCACCCACCACCGTGCCCGCTGCGCCCCTCGCACTCACCACCGCGCCCGTTGCGCCCCTCGTGTCCACCACCGCGCTGACTGCGCCGCTCACACCCACCACCGTGCCCGTTGCGCCCCTCGCACTCACCACCGAGCCCGTTGCGCCCCTCGTGTCCACCACCACGCCTTTTGTGCTAGTCGCACCCACCACCGCGCCGACTGCGCCCCTCGCACCCACCACCACGCCCCTTGTGCCAGTCGCGCTCACCACTGCCCCCGTCGCGCCTGTTGCGCCCCGCGCACATACCACCCCTGTCGTGCCCGGCTCCCGACCGCAGGCCAAGCCTGCGGTAAAGAAGGCGCCCGCGAGGATGGCGCCCGCGAAGAAGACCTCAACGGCGAAGGCTGCCGGGAAAGAGGGGGCGGCGGCAGAGGCCAAGAAAGTGGTGTTGGTGGAAGAGGGAGCGAAGAAGAGGGGAAGGCCCCGCAAGCAACCGCTGACCGACATCACAAACGAGGCGGACGCCGCAACGAACGCGACACCCGTGTCGCCCACCGCTCAGCCGTCGACACCCACTGAGCCCGCCGCTGAGCCTTCGAAAACCCCGACGCATGTCTACACCATGACCAACAACAACGCCGCTCGAGCTCGTCAAGCCGCGGCGGCAGCGAAGGCGATGGAGGCGAAGGAGAAGGCGGACGCGGAGGCCAAGCAGGCCGCGAAGGGGTGGCTGGAGAGCACGGTTGACGGCGCCACGGTCGTCACCCTGACGCGTGCCCGCAAGCCGACCAGACTCGCTGATGGGACGGTGGCGCAGCGCGAGGTGAAGAAGGCGAGGGCCCCCAAGCTCGACGCATCGGAGATAGCGCTCCTCGCCCGGACCGTGGCCCCCAAGAAAAGAAAGGCTGAGCCGCAGGCGCTCGCATCGAGCAAAAGGTGAGGGGATTATTACCAGAACTTATGTATACTAACGACGGCTTCTTTAGACGCAAAGTCTAGGCACACTCGCCGACGTCTTCAATGACACACACCTTCCAGCTGCTGCTCAACCAGCGTGCGGAGACTGCCCAACCAGTCCACGCTCTCTCACCGTCTTCCATCTCTCGTCGCCGTCTTCATCCCTCGCCGTCTTTCTTCCGCCGTCTTTAGGTTTCCGTTGTGCCGTCCGGGTTTTCGTTATGGTAAAACACGTGCCATGTACTTATTTATGATCATACTGCAATATGAGTCCCTCATGCATACTTTGACCGTACGAATGTATCATTAAGTAAGCAGAAAAATAAAGACTTCGTGAAAAAAAAAGACTTGTAAAAAAAAAACAAGACTTGTAAAAAAAAAAGGCTTGTAAGAAAATAAAGCGGGTGAAGAGACACCTGGCCCGGAGTCGAAACATCTACATAGCGTAGTGCCCGTGATATGACGGATCTCCAACGGATTACCAGCCGCTACCAGTGAGCCAGGCGCCCCACATGGTCAATTGAAATTTAAGGAATTAAGTACCATTTCTTTTCGGACTTTCTACAACCCGATAAAGCCGAAGGACAAAAAATGTAGTGGAATTTTACATCGCACCTGGCCAGAATCGAAACCAAGCAGGTAATGAATTCTAACGGATACTGGCCGTCACCAGTGAGCCAGGTGTATCGAAGATCTTACAATTTGAAGCAAATATTAACAGCTTTTATATTGTTGTGAGGTGGGGAATGCACAGGGGAGTTTACTGCTGATACTGATAGGGAGGGGTAGGTAGGTAGTGTATATGGGGGTGCACGAGAATCACGTCAAACAGGATGCAGTGCCAAAAAGCGACCAAAAATGTGCGGAGGCGGCGTTTCATGTGCGCAGGAGGTGGTGGCGGGCATGTGGGTAGAGATAAGGAGTGTTACTGGAAGAAGGAGTTTCGGGACGAATATGACGGAAGGCGCAGGCCAGGTGCGGGCGGAGGAAGCGCGGGCGGAGGAGGTACTGGGAGGTATACGTGCAATGGGCGTTGCGGTGCCCACATCGTGATCATCTAGGGGTTAGGGGTTATTGTCAGATGGGATATAAGGTGGGGGAGGCAGGCAGACGCACTGCTAGTAGCGCCGCATGCAAATTCAGGAGGCGGGAAGGGTGCGGGGCCAGCAGCCCGGTATTGAAGAGAGCGGCTGGCGTGAAACAGCATCAATATGTATATTAGGAACTCAGTTGCCCCCCTACCGAATGCCAGGCAAAAAGGGGGCCCGGGGCAAGCGCGCAAGCCGGGGGAAGCCGGGAGGCGAGGACGGACGACGCCGAGGGTAAAGTGCCGCTTTCAGGGACGCTACAGCAGGGAGACGCAAGCTATATCACTGCGCTATCGTATCCCAGAAGCCCGGGGGCGCTACCCAAGCGCTGCCGCTTTTATACGGATCCTGGTGCAGGGCGGTGGGCGTGCGCAAGCGAAACGGTGCGGGCTGGAGGGTGATTCGGGCGATGAGAAGAGAACAAGGGGATAGACGGGACACAGAAGCGTAGGTGACAAGAGAATGGGATCCAGCGAAGGCCCAGGAAGGGGAGGGAAGCGCGCGCAATGAAGGAGGAAGAGAGATGATGGGATGCTAACAGGCGTAAACAAATCACCCCCCCATTTGGATAGCCGAGCGCGCCTGATGACGGACAGCGACGCCGACGGCAAGCGCCTCAACGACGGGCGCGCATGCGAGGCTGAGGGCGGATAGCTAAGGTGAGCTGATATATCAGGCCCCCCGCTAAACAGGAGCCTTGATATATCACAGGACTCCGACAATCAGAGCTCTGTGATATATCAAATCCCCACATACGCCTGCCCTGGTGTAAGTACTCCTCGGGCCTGTAGCGCATACGATCCCACATGCTGACTCGTGGGCATTCTGCAGCGAACGGCGGTTTCGACGTGTACGACGTGCCTGATGCAACTAACCCCGAGCCTTTCAAAAACGCATCCTCATTCTTCAACGATAATCGCACGCGCGCCGCGCTACACGCGCCGACGTCTAAAGACTGGATCCGCAACTTCAACTACCCTTTCGGCTCCGTGTATAATCGCTCCAAAGGGAATCAGTACGGCGACCCGTCTGTCGAGCCCATCGCGTTCCTCTCCGAGCTCGCCACAAACGCCACGCTGCACAACGTCTCGATCGTGTTCTATTCGGGGAACGACGACTCGCTCGTGCAGCACCGCGGTACGGAGGTGATCATTCAGAACATGACGTTCGGCGGCACGCAAGGCTTCACCCGCAAGCCGTCCACGCCGTGGTTCGACGACGACGGCAACTTTGCGGGCATCGTGCACCAGGAGCGCCATGTGACGTACCTGCTCTTCAGTGGCGCGGGGCACCTCGTGCCGATGTGGAAGCCTGCGCAGGCGCTGGTGTTCATACGCGAATTCGTGCTGGGTTCGAACTTGAACGGGACGGTGGTGGGCGACCGTGTGGTGGGTGGGGAGAATAAGACGCTTGCGAACGACTTTTTGCCGGGTGGAAACGAAATATTTTTCGGGTCTTCGACGACCGCGGGGACGTCGACTATTCCTGACGCGACGAGGGCTGCTTGGGCCTCATTTATTGCGACTGCCACGGCCACTAGTCGCCCACGCGACGCGTCGCAAGAGGGCGGAAGTGTGTGATTATGTCTTAATTATAGTTTTTTCGTGATTCCTCGTGCTATGAAGTTATCTTCTGCAAAATCAAGTAAAAGTTCTGGAGCATTTTGAAACACGGTTTGTTTTTTCGGTTGAGAAACCCCAGCAGAGAAACGACGTCACGGTTGTGATGTCAGATGCCTTGATTGGAACACTGGAAGTGACATGTCACCATCGCACGCCCGGGTAGACCGGAACTGCGATCTTGCTGCGTGAATGGCATGATTACCTGAGGTCAACCCGACTTTTCCGAAGGGTCTGTGGTATTTGAATGGAGTTACTGGTCCTACACTCATCAACTACTCATGCTGCTTCTCCTCACCCTCCTCCCTCTAATTTCACGGTTCGTCTCCACAAATGCCTCCCCCACGCTTCAATTAGGGAAAACCACTCTCGCTGGACGTGAAATTGCTTCATTGCAACAAGAATTTTTTGGCAGTTCGTCATGCGACTTTTTCTACGATGTCTCCGATCTGCTGCTCATGGTACCCTCAAGATATTCCGTATGCGGAGCCACCTCTTGCAGGCCTACGTTTCAGGGCACCCGTACTCAAACGGTCTCTGAATCCGGGGTACTTCAATGCTACAGAATATGGACCCGCCTGTCTACAAGTCACAACGGTATGTCCCGTAATATTTCGCCACCGATCGCTGACCTTTGTCGCAGGGACTTGCTCGTAATCAAATGTCGGAGGATTGCTTGACGATAAACGTTCTTAGGCCGAAGGGAACCTCTGCCAATTCCCGACTTCCTGTGGTGAGTTTTTATGCCTGTGAAATGGTCGCAATTTGAAGTAGCCGTTCCAGATGTTTTGGACGTAATTAGTTTTCGTCCAAAACGTACTCGTCGCTACTAAATCTCGGTATTCAGATATGGCGGTGGATTCGTTGGGGGCCAATCGAGTACCTCGAATTCCAGTTTGATTGTCGCGCAAAGTGTTGCTCGTGTTCGTCATTGACTATTTATTTCATCTTTTTTTTTGTCGAATTTAATGGTTCGTTTTTGAAGGGAACACCCATAATTTTCGTGAACTTCAACTATCGTCTTGGACCGCTGGGCTTTCCGCAAGGACAGGAAGCCGGCAACAAAGGGGCTGTCAACCTGGGCATAAAGGATCAAATCGCTGCGTTGCAATGGGTTCAAATGCATATTGAATCTTTCGGTGGCGACAAAAACAAGGTATTTTTCCGTATTCCAGACGTGCCACATAATAGACTCAAGCGACTAGGTCACTCTCTTCGGCCAGAGCGCGGGGTCTGTGATGATGTCTATATTGTTCCTTAACCCTCCCATTGTAGGCCATCTAGCTAGAGGCGCAGTACGAACGAAAAATCAGTCATTTACAGCCTGCTCACATTTTTTCTCAACAGATATTTGAATCTGGGTATCAGGGCACCGCTGCATTATTTACTCCTGCGCGCAACGAGGCCGATTGGGAGACCTTCGTCAGCGGCGTTCCCTCTTGCTCTGATATCGCGACGTCCGGATCTACCTTTGAGTGCTTGGCCAAAGCAAATACGACAGAAGTATTGCAAGGCTTCTCCTTGGTTTCGGCGGTGTCCACGAACTTGAGCCCATGGCCTCCAGTTATTGATGGGCTTGGGGGGCTGATTCCCGATTTACCTTCAGTTTTGTTCAAACGCGGACAATTTGCCCGATTGCCATTTATTGCAGGGACGGTATTGGACGAGGGTGCGAAAATAGTATTTGATTCATCCGGTTCTTAGACCTCGTATATCTAGGGACAACCTTCGTTTCCGAGGCCATCAACTCAACCGAAGAGCTCTATGAGGGCATTCTGTCCTTGTTTTCGCCAGCGTCGTCGCCGACCACTCTCCAGGACTCTGCTCAGACTTTGTTACAGCTTTATCCCGACATCCCGGCTCTGGGTTGGTGCTATTATTACGGAATCCGATCGTCATTATATTCACCCTATGGTAGGCTCTCCCTTCGGCACTGGAAATGATACCTTCGGTTTAAGCAGCCAGTTCAAGCGCGCAGCAGCAATAGGTGGGCCAGTCTCCTTCTTTCTTAGCTGCACAACTGAATGATCGAAGTTGGGGACTCTGACTTTCAGGCTCAACGCCGACTGTGGATGGAAACGGCTGCGAATGCAGGAGTCAAAACGTTTGGGTACCTGTTCACTGAGCCGCAGCCCATACCGTCCGCTGTTGGTGGTCCGTTTCGACTGTTGGTACTCATCTACTTTCCTCACTTATTATTGCACTAGTATTTCACGCCTCGGAGCTAGTCTACGTCTTTGGACAGCCCGGCAACACGTCGCCTGCATCCGAGGAACTAAGTCGGATTATGACCGATTACTGGGTGTCTTTCGTCACGAGCCTCACTCCCAACGACGGTCGAGGAGTCGTGCGTGAGTACACCGAACCGATCCCATGACGCCCACGGCCGTTACTTACTGCCTTTCTTTCGATGCTCGCAGGACCGGAATGGACGCAGTTCAGGCCGCAGAATAGGGTGGGTCGCCGTGCGCTTTCCTTGGATGTGATAATTATCTTTCTGCTCAGACTGTGATGCAATTAAATGATGCAAACCTCACCATGATTCTGGATGACTACCGTGCAGGTAACGAGTTCGAACCATCGAAAATCGAACTGGCTCACGCTGCATTATCATAGACCAAATCGCTTTCCTCAATTCTGATCCTACGATTTGGCGCCGTTAGTTGAAAATTTGTGCTCGAGGGTAAGGGTAAGTAAGTAGATGATTCTACGTGTGGTTCGCTCAGGCTGCGTGAAGTTATGGTGACCTTTTGCGAGTTTCCATGAAACAGACTTCAGATCGAAAAATAATCAGTATATCGACCAACTGCGGTTCGCTCGCTGCCGTATGTTGGAATCTGGAGCAGTGCTGCATATGATGATATAAAACTACATATGCTCGTCGCTGTTCGACAACGTGGAACTCGCAAATCGGCAATCAGCTTCGCCGAGTGTGTTACTGTGAGCAAAATCCACGGAATGTGGAGATGTCCAGGGTATCCGCTGGCCTGAACCAAGGTTGAACCGGGCTGGCACGTGATCGAACGCGTGGAGCGGCACTGCCAAGCTGCCGCAAACAATGCGAATATCTTGACTGCGAAAAGAGTTACTCCATGTCTTGAATTATCGACGCTGCGAAACTACTGCAATATAATTTGGCATCCCAGCGACCATTTTTACGAATAATTTACTGCACTTTACTGCCTGAATGTTGAGCGGCAACTTTTTTCTGGATTTTTCGAGGAATCCGCGAATCCGCTCGAGCTCGGGACTGTGGGTGCACTTTTCTCCCCTTCTTCCCGAAGGGGGCATAAATACTGACACGAAAACCTGAATGCAAAACTCCCTAATAATCCTTCAGCATCATATCCGCACATTTCTCCGCCACCGCATAAACCAGTGCTTGAGGATGAACCGCAGGAGCACTGGGCAAAATACTCGCGTCAGATATCCGAAGATTGGAGACACCGTGCACGCGGAGCTCCGGATCCACGACTCCAGGCAAAGGGTCAGTTTCAGGCGCCATGCGGCACGTGCTTGCGTAGTGGTACATCGTCTCGACTCGATCTCGTATGTAGGCATCGAGCGTGTCATCGTCCAGTGCGCTGGGGACGAGAACATCGACGAGGGGATACCCGTTGGCACGCATCTGGCGGGCCAGCTGGACCGCAACGCGTAGCGCAGTGCGGAGGGCGGCCCAGTCCTTCGGATGTGTCAGGTAGCGCATCTCGCACAGGGGATTTTGCATTGGGTCTCTGGAGCGCAAGAGCACCTGACCGCGAGATTCTACCTTCATCAAGGCGGCATTCTGTCCGAAGGAGCCCTTTGATAAAGCGAGCCCGGGAGTTGTGGGCTCAGCAATGGGTGTCTGCATCGAACCTCGTGAGAGAGCAACATGAGGGAAAATTTGAACAACGAACAACCATCACTGCAAAATCGGGTCGATTGTTAGGATTGAATGGATCCTTGTCCTCAGCAGAGATAGTGTTAGGCCGCCCATCAGCACCGATGAGCGAGGCCATCCCGAAAATCTCTACTTCCACCACTGTACATAAAAGCCACCCTGCGCCATAGTAGAGGTAGTTGTAAAGCTGTTGGATCAGTTTCCACGGTCGTTTGAACATCGCCCACATAGAATCTTCAAGAGGGCAATTATGAGCTGTTCTGACAAGGATATGATCTTGCTAGAAGATTCGTCAGTTTTCGCAGTTGATCTCTCAACTAACCAAGTTGGCACCAACACCAGGCATATGTCGGACGACCTCTATTCCCATCTGTTCAAGATGCTTTTCGGGACCCAGGCCGCTTGCAAACACCATGAGTGCCACGATACCGCCCAGTAATAATTGAAACGGACCGACCTAAGCATAAGGACTTTCGGGGTCTGGAACACTCCGCAGGCCAAAACTATTTCTCGTCTTGCCTTAACCACACAGACAAATCGTCCATTGGTCGACTGGATTTCAACAGAGTCTGCTCGCAGCCGACCGTCGGTCTGCCGTGAGAACGTGAGTTTGGAGGCAACAGCCAGCGTGCATATGTGAAGATTCGCCGCGGAATTGACAAATGTTTCGGGCAAGTACGAACGGAAAGAAGACTGACGAGTACCGTCGGCGGCAAGAGCGTACTGCATCTTGTTCCAGCCGATACTCGGCTGCAGTGGCGAGTGCATGTCCAAAATGGGCAGAAATCCGAGGTCATTTGCGGCTTTCGCAGCGCTGGGAGAAATGTTCGGAGGACACACGTCACAAAAACATCTGCACGTACACTGTTGAGCACCCGTAATAGTAATCTTCGAATGACCGAACCGTCAATGGTCCTTTTTGATTAAAAAGGCGAAGAAGAAAGAATTATGAGGCTCGCCCATAGAAAGAGGAGAACGCGCACACCTGTGGATCCATGCCACTCCTCGGGTACAGGGCCTACCCAGGTCTCCGATTTGGTGAAGTAAGGCTTCAATTCGCTGTAGCTCCAACCTGGCCGGTCCTCTTCGCTCCAAGCGTTGTATTCGGCCGGAACGCCAAGTGTGTACTGGCCGCCGTTGATACGAGTAGTGCCGCCGAGACCAAGACCGCTGATGAGAGGGAAAGAGCGGCAGAAATTAGGATCCGGGGCGCTATCGAAGACATTACTATGTTTCCCGTCTGACATGAAATGGAGAGAAGTCAGAGGAGTTCTATTCAGCCATCTTCACGCGCATCTCGGTCAGTGAGCAAGCTCAAGGCCACATCGACGAAGGCTCACGAGTCTCCTGCATCGCCTTTTTCGACGAGTAACACCGTGTATTTTCCGCTTTCGCTGAGTCGACGAGCAAGAACACAGCCTGCGTTCCCGCCTTTTCAAAGGACGAGCCTGGCTTCAGCAACGGTGCTCTTTTGTCATACACTGCACGTACCACCAAGGACAACGAAGTCGTACTCGGTATCGACCTTGTTTACAGTAAACTGGCGGTATGGGCTGCTGAAAGGCCACATATCGGACTAGCTCGGTAAAAGGTCGTAAGGAGAGTGTATAAGTACGCTTAGTACAGCCAATTGAATATACAGTGAGGCATTTCATTTTGGACTTCGCGGTGACAACGTGATAAGATCCTTGTCAGATCCACCGGCAATCACCGATTTGTCCCCGATCCCCCTATTCTTTGTGCACTGACGAATGGATCAACAGTTGCTTTACATTTACTGTCTTGTTCCGATTGAAGTTCTGGAGCGCCGAGAAACAATATTGACCATTGCCAAATCGCTGGCCACACTTGAGCCACAATCAGCGCTGGCTCTCAAGGGGGAATCGGGATTCAAAATTCGGACCAGGGGTCGATTTAATTTTTTCAGCACCCCCCTCCCGCCACCTCCTTCTTTATTTGGAAGGTGGTTCCCACCCCTAGCGCCGGGCCGTTTCTCTGGGTCCAGCAAATTATTTTTATGGACGGATCCCTGGCTGTAGGCATACATTGAGGTTTTCTATCGTGATTCTATGCATTTTCTACTGCTTTAACGGCTGTTCACGCAAATTGTTACATATACTAAACCGCACTGGACGAGCGTCTGCGGCGGTCTGATCTGCCATTCAAATCAGAAAACCTGGGAGGCTGGCCTCCGTGCGCAATAATTGTTCACTCCAACTTGCGTGAATGGTCCTAACTTACTGTACCTCCCTGTAGTGAAGCAACGCCTCACGGACCGTGACATTTTCGTTGCTTTTTTCTGAGGCAACGGAAGGTACCGGGACCGTGACCGTTCCAAAAAATGGCAACAGTAAGAATTCATTTGTGTCTATAAGTTATTCCAGAAGTGGACTTCTCCAGTGTAGAACTCTAAATGCACAGCTGAAAAGCAAACAGAGTAGGACCCTTGGCTCAGGAAATTTTTCACTTTTTTTCAGTGGTATGTCACGATTTTTTCAAGGCAACGGACCTCATCGGGACCGTGACCCGCCAGGAAAAAGCAACGCAACGGTCCCCACCGTGACCGTGACCGTTGCTTCAATACAGGGAGGTACAGTATTTAGCACCCATAAAAACTATTCTTTGAAGCTTCCTGTGGCTCTTTCAGAAGTACACCACAATTTTTTTTCGGCTGTCCTGGGACCCCCCTCCCCCCATCCCCAGGTACGAAATTTTGATCCCGATTCCCTCTTGCTGGCTCTGCTGAAGATCTCAATTTCTCAAACAACGTACAACCCTCTAGGCCAAAGACTTTTTTCCCCAAGCCCGGTACTTTTGAATATCATATCAACAGCCCAGAACGCAAGCACATCAGCCTTTTGACATTTTGATTGCCATCTTTCCGCCTTTTTCGGCCTTTTGGGCTTTTTTGACGAAAAGTGCCTCCTCACTGTGGGTACGGTGAAGTCAAAGAATCCTACGAAAAGTTCGAAACATATCTGGCAATACTTTCTGTTACCCCCTGATACCGGCGACAATACCAAAAAGAATAAGAAAATGTGGCTTTCAGCTGAGTCGAACGCTTGACCTTGCAATTTCAGGACATAGGTTTGTGGCCTTGCGAGCTTGTTTCAGTTTTGGTGAGGCTTGCGAGCTTTTTTGGCCTTGTACAAGGTCACAAGCTAATTGTCAAAAGTCTGATGCATGGAAATTGTCCGCAGTGCGTGCACCGAGCGGTTGATTCAACTTGATTGGCAGGAACTTGAAACGGCGTCTACATATTTTGGCGGCAGCAATACCTCGATGGTGAGCCCATACATCAAATAAAAATCATAATATTGAAATCCGTGCTATATACTAGTAGCTTGTAAAGTGGACCGTATATGTACCCGCTTCATCATCGTACGATAGCCAGAAGTGTGATACGCTCGTCGTCCACCACCCTGGGTCTCTGAAGATCGATAATCGCTATGGAAAATTGCACCAAGACAAGCGCACCGTGTCGCTCCTAGACCTTGAGCCCTAGGAGGCGAGAAACACCGTGCTTTGTGCGGAGCGATGGTGTCATTGACTGATGCACTGGCGATACAGGCGGCTCTGGAACTCGCTCATTGGGCCCGGGGTAGAAAGGGCCGTTGGCGTAGGGGTCGAAATCCGCTGATGGCTTCACGGAGCTGAGAGTCGACGACATGAGGATACTCGGGCTCGCTAGCGGCGATGCTGCTTGACCCGAATGAAAGGAGTCGTTTTTCGCGAGCGGAGTAGGGGGAGGTAACATGAGGTACCGATACGGCTCCGAGTCTTCCTTGGACTGTGTAGTCGGAAATGGTGTGAACATGCCACCTGCCTTGGCGGCGCGTCGGCGAGCGATGCATCGTTCTATCCCGTACACAGCGACTGCCACGAGTGCAATGATGAGGAGGATTACTGTATAGGAATAAATTGGAACCGTTGTGAGGATACCAGAGCAAGTATCATGTCGCGCACCACCAATAATGGCTCCAGTTATGGCCACCTTGGAATTTTGGCTGCCGTCCACTGTTGCATCAGTTTGCGCAACGGCGGAGTGCAAGAGGGATGATACAACGAATAAGCTGAGGGTGGAGGGCGTTGCGCACGACATGGAGCAGTTTGAGGGTGGTGGTTACCTAGTGGGCGTCTTTCTTCGTCTCGCGTGTAATCAGTACTTATATATACCCTGTGAGAACGGCCTGTGTGATGGGCTTGAATCTTCGGCGGATGTTCGCAAAACTTTATGATTTTGGCGGGTTGGTCGATTGTGAATGGACTGAGAGACCGAGCGGCCGCAAGCCCAAGGTAGCTTGGCATCAGCTCATACAGCAGTCCTTGAATAGAGGACTGAAGTGGTGACAGGATCAAGCAAGATGTCGACGTTATCATTGAATTCATCATGATTAAGTTCGCTTGATGTCGGAACTTGAAGTCGGACTTTGAAAACCTGGGTCTCCTATCACCATCATGGACATCGACGCCGACTCGGAACCCAAGCAAGTCACACGCATCCCAGAACTCTGGTTTGAGGACGGAAATATTGTCCTCGAAGCTGGAAACACCCAGTTCCGTGTGTACCGCGGTATTTTGGCAGCGCGCTCCACCGTTTTTCAAGATATGCTGTCGTTTCCGCGGCCCCCCGATTCAGAGCTCATCGATGGGTGTCCTATGGTTCGCCTCAGTGACTCTGGGCGAGACGTCACTGTCTTCCTTAGAGCAATATTTGACTCGTCGTAGTAAGTATTGGCGTCTTTGAAACTCTCCATTCCTTTCAAATTCCCTAGGTTCTTCATGCCTTTCCCAACACAAACAACATTCGATATCATCAAAGGTTGTCTTCGCCTCGGTAACAAATATAGGGTGGACTACCTGTCCCGCCGTGCTCTCATCCACTTATCTGCCACATACGACACTACGCTTCACAGCTGGGATCAAGATGTCTTCCACATATTCGAGGGCGAATTGGAGAAGCGAACTTGGGAACCACCGGATCAAACGGTGTGCATGATTTCGGCCATTCAACTTATTCGGGAGGTTGACGCCCTGTGGCTCCTTCCCGACGCCTTCTACCGTCTTTCAGTCTTCTTCGAGGAAATTCGCAGCCATATTATTATTCTTGGCGGTACCTATGAGAATGAGCAGATATGCATCAGCCCCGATGACCAAACGGCCTTTCTGAACGGGCCTGGCCTGCAAACCCAGAGTACATCCACCGATATTCTGCGGTTCTTGTCCCATTCGCCCGATATCCCAGGTTGTACAACCTCAGTCGCATGCTACCGAGCGCGACTTGCGGCGATTGATCGTTGTCGAAAAGCTATTCGCGACAGTCCTAGCAGTCCGCTTACAATATGGGGCCCTAGTTCCTGGCAAGGTTTTGAAACTGTGTGTCCCGCCTGCCTGGAAACCATGGAAAAGACACACCAAGACGACCGCCAGGATCTCTGGGACAAGCTCCCGGAGATTTATGGTTTACCTTCCTGGGAAGAATTGGAAAAGATGAAGGTCATCGCCATTGGGAGCAGTTCAGACTGGTTTTCTTAGGCGCTTCATCTAAGTGTGACCCTCTTTCTTGCTCATCTTCTATTCCTTCTGAACGCACTGGTTGACTCTTATTAGTGCGTGAAATTGCCCCCCTCCAATCAATCTCTTTCGAACATTCTCCCTCGGTCAAGTCGTACTATTCGCCTCGGGCGCAATGGCGAGGAAGACGTATGCAATAATAATGCAAACAAAACGGATTGGATGTTTCACATCATGGTCGGCGGCCAAATGTGTCAGATACTATTCTCATTACACCTCAATTAGGTACATGAGCCCGTAGATTCTGAAATTATTGAATGCTTCAAGCTTTGCAATTTGGAAGTTGAACAAAAAATTGAGACACATTTGCGCTCGAGGCAATTAGGATCTGGCCGATGTGGAGCTCTAGAGTATTTTCAATGAGTGCGGCCAGGGACCTCGGGCTACTTTTTTTTCGTTTGGCGCAGGAATAATTATTAATGCCCAGTGAGAATCGCCTCTGGCCGCATCTGCCATCATCTGCCGCTACTCTGCCGCGCTCTGGCGGATCTGGCGAGCCTCGGCAAAAAGTGGCGTCATGTTTGTGTCAAATGTATAATTAGTTTTGATCTTACTCGGAGGCAAAATCTCTTGAAAATCTTCACGCTTTTTCCAAAAATTCAAAGTCTTCCCCGTCCAAGGCCTTTGTACTGAGAAATATTGAAGCGCAACAACTCTATGGCTCTGAGACATGTCCTCTGGCGATACCTTCATGTTTGTTTGTTGTTATTATCTCCAAAGGCGAGGCGTCTCTGCATCTTCCTTCTCTCCTCCATCTCACTACCGCCCAGCGCGACCGGGCGCCCAGTTGTTCGGCCTCAACGCCACGACCCGAATACAGATTGCTCGATGTCTTGACGGAGACCGTTCCTCACGGTGGCAGAGGCGGTCATCGACACCGACGGAATGGAGGGCAGCGGGAAACACCCCCGAGCATCTGAGAACGGCGGTGGGCCGCATTCGCGAAGACAGAGGAGGAATGGGACGTACACTAGGTAGTGCTCACTCGAGTGCATACCGCCGTCGTGGAATTGCGGATGGTTTGACAGGTGCGTGTCTTTCATTCCCCGTGTCGTACTCATCCATCCATTCACAGCTCCAGATGACTGCTCCTCGCCGTGCACGTATGCGGCGGTCCTTGTGATGCGCAAGTCTGCAAGACTTCTGTCCATGATGACGGGGCGTCGGATCTTTGCAGTGGATGGAGAGGACGATGTACCCGATGTCGACGTGCGTGACAATGCCATTTTGGTTACTTACCCGGACTCGACCCAGCGCTCGCCGTTTAAACCGGGTGTGTATCTATTCCGATTCCCGAGAGTGTACTCCCAGATTCAAGTTTCCAGACATGTAGTGCTCAATTGCAGCGCCGTGGAATCGCAGACGGTTCAGCTGGTTCGTGTAATTCATTCCCCGCGTCGTGCTCACTGATTCATCGCCGCTCGCATAGCGCCGACGCCTGCTCTTCGCCGAGCGCGATTGCGCTAGACCTTCCTCGCTTATGCGCAGTCTGGAAGACGTCAGATGCTGTGGGATGCTCTTCCTCGGTTGGAAATCGACAGATTGCGTGCTGCTCGACGGTTCGTGAAGGGTGGTTCAGAAGGTATGAATTCACTGTAGCTCCAGCTTTTGGTAAAGGGCATTGAATTAGTTCCGGCATATACAGAAATGCCCACCATTTCCGGCCGCTGCCGAATACCGACTTGGACGACACATGCATTCCGACCAGTTAAAGGTACGGATCCCTTTCGCTCCAATCCTTGAACTCATCTTGCATACAGCTCTTTCCCGCTTGTCGCTGCAGTCACCACTACTTGTAAGTAACATCCTTCTCGTCATTCACAGCTGCCTGATGTTGGTCTGAATCAAGGTCT
Organism: Mycena haematopus; assembly: GCA_029281435.1. Taxonomy (NCBI): domain Eukaryota; kingdom Fungi; phylum Basidiomycota; class Agaricomycetes; order Agaricales; family Mycenaceae; genus Mycena; species Mycena haematopus. Next base: position 56,699 of record JARJCV010000205.1, on the reverse strand, counting down.
TCCACGGGTTTTACTGACACGAATGCGGTACGTACGGCATTCACCTGCTGTTTTTGTTCATCATTTGAATCCGAGTCTTCGGCAGATCTCCCGTCGTCTACGTTCATGCGCGCGCACGCGCAAATCTCGGTAAGTTCTTTTCCTTACTTTTAATATAGGTACTTATCAGTTTGCCACACAGACACCTTTGCGGATCGATGTGGGACGACGCAGCGGCGATGGGACGCGCGACGTTGATGGAACGCACGACGGCGATGGGACGGCGCAACGGCTGTGGGACGGCGCAACGGCTATGGCGATGGGATGGTGGACTTGGCAGCCGCTCGACTTAGTTTTGTAGTGTTGTTTGTAATGCAATGCAATGTATTGTCAAGTATAACTAGGTAGACAGACCTGAGCAGATCTAGCCAGAAAGTCGGCGGACGACGGCAATTTATGCCAGATGGCTCATCTGGCATTGGGTCAAATCTCTGGCCACGTTTGGCCGGATATGGCCAATTTTGGGTGGGCGAGTGTGGCCATTTCTGGGCAGATCGGGCCAGAGGGGATTCTCACTGGGATTAATGGCTCGAATTCCCGTCCACTTTCTTCTTTTTTTTTTTTTTTTTTTTTTTTTTTTTTTTTTGGAGCGTTTGTTGTAATACAACTCAGTCTGCAATGCATTCCAAGCAGTATCCGCTAATTTAATTGGTTTTATCCAATGTAGCCGGGGAAATAATCCAGGAGGAAATGCCGTTACGCACTGATAGTAAACCTTTGTGTGGGACTCTGGCCGAGCTGGTTTATCCAACTCCATTCTTTCGAGAAATGGGCCGTATACCCACTAAAACCCCCTTTATCTTAGTCCAATCATCCGGCAAGGAGTCTTCATCCAATAAAGTGCCACTCCAAGTGTTTAACATCAGTTGTTTTTTGATTGCGAGGTCACCAAACCTGGCTTTACTTGTGAGTAACCGATCTTGTTTGAGAGCAGCATTAATTGCGGATATCCATCGGTTATGAATCCCCTGTTCGGAGTGGAAGCAATGAGCCTGAAACAGTCTCTCATTCCGGAGATTCCATATTAGTTTCATTGATACTGACACTATGATTGCGAAGAATCTGTTTTTCGCGTGTATATTATTTCCTTTCCCTGATTGGAAACGGGAGAGACCACATCCCAAGAGAAGACCCCAATTTAAATTGGGCCAGTCCATATATCTAAGGCGCCAAATGCTTTCAGTTAATTTCCATACTTGCCGTTGACCCGGCGCTTCACATTCAAGTAGGATGTGTTCCATCGATTCGGTTACTCGACATGTTGAGCACTCACCGAAGATCTCAAGATTTGGAACTCGATCCCAAAACTGTCCGACATGGTAAGTATTGTGCATGCATTTCCACAGGAAATTTCGAGTGAGGCGGTGGATGTGTTTAGTTCTTATTGAAGACTCCGTCCACTTTCTTCAGCAATGACCAGTCTCCTGTCACTTGGTGCCATCGCGACCGCCGAGAACATCAGTGGCAGTGCGCGCTTTCCCTCGCACCAACGCTCTTCAAATACACTCCCGACTCTCGTACGTTCTTTCGGTCATTGAAATTCTTAGACGGCACTCACCCTTTTGTGAACTCAGCGGCCTCGAACGTCTTTACAGCCTTACATATCCGAGCTTTTCGGCTGCGAAGTCGGTGCCAAATCATCCTCCAAAAAGTCCAATCTGAAGCGCGTCCTAGTCGCATCCTCCATTTCCATCATGCTCAGTTCCATGGAGGCTAACCGCGTACTCTTCTCGGATCTGGAAGCCCGAATCATGGATCTGGAGCGCTCGCTTGCCGCATTGCACGCAGAGCAAGATCTGGTGCAGGAGAGGCTCGATGCCTACAAATACCCAGTTTTGACGCTACCGGACGAACTCATATCCGAAATCTTTATCCATTTTCTCCCAATCTACCCTGCTGCCCCATCGCTCATCGGGCCCGCCTCACCGACCTCTCTCACGCATATTTGCCGTCACTGGCGAGAAATAGCGCAGGCCATTCCTGCGTTATGGAGGGCTATCAAATTCGTCTACAAGTCCGACGACATCATGTCATATGAGCAGCGTCTGTATATCTGCGATGCCTGGATAACGAGATCCAGGTCTTGTCCGCTGTCCATCTATATGGACATCGATGACGATGATGGTGTCTTCCCGGAGGCGTTGGCCATGGTCACTGCGCGATGGGAGCACTTGAAGCCTTCGTCCTCAAGCCTGGTGGTCCGATGCCCATGCTCCGCTCCCTACAATTAGATATTTACTGTGGCAGCGATGTCTTGGCCTTCTACGAGGTGCCTCAGCTCCGCACCGTCGTTCTCTCTGGCTATGTCGTCTTGAAAGTCACTCTGCCATGGGTCCAGTTGACCTGTTTGACTTTGAAACAAGTCGGGATAAACCGATGCATTCAAATTCTGGCGCAGACCCTCAACCTTGTCCAATGCAACCTGATCTTCAGCCACGAGGTCGATCCTGGAGTCGACAGTCCCACCAGCTTAGATCTTGCGCTTCCACACGTGGAATCGTTGGTCTTGCGCACCCACTACTGGCAGCAGTTTACTCCGGTGGAGGAAAGATTTTTCCATTCCTTAGTTGTTCCATCTCTCTCCGAGCTCGAATTCGAGGAGCAATTCCTTCATCCCGACCCCATTTCTGTGCTGGAATCGTTCATATCGAGATCTGGGTGCAGCCTACACGAAGTGCGCATCGTTGGAGACAGAACGATACACCACGGATCGTATATGCGAGCCTTTACCTCCATTCCCACTTTCTCTTTTATCGGGTACTGACGATTCATAATACGAAACATCTCTGATTCCGCGTATCAGAGCGAGCCCATACAGGCAACTTCTGCGTGCGTTCCACGCTTCCGTGTAGTCTTTCCACTTATCACTTATATCCCCACAGCACTCTAAAATCCTCCCAAACTTCTCGGACTGTCCAACGAATTCGCCTCATGTGTTCCGTTCCCCATCCCATATTTACTACCCATCGCATGGGACGGCGCGCGGCGCCTGAGAGTTCAAAATCGCTATTTTGTCACTCTACCGAAGCTTGGATGTTAGGCTGTTAGCTATGTATATAATTTTCAGAACGCCAACCATTAGCCAATAACATCAGTGGCAGTGCACACTTTGCTCTCTGCGAGTCGCGCCAACGCTCTTGAAAAAACGTCCCGTACGTTCTTGCGCTCATTGGAATGCTTAGACGCTGACTTACCCTGCTGTGCACCCAGCGACCTCGAACGTCTTCAGATCCGTGCTTGTCGCCTCCCAAGTGACAAGTCGCTGCTCCCAAAATTTCCTCCCGAGTCCAGTCGCATTGCTCAAGCGCGTCCGAATCGCATCCTCCCTGCCCGTCATGCTCAGTTCCATGGAGGCTGATCGCGTACGCCTCTCAGATCTGGAGGCCCGAATTATGGATCTCGAGCGCTCGCTTTCCATATTGCGCACAGAGCAAGTTCTGGTGCAGGAGAGGCTCGACGCCTACAAATACCCGGTCTTGACGTTACCGAATGAACTTACATCTCAGATCTTCCTCAGTTTCCTCCCAATCTACCCTGCTGCCCCACCGCTCACCGGACTCGCCTCACCGACCTCTCTTACACATATTTGCCGCCACTGGCGAGAAGTAGCGTTGACCACTCCTGCGCTATGGAGAGCTATCGAGTTCGTCTACAACGATGACGACATCATGCCATACGAGCAGTGCCGGTATATCTGCGATGCCTGGATAACGAGATCCAGGTCTTGTCCGCTGTCCATCTATATGGACATCGATGACGATGATGGTGTCTTCCCGGAGGCGTTGACCATGGCCGCCGCGCGTTGGGAGCACTTGATGCTCCACGCTCCCGCATCCTTCATCCCCAAGCTTGCTGGCCCGATGCCTATGCTCCGGTCTCTAGACTTGTCAAGCTTCACCATGGGCAGCAATGTTTTCGTCTTCTATGAGGTGCCTCAGCTCCGCACCGTCGTTCTCACTAGTATTGTCAGCTCGACCGTCACTTTGCCATGGGTCCAGTTGACCTGTTTGACTTTGAACTATGTCGGGGCAAACCGATGCATTCAAATTCTGGCAAAGACCCTCAACCTTGTAAAATGCGAGCTGATCGTCACCCACGAGGCCGATAATCTCATCAACTTAGATCTCGCGCTTCCGTGCTTGGAATCGCTGTCCTTGTGCACATACTACCCCGTATTTCTCCATTACTTCATTGTCCCCTCTCTCTGCAGGCTCGAATTGGACGAGCGTCTTCTTGGTGCAGAACCCATTTCTACGCTGAGATCATTCATATCGAGATCTGGGTGCAGGCTACAGGAGGTTTGCATCATTCGAGACAGCCTAGGGACACGCAAGTCATTGCGTCAAGCCTTTCCGCCCATCTCTTTCACCGCGCGCCCCGTATGAGGGACCATGACAATGCCCAGTGCGAAACAACTCGGCCATACAGTCAACTTCTGCGTGCGTTCCACGCTTCGTGTACTTAGTCTCTTCACTCATATCCCCCACAGTAATCTAAATTCCTCCCAAAAATCCCTTATTGACTGCCCACCTCTCATCACATGGGACGGCGCGGGGCATCTGAAACTGACCCGCTGCCCGGCGTCGCTTGGAGCTCCCTCTCCGATTTTCGGATATTTTGCGCTGCTCCTGGAGGCGCTGGTTTTGCGGTACGGAGTTTGCACCAGTACACCTGACGTTGGAAAGACTGTGGAGGCCAGAGAAGACACAAATCACGACGAGCGGGAGATTAGACATTAGATAGCAGAAAATTCCGCAGACTCACCCAAGCGGTCTCGGCTAGAACCTATAAGTAGCGTGTAAGTTAAAAGATCGTGGCAATACTAATCGACTCTGCACTCGAGACTCGAGAGTCGATGCCAGATGGTGGCCAGGGGTGTGACACCGTGACGTTACTCTCAACAAGCTCTCTCTCTGCTTTGGCAGCCTCTGTTTCCACTGGGAAGTGTATGCCAAGCGTCGTCGCTTCATAATTTCATTGTCATTCGCTAGTCATTCGCTGAATCCTGATTCTCCGCTGGCGTCAGACTTCAGTGGCCTGCGCTTTCGTCGATTCTGTGCTCTGACGGTGTTGGCGGTACCATCGGCCTTGTAGACGTCGGCGGCAACTTCAGAAAGCCTTGTCTTTATTCCCGGTTCTTTCATGCTGCGGAGGCTCTTGACTTTGACGGCGTTATTCAAGTTACCGACTATCCCGAGTTCTTCAACGCCCTCGCCAATGACGCGCTTCACTCAATAACGACTTGAATCCAGATTGAGACGACTTGCCAGCGCTCCAGTGCACACGAGTCGTGCGTTTCCCGCTTTTTTATCCAATCGTGCAGGTTAACATTCAATAATATCCAGGGAATAGATTGTTTTTTTATTGTCTTATTACCCGTCACCGTCTCGCGTGAGGCGAAATCGCGCGACATCGTCTGGAGGCTGCCTAGACACTCCCTTTGGCACCAGAACAAGCCCCAGATCTGTGCGGTCGAGTCGTACGACATCCTCCCCGACCAGGACACCTGGGCGAAACAGCGCATTGAAGTTCGACTGCGTCTGCTGATGCCCCGCACCCTCAAATCCCGCATCTATTATTGTGATTTGCTCCGCTTGCGTTGTACTATGCGGAAGCTGTTTTTGTCGATGATCCCTGAAGCGTGGTGCGTGCTCTCTCCGTCGTCCCTCGTTAACTCACTCACTCTCAGCCGTTCACCTACCCATCTACTCTCCCCCGTAACCAAACGAACGAATGCACTTACAGTTGACCTCGACGTCGGCAAACCACTCTTCAGCACCACCATCCTTGAGCTCGTTGCGCGCGGGCAAAACCGTCCTTGTCGTCACGCACCCGCTGCAGCGACTACATCTCCACGCTCGACAACGGGCCTATCACCGAGAAGGGGACGCATGCGCGGTGGATCGCGTGGGGGGCCGCGTCAGCGAGGCCCGATGGCGTGTCTGAGGGCGGCAACGGTGCGGACGCTGGCGGAGTGGGGGCGGACCAATCAACGAGTCGGTGAGGCTCGCTAGGGTGCGGACGCTGGCGGGGAGGGAGCACGGGCTTCTCAGCCGTACGGGTCTGCTCCTCACGCGCCGCGCATCTGCGCCTCCGCCTCCGACACAAAATGCATGCGCAATGGAAATGCACTCGTACATATTCTCTACTCTACATCTATAGCTCGTCCTTATCGTCACCCCCAGCCCGACCGCGACGTGCGCCATCCGACTCGCGGGCAGTGTCCTCCGCGTTCTCCGTCGAGCCGTTCTCCGCGCTCATCGCGGACGACGCCGGGCTCACCGAGCGCCTCTCGCGCTTCGCCGGCCTCTCCCTCAAGGTGCTGTACGACCTCAGGCTCAACTCCTCTGCCTCCTTCGCCTTCTTCGTCGGTGTAGACACTCATCGCGGACGACTGCGCGCTCACTCGAGTGCCTCGTGCGCTTCGTGCTCGCCGTAGCCACAAAAGTAACGTCGACCCTCCCTCGTAAAGAACAATGCGCCGCGCCACAGCCGACTCCTTGACTCGACGTCATCATCCGCTATCGCTCGGAGACGACGAAGGACGAAAGAAACACTCACCGGAGGGGAGGGTTGCAGGCCATGCGGCGGGGGAAGGTGTTAGCGATCGATTTCGAGGCGAGAGAGTAGAGGGAGGAGGGAAGAAAGGGAAGAAGAGGGCGATATGCGTACGCGTGTGGCGCTCGCCGTAGCTATGAGAGAACACAAGCGACGGCTCCCTCGTGGGGAACAGCGCGACGTCACAGCGACTTCTCGACTCGCCGGCATCGTCGTACACGACTCGGCTCCCGCCACGATCTGGAGCCGGTCTCGACGTGCCGTCAAAGCGTTGTACGACCCCACGCCAAACTCCTCCTCTGCGCACTCCGTCGCGCGCGTATAGGAACACATCGCAGACGACGCCTCGTGCGCTTGGTCGACCTCGACGTCCTCCCCACCCCCAACTCCTCCATCGAGCCGCTCGCCGCGCGCGCAGGCACTCGTCATGGACGACCGCGCGCTTCGCCGAGACGCACGACTTGCTCACGAAGAATGCGGAGCGCGCGCACGACGGCAGCCCCGCGCTCGAGGCTCGAGAAGTGCAAGATGGAGCTCGCTGGGCGAGCCTCGGCGCTACGAGAGAAGGAGCGGTCGATTGCGCTGCATACGCCGTTTCTGCAAATACACTCGCCCCCAATCGACGTCTCGTGGAGTGTGGCCTACTCATTCACTCTCACTCACCATTCACCCACCGACCCACCCACCCCCGCAACCGAACAAACGAACAAACGAACGAATACACTCACCGTCGACCCCAACGTCAGCAAAACATCGCCATCCTCGGGCTCGTCGCGCGAGGCAAAACCGCCCTCATCGTCACGCACCCGCTGCACGACTACCTCCACACATTCGACAACGAGGGGACGTGATGCGCCATTGATCGCGGAGGGGGGCGGGTTGGCGAAACTCGATAGGTTCTTTGAGGGCGGCGAGGACACGGACGCTAGCGGGGACAGAGCGGTATGCCGCAATACCACAAACGTGCGCAACGGGCCTGACCCACTCGCACCAGTCGATTCGATTCCCCTCCGCGCGTCTGCTCCTCATGCGCCGTGCATCTGCGCCTCGGCCCCCGACATAACATACAAGGGAAACACACCCGTGCGTATGTTCTCTGATCTCCTCTGTGTGTGTACCGCGTCCTCATAGTCGCCTCCAGCCGCCACTGCTTCGACCGCTGTATTGCCTTTGTCGTCTACCTCTCCACTTCCGACGTTCCCATCGGTCGCTATGTCGCGTGCACGTCCTGGTATCGCGCGGGGCACTACCACCGCGCGAACGGTGTCAGCACGCACGCCCCACGGTATGGTCTACGAGACGTCTAGATCTAGATACACACGAAATCTACGCACCTCGGGCTGAGCTTGACTCGCACGAGCCACTCCGCGGGGCTGCACTCTTCGTCGATAACGACCGCGTTACGGCCGCCGACTCCGCGCACGGTTTGGATGGGGGGATACTGCAAGAGATAGATGGATAGATGAGAATTATGAGGTGGAGGGAACGGAAAGCGAGAGGACAGGCACACCGCTGGATTGCAGTGAGACGCCCACTGGATACAGCCTACACCGCGCCGACCGAGCGTAATCGACACCGCGCCATCGACCCGCGGACGTGCGTTCGTCCAGTCCACCAGCGGCGACGGCTACGCGTGTGCCGCCTGCTGTGCTCCCTGCAGTAGGCTGTTACACCTTCCAATTCAATAGGGCCTCCGGCTACGCCCTCACGCGCCGCGCATCTCCGCCTCCGCCTCCGACACAATACGGAGGGAAGTGCACCCCATCTGTACGTCTTCTCTGCTCTGCTCCACGTCTGTACCCGCTCTCATCCTCGGCTCCAGCCGCCACTGCTTCGTCCTCTGCATCACCTTTGTCGTCTACCTCTCCACCTCCAACTCCGGCTCGTGCATGCGGCGGCGACACATTCATCTATAAGTAGTGGAGGGAGGCAGGTGAGAGGGATACAATCGAGTGCCGCTGCGCTCGCATGCGACCAGTAGCGCCCACGAGCCTGTCCGCGGCCCGTAGCTCGCTTTTACAGCTGTGACGTCTTGGCTGAATGAATGGAACGAATTCTCAGCCTCCGTGCAGATGCTGCCTTCGGCGTTTCTTTGTACGCGCTGCGCATCGTTGTCGTCCTCTTCGGTGTAGTCGCGTGCCGACGCTTCCCACCAGCGCACCAGAATAGGACTCCGATGAGGCTCTGCATCCTCAGGACATTGTGTGTGGTGATTGGTTAAGTGCTGTAGATCTGTGCCGAGGATATCCTCCGCTGAGGACGCCTATCGCGTGGAGAAGGATGCGCAGCCGGAGTCCAGTATCATAAGTCGCGAAGACTGTTCTGTTGCGAAATTCAATACGGAGTATGGATATACTCAAGTGAACATGCAGCGATCTTTTTTTTGTGAGTCGAGGCAGGAGAAAAGGCTCCCTCCTGGGAGTTAAAAGCGCCACTTATAACCTTAGCTTCACTCTACCAAACCTTGAATGTTAGTAAGTTAGTATCAATATTAAGTACTGTAGGCCCATGTTATTCTCGCACATCAGTGGCAGTGCACACTTGCCTTTGCCTTCTCCGTCACGCAGTGGCACCAACGCCAGCTCTCAAGTTGTCGAAGTTCGAGTCGAAGAAAAAGCTCCCGTACGTGATTTGTCTCACTAGAATGCTTACTTACCCTTTTGTTGACTTAGCGGTCCCGAACATCTTGCAATCCTACAGATCCAAGCTTTTCGGCTGCCAAATCATCCCCCAGAGTCCAATCTCAAGCGCGTCCGCGTCGCATCCTCCATTTCCATCATGTTCAGTTCCCTGGAGGCTGATCGCGTGCGGCTCTCGGATCTGGAGGCTCGAATTATGGATCTGGAGCGCTCGCTTTCCACATTGCGTACAGAGCAAGTGCTGGTGCAAGAGAGGCTCGATGCCTACAAATACCCGGTCTTGACGTTACCGACTGAACTTACATCCCAGATCTTCATCCATTTACTCCCAATCTACCCTGCTGTACCCCCGCTCACCGGACTCGACTCACCATCGTCTTTAACATATGTTTGCCGTCACTGGCGAGAAGTAGCACTGGCCACTCCTGTGCTATGGAGAGCCATCAAGTTCGACTACAGTTCCGAAGGCATCGTCTTATACGAGCAGCTTCGCCATATCTGCGATGTCTGGATAAAGAGATCCGGGTCTTACCTTCTGTCCATTGACATCGACGTCGACGGGCAGGATCACACTATCTTTACGAAGCCGTTGGTCATGGCCGCCGCGCGATGGGAGCACTTGAAGCTCAACGGTCCCGCATCCTTCCTCCACCAGCTTGGTGACGTGATGCCTATGCTCCGCTCCTTAGATTTCAACCTCTTCGCCGTAGGCAGCAATATCTGCGCCTTCTATGATGTGCCTCAGCTCCGCACCGTCGTTCTCACTGGCAGTGTCATCTCGACAGTCACTTTGCCATGGGCCCAGTTGACCTGTTTGACTTTGAACTACGGCGACATAGACCAATGCATTCAAATTCTGGTGCAGGCCCTCAACGTTGTACAGTGCGAGCTGATCGTCTGTGGACCTGGGCCCGATAATCTCACCAGCTTAGATCTCGCGCTTCCTCGTCTGAAATCGTTGACCTTGAAGACCTACTACTTGCAGAACATGCAGCAGTCTGTGGTGGAGGGATTTTTCCATTCTTTCGTTGTCCCTTCTCTCTGCAGGCTCGAAGTGGACGAGAGTTTCCTTGGTGCAGAACCCATTTCTGCGCTGGAATCATTCATATCGAGATCCGGGTGCAGGCTACAGGAAGCGTGCGTCACCGGAGACGGAGGGACACACAACGATTCTTGGCGTCGAGCCTTTCCGTCCATCTCTTTCACCCCTCCGGCCTATCTGATGTAATGACATCATGATTCATACCGACTTTGTGGACGAAAAGATCTTCGAATCAGTGACTCACAACCACCTCTTGTGTGTGTTCTATGCTTCGTATAATCTTCTCACTCATATCCTCAATAGCAATCAACCCTTTCCAAAATCTTGTCCGACGATCTTATCCTTGTCTTCCGGGCGCATACTTAGTTTGCTCCCTACCTCTTACTGCACGCGATGGTGTCATAATCGAAGCGGAATACCTACATATCACCTGAAATTTCACAAACTAAATGGTATAAAAATATAGCTGATGCCACAACTGGCGCTAGCACTCATTCTTCCTGCGTTTTATTATTGTAGTGAAGCTGTAGACTTTCCATGTGTGCCGAGCTAGCTCCGAAATTTTTTGCCTCGTCGTTACACGCAGCGTGCTGAACTCATGCGGGCGCCTTCATTCGTCCCAGTTTTTTCTCTCTTCCCTAGTTCTGTATTTCTTCCCCTCTCTCCGTCGTTCGGACCTCGGACTACCATTTTCCCTCATGAACTACCATCTGCATCATATTTGTCTCGGGAACAGTGCTTCTCCGGTTTCATCCACCTTTTGCAGCGACCTCCGCGCCAGTCCTGATCTCGTACGGCCGCAGCGCAAATTCCGGCTGAACAATGTTCAATATCCGCTTTTGAATGCGAGGCAACCGCCCGGACACCGCCATCAGGAGCGGTCAGGCGGTGGGGCTGCTAGCCAATCTACATCCAGTTCATACCCAGTCGACCTCTGAAGGCCCGAGACCCACGGGATCGGCGGGATTCCGGGAAGAGGGAACTACCGTTTTCTGTCTCATTGGTTCAAGTTGATCCGCACAACCGAGTCCGAGTCGTCCGGGTCCTTGCATACACATTCATGCCGCTGCACACGTATACAGAGCTCATCGGCAGCAAAAGGATTCATAATCGAGGATCCATTATTCATAATCAAGGGGTCCTCGATTATTGGTAACGGAGCGAGCCTGCGCGAGACTATAAAAGGCACAAAATTTCATGACCAGAAGCAAACTTCCTTCCATAACTTCCAACTTCAATCGCAACTTCAGGAACTCCATGTCTTTCTGGGCACCTCCTCCAGCACCACCGTCGAAACTTGGTGTATACCGAAAGCTCTCTTCGCTTGCAGGGGTTCATGTCTCACCCCTTCAGCTCGGTGCCATGAGCATCGGGGATAAATGGGACAGACTAGGAATGGGGGAGATGGATAAGGAGTCAAGTTTCAAGCTTCTCGACACGTATTTCGACAATGGTGGTAATTTCATCGACACTGCCAATAACTAGTAGGCCTCCGCGTTTTTTGTTGAGCTCAGCGCTCATTTTTGTTCAAAGTCAAGACGAGTCCTCCGAGAGCTTCATTGGAGAATGGGCCGAGAAACGAGGGATTCGCGACCAGCTTGTGATTGCAACCAAGGTTTGTGCCTCTCCAAGTCTTCAAGCCATGAGCATCGTAACTGACCTTGTTAATAGTACACGACCAACTTCAAGGCTCGCAATGACGCCTTTGCGCAGAAAGTGAACTATACTGGAAACAATATCAAATCGCTGCACATCAGTGTGGAGGCCAGTCTCAAGAAATTACGAACTACTTACATCGACATCCTCTACATGCATTGGTGGGACTGGGACACTAGCATCGAGGAGGTGATGAACGGGCTCCATAATCTCGTCGTTCAGGGCAAGGTCTTGTATCTCGTACGTCATTCATCTCGTCTCCAATCTTGAACATTATAAACCATTTTAATCAGGGCGTCTCCGACACTCCGGCATGGGTGGTAGCCCAAGCCAATCAGTACGCATACGACCACGGAAAGGCCCCGTTCGTCATTTATCAGGGAAAGTGGAACGTTCTCGACCGATCCTTCGAGAGCGAAATCATTCCGATGGCGCGCGCCCATGGTGAGTGATGATTACGTCCAAGCTGTGTTTGAGCCCGACCATGCGCGCCCAGGGCTTGCCCTCGCTCCGTGGAATGTCATCGCATCTGGCAAATTCCGCACAGATGCGGAAGAGGAGCAGAGGCGTGCAACTGGCGAGAAGGGACGTACGATTTTCAACCCCCAGTGGGAGCGGAATGAAAACGAAAAGAAAATGTCCAAGGCGCTCGAGAAAGTCGCTGCTGAGGTCGGAACGAAGAGCTTGGCTGCCGGTTCGTCTCTCGTTTTCCAACATGGCTCGACGCTCACTTGTTTGCAGTCGCCATCGCCTATGTCATGGCCAAGGTTCCGTACTGCTTCCCGATTCTCGGCGGGCGGAAGGTCGACCATCTTATGTCGAATCTTGAAGCCCTCGACATCTCTCTCTCGAGTGAGCAGATCGCGTATTTAGAGAGCGTCGTGCCGTTTGACCCCGGTTTCCCTGTCAACATGATTGTGAGTGCACACCAACTTTCAAGTGTGCGTTGTTCGATTCACTGACCCAATTCGACTCGCAGGGGGACGGTACGAAGTCCAGCTACCTTCTGGGTAATGCTGGACACTTTGCGAATCCACCGATCCTTGGACCGATTCTGCATACGAAAAATTAGAGAAATATTGGATATGAAATACCGGTACATACAGAACCTGCGGTGTATCTAAGAGTCTAAGCCTCGGGAATTTTACTTTACAAAGTACAAACGAACTTTGATTTGGTCATCCTACTTCGAACTTTCCTGGTACTTCGTAAGATGGCGAACCCAACGGAGTACTCGGATAGAGCTCCGTACTCGATTCTTAAGTTAGTAATTGGTTAGAAAAGGTATTGAGATGATGGCAGTCGCCGACAGAAGGACAGCTGTCATCAACACGATCACTGAGGCACGTGTTGCGACGCATCGTTGAGTCGACGACGATCGCCCTCGATCGCCCGGATCGCATTTTTTTCACCAGCGGTCTGCACTACAAACCACCCATACGTGCGTTTTTTTGCTGAAGTTCTTAGTTTCTGTAGAGCTTTCCCATTTGTACTTGACAGCGTCTTGGCAGTTCCCTAGTACTTTTGCGGGTCCAAGAAATCTTAGGCGCCGCGAATCCTCCCTAACACTGCCCGTCACGCTCATGCTCGATTCCATGGAGGCTGATCGCGTACGCCTCTTGGATCTGGAGGCCCAAATCATGGATCTGGAGTGCTCGCTTACCGCATTGCGCACAGAACAAGTTCTGGTGCAAGAGAGGCTCGATGCCTACAAATACCCGGTCTTGATGTTACCGAATGAAATTACATCCCAAATCTTCATTCATTTTCTGCCAATCTACCCTGCTGCCCCACCACTCACCGGGCCCGCCTCACCGACCTCTCTCACACATATTTGCCGTCACTGGCGAGAAGTAGCGCTGGCCACTCCTGCGCTATGGAGGGCTATCAGGTTCATCGATGACTTGGACGGCATTAGTAGGCGACGCGAGCAGTTTCGTCCTATCTGCGATGCCTGGATAAGGAGATCCGGGTCTTGTCCTCTGTCCATCGACATCGACAGCAACATCGACATCCAGACTCACGCTGTCTTCATGGAGCCATTGGTTATGGCTACCCCCCGATGGGAGCACCTGAAACTAAACGGTCCCGCATCATTCCTCCCCAAGCTTGGTGACCTGATGCCTATGCTCCGCGCTCTAGAATTAGGTGTTTTCACCTATGGCAACGATGTCTTCGCCTTCTATGAACTCCCTCAGCTCCGCACCGTCGTTCTCACTGGCACTGTCAGCTCGAAAGTCACTTTGCCATGGATCCAGTTGACCTGTCTGACTTTAAACTTCGTCGAGACAACCCGATGCATTCGAATTCTGGCCCAGACCCTCAACCTTGTCCAATGCGAGCTGAACCTCGAGGGCGGGCCTGGTCTCGGTGGTCTCACCACGGTGGATCTCCCGCTTCCACGCTTGGAATCGTTGGCCTTGAACACCTGGCAGACTCCGGTGGAGGGATTCCTCCGTTCCTTGATTGTCCCTTCTCTCCGCAAGCTCGCGCTGGACGAGGGATTCCTTGATCCAGCACCCATTTCTGCTCTGGAATCGTTCATATCGAGATCCGGGTGCAGGTTACAGCAGGTATGTATCACAGGACACAGAACGACACACCACGAATCGTATTCACGGGCCTTTCCATCCATCCCCACCTTCTCTGTCACCGGCCCATATGTGGGAACGACGCCACCATGACTATTCCTAGCGAAATAACTCTAATTTCACGTATCAGAGCCAACCAATACAACTAACTTCTGGGTACGTTCCACGCTTCGTGTAGTCTTGCCTTTCATATCCCCAACAGCGATTAACCCTTCCCAAAATCTTGTCTAACAATCCTCCTTGTCTTCCGGTTGCATACGTATCTTGCTCCCTCCCTCTGATCGTGCGTGGAGTCATAATCGAACTCGCGGAATATCTACTCATCACCTCCCGCAGACGACCTTACCTCCCGAGTTCCGCATTCCTCTGCCTCATCGCCACACGCAGCGCGCTGAACGGCACCCGAGCTTCAGTCGTCGCAGTTCTTTCTATTAGTTCTGTAATTCTTATTCTCACAAATCCGTTAGTCTCAGGAATAACACCGTCTCTCTCGGGTTCCCGTCCATTTTTTGCGACCTTTCTCCAATCTCTTGCTATTCTATTGTACAACCGCACCGCGGTACCGTAGTTCGTGTAATGGATACGGATACTACAAAATGGCAGTGTCTTGTGGCAGAAATCTTCTGATCTGAAGTGACCCGAGAGCCCGACGGGTTTCTGGAGGTGATCAAGGCTGGCAAGGCCTAAATGACCTTGAATTTGAAAGGTAGCTTGCGCGACGTCAAAGCCTTAACGGGAGTTGCCGTGGGCTGACTCACGACCACGATGGCGACAATGGACGCTGAACAGCACCGCGCCGCCAGCCTCCTCGATGCGCAGAACAAAGCGGCGCAGATGTTCGCCGAGATCGAACAGACACTCATCAAGCCCGGTGTCAGCGATAAAACGCTGAGCGACCAGATCCACCAGATGGGCACAGATATGCACGGCGTGCGCACCCACTGGCACAAACGAATCGTACGCTCCGGGCCTAACACCCTCCGTCCCTTCGACGACAACCCACCCGACCGTGTCATCCAGCCCGACGATATCCTCGTCGTCGACCTCGGACCCGTCTTCGAGGAGTGGGAGGCCGATTTCGGCCGTACGTACGTCCTTGGTGAAGACCCCGCGAAACTGCGCATTCGCGATGCGCTGGAGCCAATCTGGCGCACGGTGCACGCCCACTTCCACGCGACGCCCGATATTACGGGTGCCCAGCTCTTTGCGCGCGCGCAGGAGGAGGTGCGGAAAGCGGGCTTCGAGTGGGGGAACTCTGAAATCGCGGGGCATTTGGTGGGGCAGTTCCCGCACGAGCGTATTCCGCGCGACAAGGTGGCGTTATGAGCTCAGGTGCCGGCTAATCCCTAGCTTGCCGGGAGTCAGCCGGCACCACGCGTCCAGCGGAGCGAGAGCACAGCCTTAGATTGTTTTCTTTTCCGCTCTTCGTCGTCGCCGACTCAATCCGCGCTTTTACTCCGTCTCACTCGTCCTACACACTCCCTCCAACCTTTTTGCTCATCACATGGCTCATCTAGGCTTGAACCTTGGCTTGAACCTTGGTCAGAATCCTGGCAACAACACGGGTCGCACCCCATCCCATGCTAGTAGCACCACCGCGAGCACTGCAGGCAGCCCTGGGAACGCTCCTGGAGCTCCCGGGCCCACTCCTGCCAACAACCCGGCGACTGGGAGCAGCGCGGGCACGGGCGGCGCAGGGGCTGCTGGCAGCAGCACTGGTAACCAAGGCAACCCTGCGCCCGGCAGCGCAGGGCCCACGCCAGGTACCGCACCCAGTACTGCAGGTCCCACGCCAGGTACCGCCGCACAGGGTACCCAGAACAGCAACCCCACCCCACCGAACCCCACCCCCAACCCTGCTACGCTCGCGCAGGCCCAGGCGGAAATCCTCCGGCTTTCTACCTTGGTCACAAACCTCCAAAAGACATCCACCAGCGCGGAGACCTTGTTTGCGGATCCCGACACCCTAGCTAGGGTCAAGGCTCTCGCCGCGGAAGAACCTAAGAAGCCACTTGTTCCACTCCAGCCAGGTTTCAAGGCTAGCGCTCTTGATGTTGGTGAGTAGCACTCTTAATCTGTTCTTCTTTCATTGTACTGCGTGTACCACATTCTTTACCATCACAATGACACCCGTCCTTTCCCTCGTTTCTTATATCGAGTACGAGTGGTCTACCAATGCCTCAAATACCAAGTTTTTACCAAGCTACCAAGTACCAAATACCAAATACCAAAATACCAAGATACTACCAAATACCAAGGACTACCAAGATGCGAATAAACTGTTTTACCAAGCTTTTTCCTGCTCGCTTCGTGGCTACGAGTTCATGGCTAACATTGCCTTGCATCAATAGCAATTCCCGCCAAAGTCGAGGAAGCCTTCAAATTATACCGCTATGTTCCCTACATCGCCTTGTCGCAGGCAGCACGTAACAGAGCTGCAAGCAACGAGGACAACTTAGTCTTGTCATCCAGCGGGGTATTTACTGTCAAAGGCTTAGATCGCCGTGGCGAGAAGGCCATCGGAACCGTGGATTGGCATGCCGCTGCTTCTGCAGCGGAGGAGCGTACCCGTTTCCACCACGGCGACCAGCGGGCTGATGCATTGGCTGCACACCACCGTGTTGTTATGACTCTGGCACGGTCCCATTCCTGGGAGATCGCGATGGAATACGATGTGCAGCAGCGTTTCCTAGCATCACAGGATACTCGTCATGACTTGACGTTGCTCGATGGGAACGCTTTAACCCTCATCACAACTCAATTGGCTGTTCAGATTGCAAACACATCGGCCAACACATCCTCGCCGGCTGCCCGATCTACCACAGGCACCAAGCGTTCCTTTCCAGATGACGGGAATTCACCCAGAAAATCTCTCAAACCGTGCTGTTTTCGTTGCGGGGCTTCAGGACACTTCCCAGCTGATTGCAAAGCAAACACGACGCTCGCGGGCCGCCCCGCGGCAGCGCTCTCGACGGGAGGGAATGGCAGCAAGCACACCCTCCTTGCGGCTGATGGAAAGCAATTCTGTTTCACCTGGGCCCGCCGTTCCTCCTGCAATTTCGGGACGGGCTGCCGCCACTTTCACGGGTGCAGCATCTGTGGAAGTACCTCCCATGGCGCAGGGAGCTGCACCTCTGCGGCCTGATCCCCGTTGCGTCGTGACACCGCTGGATCCTAACAAAGCGGAAAAAGTACTTCAGAATCTCGGCTTATATGATTCGTTCCAGCATGTAATAGTGGGGCTGCGCGAGGGTTTCGACGTCGGAATCCGAGGGCTTCTCCCACGTACCTATTTATTTCGACAATCACAAATCCTCCTCAATCGATCCCGAATTTATTTCTTCATACATCGCTGGCGAACAGGCTGCACGTCGTTATTCGGAAGGTTTTACACCAGCCGAGCTGGAAGAGATTATTGGTCCATTTCGCACCTCACCATTGGGCCTGGTGCCCAAACCCCACTCAGACAAACTGCGTATGGTCCAAGATATGTCGTTTCCACGAAACAACCCCGACGTTCTTTCAGTAAATGCTGGAGTGAACTCGGACGATTTCCCGACAGCTTGGGGCACATTCGACAGCACCTCATCCTTAATCTTGTCACTACCGCCCGGCTGCGTTGCAGCCACATTCGATATTTCCGCGGCATACCGTTTGACACCGTTACGCCCAGATCAGCAGCATGCACTTTGTGTATTTTGGGACGGACGTGTCTACGTGGACCGAGCTGTCATGTTTGGGCTATCATCGAGTGCGGGTGTTTTCGGGTCCGTGGCCGATATGCTGGTTGCAATTTACGAAGCAGCTGGTTTCGGCCCGATCAGAAAATGGGTCGACGATTTCTTTGTGATTCGTCTACCTCACCAGTCGTGGACAGAGGCAGAATTTATTGCACTGTCGGCGGAATTCGGTGTCCCATGGAGTTTAGCCAAGACGAGATTTTTCGCGGAAATCCAGCGCTATATTGGCTTCGATTGGGATTTACGCTCCCGATCAGTCTCGCTTCCCGCCGAGAAGCGCGCGGCCATCCTCGACCTGCTGCGCTGCTGGCAGCTCTCTACGAACCGTTTTTCTGCACACGATGCTGCCAGTTTGCACGGCAAGTTGGTGCATATCTCGTGCATTTATTCACTCATTCGGCCTTTCTTAAAATCTGCCTCGGAATTTGCCACATCTTTTATTTCTCCGCGTGCACACTTACATCCACCCTCGGCACTGGTGGCCGATTTATCCTGGGTCGAGTACCTCATGCACAAACTACCCAACTCGATGCCGCTGGCACCTCCACATGTTGTAGATCTCCAGTGGTGGGGGGACGCGAGTACTTCATTTGGCATCGGTGTATTGGTGGCAGATCGTTGGGCTGTTTGGCGATGGGCCGAAGGGGTCCGCGTTGGCCCGCGCTCAGATTTCGACATCGGATGGGCCGAAGCGGTAGCAGTGGAGCTGGGCTTACGCCTTGCATTGGCTTTGGGGCTTTTACATCCTGCTGGGGCTTGTTTCTTGGTCCGCACTTGCCCAATTTCCTTCTCGTGCATGGCCTTATAATTTTTTGCATTTCAGGTCCGCTCAGACAATTCATCGGTCGTTGCGGTAACCAACAAGGGCCGTTCGAAGAGCCGCGAAACAAACAAAATCCTGAAGCACATCTACTCGCTGCAGGCCGATGCACGAGTGCGAGTAAAATCCGAATATGTCGCGAGCAGAGACAACGTCACCGATGCCCTCTCGCGTGGAGATATTCCATCTTTTCTACTGGGTTTCCCTTCAGCAACGACCCGTATCGCATTACCACTTCCGCCCCACCTGACGGACTTACTAGTCCCATTGTAATGTCAGCCGCCATGCCGTCCATCACCGCTTCAGTCGGACTACTCTCCCAACGGCGGTCTAGTAGAGGCCTCCTAGACCTCAATGAGTCGCCTCTTCGTCCACATTGCACTGCCGACGAACGTATCTTCCGATGGCGAGGCGTCAACACCCCACCTCTGTCGGTCATAGATGACCCTGTTATTCGTTTCCTCGCCAGTGCTGCATCTCAGGCCTCCTTGCGCGACACGGGTGGATATGGTTCCGGCCTCCGTAAATTTCACCTTTTTTGCGACATCTTTTCTATTCCTGAATCTGCACGGTTACCAGCCTCATTCGAGCTTCTACACTCTTTTGCACTTTGGGCTGCCACTGACCCGTCTTTGGTGGCTCCGGCAGTACTACTTGACACGCCTTTCGAACCCGTCTCCATCGACACTGTCAACAAATATCTGTCAGCCGTCCGCGCTTGGCACATTGCACAGGGATGGCCTCCTCCTTTGAGTGAACCTGACTTTGAGCGGATTACCTGGTCGTTGCGTGGTCTCCGAAATCTTCAGGGCACTGCAAGGAAACAGCCTGTGCGGCCACCAATCACTCTTCAAATGATGCGAGCGCTTCGAGCTGTGCTTGATCTCGACGACCCATTCGATGCCTGCACTTGGGCCATGGCCACATGTGCCTTTTGGGGTATGATGCGGTTCGGGGAAGTATCCGTCTCGAGTCGCCCCTCATTCGACCCGGCGAAACATCTCAAGCGGCGGGATGTGTTTTTCGGTTTTGATCTAGATGGTAAACCCTACGCACGCCTCGACTTACCGGCTGCAAAGACGGCTCTCACTGGGGAAGTTCAACATGTGTTCATAGTCCCTCAACCTGGTCTTTGCCCTCTGGAGGCACTCCGCAATCTCGCTCGCGTTGTCCCGGCTGGCCCGATGGACCCACTATTTTCATGGCGGGACAGGCGTGGCCAAGTCCGGCCCATGGTCAAGTCGGCAGCACTCCAGCGCATCAACTCAATTCTTGGTGCGTGGGGCTGGGGCACGTCTTTCGGCCATTCCTTCCGTATTGGAGGTGCCTCATTCTATCTCGCGAACGGTGTTAACCCCGAGATCGTTCGGTTAGCCGGCCGCTGGAAGTCGCTCGCATATGAAGCCTACATCCGCGCATTCGAGCAAATCGCCTCTCGACACCTTGGTGGCCTTACTTAAGTCGCTGCCCCTGTGTGGTTGGGCTGCGCGTCGCTTCCTTCGCCGCGGGTTTTTGTGTCAGCGTGCTTGTGGGTGTGCACCTCATCTGCTCCGCGCACCATCTGATCGACTTCGGTCTCTCAGATTCTCACCCAACCTTTTCCCATCACCTTCCAACGTTGCCTTTCCTTTCAGTCCTTCTCTCCCTCGAGTCGACGCTGGAATGAGCTCAGGTGCCGGCTAATCCCTAGCTTGCCGGGAGTCAGCCGGCACCACGCGTCCAGCGGAGCGAGAGCACAGCCTTAGATTGTTTTCTTTTCCGCTCTTCGTCGTCGCCGACTCAATCCGCGCTTTTACTCCGTCTCACTCGTCCTACACACTCCCTCCAACCTTTTTGCTCACCCACCCTCCACTCCCTTCCTATACTCGTATATTTCCTACTCGATCATCTATCATCTATTCTCCTTCTATTCTACCCGCACTTATACCATTTCCCCTCCAATTAACTATTCTACTGCGCATACATATCTTATGACTTGGAATAAATTTGATGTTCCTCCTCACGGGTATCGTTGGAAGCTCTGTAGCCCAGCAGATGGGGTGTGCACCTCATCTGCTCCGCGCACCATCTGATCGACTTCGGTCTCTCAGATTCTCACCCAACCTTTTCCCATCACCTTCCAACGTTGCCTTTCCTTTCAGTCCTTCTCTCCCTCGAGTCGACGCTGGAATTGCTGAACCTTTAGGTTTGGCTACCCTGGAGAACATGGATTTCGCCCACTTTTGCTACAAGTACAAACAAAGAATTCGTCAGATGAAATTGGTCATCATACAAAATCACAATAGATAGAAGCAATTTGCAGGTTCTAACTTATCCGGTGGTAGGAACTTCATCCTCTGTGCTATCTATATTTTCTTTGGATTTATTCATTCTGCTTGAAATTTGTTGCCGTTTAAACTCTCTTTAACTGAAAGTGTCATTCTGCACTGTCATGACCCGGCTCCACGGCCTACATTTCTCCGGGATCAGTTGTTACATCAACTGCCACGTCAACGAAATTCTTCCTCTCTACGTCGCCCCCCATGTTCCTTGCCACCTTCTGCGACCTTCGCGTGTCTGCTGTGTTCGACGCCAATGCTGCGGGCTCTTCCGTTTCCCTAGACTGGGTGTTGAACTCTGGGATCCGTTCCCAAAACTCTCGAGCTTCTGGTGTGCTGTCACTTCCGAGTGTAGCTGGTGTCGTTTCGGTCTCGATGAACGATATTCCTGTGGTTGTTTCCTTGCCGTCTGACCTTGTGCTTGGCTTGGACTGGTTTCAGTTTGTCTCTGGCTTCAAACCTGGCCTTGTCGTGCAATTGAGTTCCGGCCCACTTGAGCTTCGATGGCCGCCTCTTCCAGCAATTACTGACCCTTCATCATCGTCTGCGGGTATGTTTTGATTTCTGCGACACTTGATATGTATTTATTAGGCCCTAGGATCATCGTTCCCTGCCCCGATGTCCCAAGCTAGTCCCTCGTGTCCAGGTGTGTAAATATTTCTACCGAAATCTCTCCCAATGCTCATTCAATTTCAGAAGCAATGCAGACGGACAGGCTCTCTTCGTCAGTGTTCCCGGGGGGTGGACCTGATGAAGAACTGAACCCCTCGTCGTCTACACCCCGTACGCGAGGTGTAGCAACTGCTAGTACGCTTGCAGCTTCCCCACCCCGTACGCGAGGTGTTGTTAATGTGAATAATGACGCGGATAATGAACATATACACGACCCTTTTGTCCGGCTGAGTGTGAATGAAAAAAAAACTGTCGTACGTTTCCTTATTATCGATGAGCATGTTCCCGTTGCCAGAATGAGAAAACTCGTAGCTCGTCATCAGCATATGTCTGAACGAGAACAAGATGACATGAAGAAAGGCGGTAAGAAGAAAGACGCCAATGTTTTACGCACAGAATTTCTGGCTCATCAATGTACAGAGGCATGCCTCGTATTGCAATCTGAAGCTACTTTGGCTGGGTTCGAAACAATTCCCCTTTCACCTGAGGCACTTCAAGAGTGTGAACTGATCCTTGGGATTCGGGCCACGTCAAACTCTAGAAAAAGAAAAGGAGTACTGCTTTCTGGTAATGTTCGAAAGATTCCGCGTCTATCTTTGGAGACATCTAGTGCAACCATTACAGATTTCCCGATTATACTACCTCAAAGCGAAAAGGATCAGATTGTTCGCGAATTCTGTGCCGCTACCAACAATAAGTCACTGAAACGGTATGAATGTTCCTTTTGCGGTGTCTTTGAAGATGCAAGCCAGACAAAGATCAAATCTATTGAGGAACTCGATATTTCCCTTCTCAATGAAGCTGTTGAAGAACTTCGTACCTTTTGTTGTCAGCCTCAAATTGAAGCATTCAACCCGTCATCTCTTGTCAACGGTTCATATGCACTTTGTCACTTGTGCAAATCAGCCGTGAGTAAAAATTCCTTTCGTTCCATTCCTCTGCGCAGCTACGCGAATGGTCTTTGGATCGGTAATGTTCCAGATGAGCTCAAGGGTTTGACGTTCCTTGAAGAGCAGTGCATTGCACGGGCTAGGGCAACGAGATGTATGTATAAGCTCACATTAGGACCGTCGGGTCAACTTGCTGCTCGTGGAAATGTGTGTATTTTGCCTCAGGACTCTGCTTCTTTCATGTCTGCCATGCCCGCTCCCTTATCACAGTTGCGAGATGAAATCTGTGTAATTCTTGTTGGCTCACCTGAGACGGAAGTTACTTCCGACATGCTGAGGAAATCACCACTACTGGTTCGCCGGGAGAAAGTGAAAAAAGCTTTATTCTGGTTGATTGCACATAATCCGCTATACAAGGATCTTGACAAAGAGACCATAGTTGAAAATTTGGAAGAATACCCAGTCAGTGATTGCCCTTTCGCAACACGGGATTTACTGCGTACAAACTCTGCCAACAACCAAGGATCATCGTATACCTCTTACTCAGACCAAGCAAATGCTGAATTATTCGAGAACTCAGACATATTTGAGCTTACATCAACGATGCTTGTGGATGCAGACAATGTTGAAAGTACATACAAGCAGAGGAAACTAGCCGCGCTCCAGAGGTTGAAGAAACAAGATGTAAGCTTCGTCAAATTTCCCTCGGGAAATACTCCCTTGTCAACATCAAAGAATCCCCGAGTTTTTGGATGGCTTTGGCCCACACTGTTTCCATATGGTGTTGGACTGGTAGACAAGAGTGTCAATGTCTTTGCGCGTGACGTTGGTTTCCGTGATGTTGATACTTTGACACACGTTCAACACTTATTGACAATTGCAGATAGACGATTTCAGGTTCACAAGTCATTCATATTCATCATGAATAATATAATTCAACGGCGACAGTCATCCTTCAAATGCCGGCTTGCTACTAACCGTTCTTGGTTTCCCATCATAAAGGAGCTCATTCAGCAGGTTGACACAGAGACAATGAGTAGTTATCAAATGAAGCTGGAACAAAATTCCTTTGCGAAACCGGACACTGAAGGGGAGAAAGCAGCGGCGAAGCTTATGAAATACCTCAGTTACGTATCTGACCATATTCCGGGGTCTGTTGGCGACGTGAACAGCATGAAACAACAATTGCACGGCAAGATAATATGTGATGGCCTTCCCCATTTTTTTGCAACTGTAAATCCAGCGGAGTCTCATAATCCCATTGCTCAACTTCTCGCTGGAAGTGAAATTGATCTTAACAAGATTTTTTCGGCTCTAGGTCCTGCAACCAAGGAATCCAGTACACGGGCAAAGATCTTGGCTGAAAACCCAGTTGCAGGGGCTCAATTCTTCCATTTAATGGTGACGAAATTCTTGGAGATAATCCTCGGTACGGATCGAGCTGCAAAGATAGGAATCCTGGGGAAAGTCAAAGGATGGTATGCAGTCGTTGAAGCACAAGTCCGCGGCTCACTTCATCTTCACATCTTGATTTGGATTGAAGGGGCACCGGCTTCTCCCCTTGATATGAAAGACAGAATGAATGCAGACCCGGAATTCAAGCGAAAGCTCATTGAATGGTATGATGACATCATTTGTCAAAGTTTTCCCAAGAACACAGTTCCTTATGTTGCCGGTGAGGGTGATGCGAAACAACGGCCAGTCTTGAGTAGACCTTTAGATCCTGATACGGCAGCATATGAACAAAAACGCGACCAACAGCACCGTGATTTGTGTGAAAATACTGGCCTCGTTCACGGGCATAATGCCACATGCTTCAAACATATTCCACGGCACATCCAGTCGCTCATTGACCCCGATAATGATTGCAGATTTCAGTTACCACGCCCTCTCGTTTCTGAAACACATTTTGACGAGGATGATGACTTGATGATCAGGTGTGAAAACGGAAATTTGAACGGTCACAATCCGACTGCAACACTTTGCCTTGGATGTAACACTGACTTGAAGCAAACTGCTTCTGGTCCCGTAGCAATGGCCATGGTTGAGTATATGTGCAATTATACCGTTAAATTGCAGTTAGATACTTCAATTGTGTTTTCCGCATTGTGTGCTTCAATTCAAGTTTTGCAGGAGAACCCTCCTCAAGACATTGACGGTGCTGTAGACAAGGCAGAAATGAGCCGTTTGATGATGGTGAAAGCCACAAATAAACTCGTTGGCAAGCGAGAGCTCAGTGGCCAGCAAACAGCCAGCCATTTGTTGGGTCGAAAGAACCGCTACACTTCGGACGAGTACCAAGAATACTGGTGGTCATCGCTTTTGAGAGACATTGCTCGAGATATATTTGCTATGGAATCGGGACCCAGATCAGATGTTCACGATGAGGATGACAGTTTGGATGACGGTGCTCAGCGTTTGACTATTCCTGATGATGAAGATGATTCACTCATAACCCTTCTTCCCGGAACACTTGAGTCTGTAGAAAATGAGCTTTCCCCCACCGAGAAAAAATACTCAAGGCTATTTGAGGACTATTTCTTCCGACCGACTGAGCTTGAGAATACGTGCCTCTGGGATGTCTTGAGAAATTACACCAGAGAGAAAAAGCCCACCTCGAAAACACAGCGAAGTACATACCTCAATTTTAAACCGGGCCATTCCCAGCAGATTTCTCACTGCTTAAAGAAGCGGGCGGTTCCCGTAATTCCTGTTCTGATGGGTTACCGAGTCCCTCGAAACGACGTGGAAGCAGATCAACTCAAATATGCAGTGATTATTCTGGCATTATTTCAGCCGTGGTCATCAGTCAAGTCTTCACCCCTGAAATCTCCCGAAACAAGCTGGACTGATGCTTCGCACAAATTGGAAGAGTCTATGTCCCCAGACCATGTCCGAGTTACTTTGAACATGCAACTGTTGCACCAAACTCGAGATGCAAAATTTGACTATGCTGCAAAGCGCGGAAAAAGACTTGCAGAATTGATGCGACAAGCAAAGAGTTCAGGGATGAATTTTGAGGATGAAGGCACCAATGAAGATTATGACCCAGTATGGGAGAACGCGATGCAGACAGCTATTGATGCAGACGACTTAGATACTGATGACCCAGTATGGGAGAACGCGATGCAGACAGCTATTGATGCAGACGACTTAGATACTGCGGCTCTCGTCAAGAATACAAGATCCACACGCGACGCCGAACTGATTGTCTGTGAAGCAGACAGGATGGGGTTTTATTCTGTGGAAAGCGGCACAAACATTGGGCTGATGGCTGAATTCAACGGGAGAGTGCGAATAGGTGACGAGGATGATGTGATTACAGCCTCCATGGCAAGTAAAGATCTTTTGGCAGAGAAGAACTTGCTAATAAAACATCGCCTCCGTGCAGCTGAGCAGAGCGAAGATGATCCTCTTCGTATCCGTGCATTATCTGACCGAATACCCCATGCATTGTGTACGACTTTGAAAGACGAGGCAAAAAGGGCCCAGGAATTGTATGAATACTTTTGTGCAAAGTCAGACTCACACTCAAATCAGTCGTCATGGCCGTCTTTGTTGCCATATCAGCAATTGTGTTTTGCCCTTGTCATTAAGCATACCTTGAACGACGAGCAAACAAGAGCATTTCTTCTGTTAACTGACAAAATTGGACGAGAGCTCCACATTGGGAAAAAAGAGGCACCGATGACTTTGCTTTGCACTGGGCCCGGGGGCACGGGAAAATCAGTTATATTCCAAGCCTGGAAGGAATTCTACGAAATTACTGGGCGCCCTGAAAGGCTACGCTTGACGGCACCAACTGGTGTCGTTGCCAGCGACATTGGAGGCTGTACAATCCATTCCGAAGCAAGCTTGCGAGTATCCCCTGCCAAAATGAAGTCAACACCGAGTCTACGCACGGGTCTCGAGGAACGAATCTCACCACTGGAGACATTAATCTTGGATGAGATATATTTTCTTGGTGCGGGAGACGTGGCTCGAATTTCCGAATACTTGTGCATGGGGAAGGGGGTTACAGATCGCTTGTGTGGGGGACTCAATTGGGCCACCTGTGGTGATCCGTGCCAGTTACCACCGCCAGGTAAAGGAGTTAATTCTTTGTTTTCCCGTGAGCTTGTGCGTTGCTATCTCAATAACAATTTGAACGACTTGAATGAGCGTATCCGCCAAGACGTCAAAGGAATTCAAATCTGGCACCAGATTGAGCATGTCGTCGTGTTGGACAAGATAATGCGACAAAAGGATGACCCACTTTTGATCGAAATTTTGAGACGGCTTCGTAAAGGGCTTTGCAATGAGGAGGATAAGGTAATTCTGGATAAATATGTGTTATCAAATGAAGAATGCAGCGCAGAAACAAAAGATCTCACCAATATCAAAAGATGGGTTGACAATCCGCACCGCGCATGTCCGTTGATTGTATATACGAATGTTGCCCGAGATCGTCACAATCTGAACATGGCTGAGGCCTTCGCCGCGGCGACTGGCCAAGGATGCCATGTTTACCATTCAAGAGACACCAGGGGTCGCGGGCGAAAGCAGCTGCAGCTCACCGGGCTGGCTGCCGAGGCGGCGTGGGCCGTGCCTGTCAAAGAGGCCAACGATCTGGGTGGGAAGGTATCAAATCCAGAATTCACCGTGACTTCACTACTCACTTCATATTTTTCGAGGTGCCTTACGTTCCCGGAATGCCGGTCTTCTGCACGGAAAACATCGCAACAGAGCTCGGGATTTCGAATGGTAGTCCAGGCACGCTTGTCTCCGTCATATTTGGAGAGATTGAAGGGCGCCGCTACGCCATTTCTGCCGATGTCGACTTCAGAGCCTACACAAATAGAAACCCGAACGCACCTCATCCGCACCGCGTAACGCTCAAACCAATAACCGCCTCTGTTCACTTTCGCCTCCCGAACTCCGAAAGAGTTTACAGCACCACCCGGTCACAGCTGCCTCTCATTCCTGCCTTCGCATTTACATCCCATAACGCCCAAGGCCGATCACTGGATGTCTGCTGCATCGATCTTGCCAGCTGTGTGTCGATACAGAGTGCATATGTCATGCTCTCTAGGGTACGACGTCTCGACGGTCTCTGCATTCTTCGTCCATTCAGACTGGACCGCATCCGAAACCATATCTCCGAGGAACTGCGAAATGAACTCAAACGCACCGAGGACAAAGCTGAGATAACCAAGGCGTATTCACGAGAACGACTCTCGTGGTTTTACGACTTGGTTCCCGAGGGGGAGGTGCATTTTCTGACCGAGCGTCGTCTTGAGCCGGATTCTGCTTTGGACGTGAATATGGTCATGGCACCATCAAATTAGCGGGTATGTGCTTGTATTAATCCTGTGCTTTGATTTACAATGATCGTACTATATAGCCTATCAACCATGGACGCTCAGTTGAAGTCCGAACTCTCGACGACAAAAAACCGCTCACAAGTCCATGCACTCCAAGGCTTCGATTTCATATGTTGGCGGGACAACAGGTATGGTATACATTGATTTACCTATTGACCTACTAATCCTCTTGTTAGTAGATCGATCGGCGATTTGATATATACGCACCGCACCAACCACCGCACGCACCGGTCCACCCCCGCCCTGCCCGCCTCATCCCCCCGGCCCGCAGCGCGCAACCCAGGGCCTCCCCCCGCTCTTTGTCCCCGCGCCGTTCCCTGGAACCGCCGGTGCATCCACCTCCGCCGCAAATGCAATTGGCTCGTCGTCGCCCCCTCCGCACCTCAATAAGACGTGCACTGTTGTGAAGGTCCTCGGGCCTCGGTGTCCACTTCTTCAGTGTCCATGTCTTCTGCAAAGAAACCCCGGTCAATCCAAACACAGTAGTGTGCAGGCAAGGCGAAGAGACGAAGACACACCATCACTCCAAGCTCGTCATCCTTTGACGAGCTCTCACAGGCGAATCCACCATCCCATACCCCTCCCTAAAATCCCCACCTTTCCAGCTTTTCTCCCACCGCTACATCGCGCTAACGGTGCGATGTATCAGACTGAGATGTATTGAGGTTAATTAGTCGGCTTACATATTTGTTGAGCTCAAATGTTCATCTGCTATAGATAATCCAACCTGTGGGCATGCAATAGACTCGAACTTTGAATAGCCAGAAGGGAATCGACCTGGTCTGAAGAGGATCGCAGAGCAGAGGATGACGGTCACACCGTCACACCGTCACCGAATTAAGAGACTCGTACTGAAACTAAATAAATTTATAAAACATGGGGGCTCCCACTTTCACTCAATTCTCACTGACATCTGCTACTGCCTTCAGTTAGACATTCCTGCTGCACAAATTTTCAGAGCTCTGGGTTTGCCTCCAGCCACCCAGAAAATCCGACAGAATATTCAAATCAAGTGACAACGGCAGATCTCGGATCAAAATAATTCTGGGTCCGACAAATCGTCGTTTAATTGAGTCAGGTCACAAACGCGAGCCGGAGTACCAAATTTTGGATATAAAAATTCAAACACATTTCAAACTTGCCAGTTGTATGAATTAAACCATGAAATGTTGAACCCCCCATTTTTTGCTCCGCCAACCTCGACACAAGCTCTGACTTGATGCTGTGATAACGGGACCGCGGCAGCTTTGATGGGATCATATTTTACCACGGTCTCGGATGATTGATGGAACTTCCGAGATTTCCGAAACTTCCGAAATTTCCGTAGTCTTGAATTCTTCGATCCGGTTGTCGGTGCGGGGCAGAAAATCCGAAATTCACAAAGCTATTTCAGACACCCCAAAAGGTTCAGCTCCCGCCTCGAAGAGGCCTAATCCATGTCATATATCACGCAACAGAACGCGGCCCCGATGCGGAGCGCGGATAAGGACGGGATGCAGCGGCATTGGATTTTGGAGGTGTATTTACAGGATGAAAAACACGAGTTTCAGGCGTTTTTTGAGCAGCTGCTGACGGCGTAGTAAAAGTAAGTGGGTGTGGCGATCGTCTATTCGTTCTGACAAGCTGTAGGATATCCATCGCATAACTACACAATTGTACTTCGAATTTTGTCAATCTGTCCTTACCATCTCTCTGATTCACAATGCAGAAATGCAGAACAATACCCTTCTCGTTTCTCCTTTCTCGTTTCTCTCTTGTGCCCCTTCTTCTTTCTCCTCCCCCTTGGCGCCTTCGAGTCACCGGGTTAAGACTCGCCAAGACCGCCGCCGTCCTGCAGCACGTCCAAACCGACTCTGTCTCCGCATAGATGGATAGCTTGCCGTATCTACGGAGTCTCACTCGTCCTCCATCAGGAAAAATTGGAATGCTATAAAGTGCAAGTGACCGTTATATGGGTCTCTCGTGGTCTATTGCTGTCTTTGAATCCTCCGGGCCCGCTATATAAGTCTATTGGGGTCTATGGTCAGCTATATATTTGGCATTGGTTCTATGAAAGACTATTCCGGTCTATTCAGTTAGGCATGAATACTTACAGTAGATAATAGTAATTGGAATGTTCTGCCAAAGCTGAGGCAAGCAGTGATGAATTTTGTCCAGGTAAGGGGCAGTCCTCCGAATCAGCGACGTTTCCCATTGCTCGCACGCGTCTTGGAGGGAATGCAGTGTGTTGGGTATTATTTCAAAGTTGCCCTTGATGGCGACATGCAGCAACCGTTGTATTCTGACTGCCCGCCGCCATGGGGTCGCCGACGACTCAGAGTTGCGGAGGAGGGAAACTGAGTGATCGCACCATGTCAGACATGATGTCATTGACAAGTACATGACAGCGCGGAAGAAGTGGTCCGTGCACATCTCGTGATCATTTGATGATGTTGAATGCTCGACGTCGCTAAGTTAGCGCTTCGTTCTTGACTACGACTAAAGACGACTAACTCTCCCCTCTTTCCTCCTTCCTTGCCCTTTCTTCGAGATACCTCAACTATCCTCATTGTACATTCAAGTCCCCGAGCTGCGACTCCTCCAAGCCGCCCATCAAGAAGCCCGCAACTTGGGTGCAGCCTTAGGAAGGCTCTGGTCGTATCAGGGGTCGGGCCTCCTCTCAAGCTCCAAGCTGGTGAAAGCCTCAAGCCTCAAGATGCTACAAGCCTCTTGCCTCAACTTTCAAGCCCTCAATCCTCGAGCCTCAAGTTTCTGCAAGTGCTGCAAGTCTCCCCATCTAGGGGTACCTTCTCAAGCGATGACCCAGTCAACTCCCTCTGTCGTCTGTCGTCCGTCGCATGCTCTTACTACGTCCAACTTCAAGCCAGTCTGGGCCGAGTCTCCCTGGATATTTTGTGCTAGATCTGGGTCCGGACTTGGTGGCCTTCAGATGTGAGTTCCCTCCCTATTACCGTCGTACAATACATAGTTTTCTCAAATATATTTGATTTTCTTGTTTCTCCTTTGTGATCCTTGCTTGAAATATGAGAACTACGAGAACTATCCTGGCTATATTGACTATGAGGCCTATGGCACTACGATAGTGCAAGCGGCGACTATGGTGGTCTATGTGGAAAAAACCGCCCCTCCCACGTGTACCCCATAGAGAGCTGTTTGCTTTCAGGTCTATCCCGACTTACTGGGGCTATGACGGTCTATAATGCAATTCCAGATTTTCCTGATGTCTCCGTCCTGCTCTTCCTCTGTTTCGACCTGGCTCGTTCGTTCGTCTTGGTCTCTCGCTCTCCGGTGCAACAGACAATCCAGTGTCGTCTTAGCGGTGTCAGACCATCCACACGACTAAAATCCAAAGCCAAATCACGTCTCGTCTCATCTCATCTCGGGGTTCGTTCGCTCATATGATCATAAATCACACACGAACTCCCGCCTCTTGCTTTCACGGTGGGCTGGCTAACTCGACGGGACGCGACCAGTTTATAGATCTTCGACTTTCAAATGCAATTCCCCTTGTCTTGTCTTGATGAGACGACGTGAGGACTCCAAGCGCCGATTCAGATACCTGCATACATCGCGATTGCTTGTTTTGTTTTGCCCGGCACCGCAACTGGACCTACTCCTACTCAGGGTTGTTGTACGCTCTTCACTCTCGACGAACAGAACATCTTTTTTCTCAATCAACTCGAGGGTCCACAACGTTTGTTTCGGCCACCGCGTCCCCATAGTGTACTTGGCGACAAGAATATATATTGCATCCCATCCGACATAGATTCGGGTTTTTATTTCCAATTGCTCGCAACGTAGATACCTCTTGTAACTATATACAAGTGGTACTTACAACAACTTGAAGAGGATTCGTCTGTGAATGGCTCTAAGATGGTGGTGGCACGAAAGTTACACGCGTGCCAGTGGTAGACGGCAATTCGGGCCGCTGGTCCATCGATCACATCATTACGCCTCTTCCTCCCCACTTACTCCCACGACTATTCTTCTGGAACGGATTTCAGGGGACTTGTGACTGCGGAAATCCGGATTTCAATGTTCCGAGCGTGCTCCCCTTTCTTGTCTCCGCCCATTTAAATGGCTCTAGTCACAGACGTTCACGCCCTGCTTTTTGACGTCTTTGGAACGGTCGTGGACTGGCACGGCTCGGTCACTCGAGAGTTGGAGAGACTCGGCGGGGAGCACGGTATTGGTTTGTCCTGCCCGGCTTGTTGCTTACTATGCAATTCATCCCAAGTGTAGACGCGGACTGGAACGAATTCGCGACGACCTGGAGACGGGGATATCTTGAAAATACGTTAGTTATAGCTCCTTTACTTTCAAGGACACGCTCAATTTCACGCGTAGGCGACGAATCGCGCAAGGCGGGACAGGGCCGTTGAGCGTGGATGTCATGCATCGCGAGGCGAGTATTTTATTCTCTTGTATATATGATATTTGACCGCCGCATCCAGATTCTTCAGAACATGTTGGATACTCCCAAGTGGAAGCCTTTTGGGGACAAGCTCACCAGCGAGGCTCGCGACGAGCTGAACTTGATCTGGCATCGTTTGGACGGTCAGACGCATCTGAGCCCAGGTTTCCTTGTCTAAATATATCCAGGCTGGCCGGATGCTACTCCAGGGTTATACGCCTTGAAGAAAGAAGTAATCATCGCGACCTTGTCGAACGGAAACGTCCGTCTCTTGTTGGACATGGCCAAACACGCCGACCTCCCCTGGGATACCATATTCTCTGCCGAGTTGTTCGCCTCCTTTAAACCGTGAGGCCCAGGTCCTTGTACCTATCAACACATCACACTGATATCTGGTACAGAGATCCCAAAGTCTATTTGGGCGCGATCAAGCACCTCTCGCTGGAGCCCCGCAACTGCGCTATGGTCGCCGCGCACCTGTTCGATCTGCGCGCGGCAGCGAGCGTCGGAATGCGCACTATCTACATACCGCGTGCGGGGGAGAATCCGGACGGCGGGGAAGTCAAGTTGAGGGCCGATGGTGGCGACGTCGATGTGGTGGTCGAGTCGTTCACGGAGCTCGCCGCCATCCTCGCGCAGAGGAAGTAGCTCTGGGAAATTGTGAGCTGAGTATATGTATTGTTGAATGCAACGTGAATGGATTGTACATTAAATATGGCTGTAAGGTCAGTCGACCTTACCTGGAACGTCGAGCGAATGCAAACGCGGAACCTCGAGAATGATTCTCCGAGTGGGTCGAGCAGATTGGATGGCCTTCGTCACCCAAGGTTCAAGAGCAAATTCACCTTGAGGAGTTAGAAACCGAGCGGACCTGTTACTACTGGTCAGGCGGGGCTGAAATTTCCATCGGGGCATGCAAAAATACATAAGTCGATATGGTCGCGGGGAGGGGAAGGCTAGGTGCTACCCTGACCTGCGGTGAATGTAATTATGAAGCTCCCGAGAATCCCCAGCGCGTGTATGCTTCAGTTTTTTCTTGGTTCAATGATTGTTTAGAAATTCGATGAATGATGATTCAATACAAGTAGGTAGTACATGATATGAGAGGCGCAGAAATACTCTGCGGGTTGGGTGGAGGTTGGTATACATGTACAAGCGTGCTGGGCTGCATCGACGCGATTGCATCATCTTCTGGCACCCAGACCAGGAAGTCGTCCTACCACAGCGGCGTCGCATCGCGCTCGAAATAATCCGACGACGGTGTGTAACTCTTTCGCCTGTGCGCATATAAAATGCGCTGATCAGGCGTCGCAGGGACAGGGGCAACTGGCTCGGAGATGGGGTGCAGCGTGCGCTGCAGCGTGTTCTCGCGCCCAATTTTGCGTGCCAGGCGGTCAATCTCCGCACGTGGCATCGGGGGACGGGCGGGGGGCGGCGGGGAGGAGTGAGGGAAAAGTTTAGACTGAATGAAAGCCTGCGCTTCGCTCTTAGTGAGCTGGGTCCACTTGACCTTGGACGGTGGACGGGTGCGAGACCCAGATGAAGTGGATTGCAGCACCGTCTCGGGGATGGGGTGGTGCGTCCGCTGCAGGGTGTTCTCGCGCCCGATTTTGCGCGCGAGGCGGTTGATCTCTGAGCGCGGCATCGGGGGGCGGGCAGGGGGCGGAGGAGCTCCGGGAAGGAGCTGGGATTGCATGAGAGTGCGGGCCTCGCTCTTGGTGAGCGGGGCCCACTTGACGGCAGGAGTCGAGATGTCCGAATCGGAGAGCATCTAGACTGTAAGTTAACGGGTAATGGAGAGGAGGGTAAAGATAGCTTACCTCGACAAACTTCGAGCCGGAGCTGGTGATAGGTGCGTGAGTGGAGACAGACATCTGGGTTCTTAATGAGCGGTCGAACTGTGAACGAAGGATGGAACTTACCGTGGCGATATGCTTACTGGTGAGTGGGTGAGATGCGTGAGTTGTTTAGAAATGTCGATAATAACGGATGTTAATGGCCCCGCTTTTATACTGCAGAGGAGGAATGTTTTATCTCCTGAATGTGATGGTGGATTCAGATCGGGGGGTCGGGTGTCGTTTATTCCGCTCGGAAGCACAGCCTACAGGTCTCGATATGAAGACTGTGAGCTGGCCAGCTTGAAGTATAGTCTGGGATTTTAGCAGAAAGACGACTAAAGATCCTCAGCGAGAAATAGGAGAAGTGAAGTGATCGAACGTAGAATGCTGCGTCGATTGTCCAGGCATTGCAAAAGAGAATGGCTCGCAGAACCTCTTCATACTGAGGGTATTTGCTGCGAAGCTTGAAGGTAAATGGGGGGAAGGCACGGTCGTGGTAGTTACTTGAAAAGGAGCGAAGTGGCTGTGCTTATCGCGCTTTTGTCTTTTTCTCCATCCTCCTTGCCTCCGGTGATTCGAAAATATGGCAAATATGTCCCTTCTGACATTCCCCATGCCTCAAGATGCTCTACGTGATCCAGAGAAATGGAACTCAGACTGGGACGCACTGCTGCGCCGCGAGTTTGCTCTTCCTGGAGGGCCGCATATTGTCTTCCGATACGTGATGATGGCGAACACAGCCCTTGGGTTGCAGAGAGCGCTAGCACAGTACCCAGTCTTGGTGACCAACACTTGCGCGATCCAGCGTAATATCACAGAAGAAGCTTTGCGCTACTTCTCTCATCGCGATCTCGAGAACAGATGGATGAATGCGGGAGCGGACGTGCGCGGAAAACACATCCTGGACGCCATGGTTTCTCTGTGCTCCAGGGCGCGCAACCTTAACGAGGCCCGCAGTTCTTGCCCGGAGCTTTCGTTGAAGCGCCTTCGAGCTGACGGAAAGGTCTTCCTTGACCTGCTCAAGTCCGTGATGCTCGAGGACGCCTCGTTCATTCCCACCGAGCCTAAATTTGTTTCGCACCCTGGCTGGGATGCCTGGGCTGCAGCGCAGAACAGGCTCAATGATTCAGAGTTGAAGAAAATCTCCTTTGCGGAGATCTTGATCCTCCGAACCAAGCTGATCTGTGAGTGGCACTTTCTTATATTGGAATCATACTTACTGCTGTGAATTCAGCCCACGTCGTGCAGTTCACTCTTAGATCCTTCTTTGGGTTACCACCCCCCAGTTCGTCGTGCAGAAAGAGCACAAGTCGGGCCAGAAATCCCAACCCCCAGCGCTACCTTCTCCTCTAGTGGAACTTTTAGGAGGAAAAGATGCCGCAAAGGCCCGATTTAAAGACGAGAAAGCCTCGATGAAAGCTCGGCATAGCCTGCGCCTGAATCACTGCTCATACTTGAGCTGCACCAAAACCGAGGCGCCGGACGGGTCGGTGAAATTCTCGCGGTGCAAGCAATGCTTCGAAGCGATGCAGCGGCAGGTGCTGTACTGTTCAGCGTCTGTGTTTCATAATCCCGTGCTTCAACCTCTAAATCATCTCTTCACTGTCAGAACATGCCAGAAGGCGGACTGGAAGCTTCGTCACAAGGCCGTCTGCGGCAAGCCCCTCGATTTCGAGACTGTCTCTCGGTCGGTGGAGAATCCTGTCTGCGCTCCGACTGCCGCGACGCGTATCGGGCTGCCTATCAACGGCTACAAACGCTCCCTCGCGCTGACCGCACAAGTCACGGCACTCAATCTGAACCCCACGGTGGACTACCAACTCTTTGACGCCAACAACAATCCTATGAACATTGACTTTGGAGCGGGCCAGTACCCGCAGTTCGCGTTCCGCGCGCGCAGAGAGCTTGCGATGACCACGGGCCACCGTGGTTGTGTTGCGCTGATGGCGCATTACTTGTGCGCCCTCTTGATAGCTAAGGGCGGCCCGAGCAAATTTAGAGGCATAACCTCGAACATGATCGTGGCACAGCTCTCGCGGGAGTTTGACATTGCCGACCTTCGCGAGAGCGTACTCGCCGCACAGTTGCTTCAAAACCAGGACCCTTTGCACCGACCGTGCGTTTTAATTCCTGCATTCACAAAATGTGAGCTAACGGTGGTTCACAGGCCCCTGCTCAACGAGGCGCCTCCTGATCTCTGGGCCGCCCTCGACAAAGACGTGAATGTCTCTGAGGTTGTGGTTACTCTTGACTAGTTCGTCGTCGAATGCGCTCCTCGACGATTTGAAGCAACACAGGATGCTTTTGTATATTATATCGACACGATGTATCATATCTTTCGCCAACTTCTTGCTCTTGTTCTGTTTCAAATTCGATTTTCATGCTCCTTGTCAGATAGAACTGCCTCTCAACCAGCGGTTTCTCGCGCTCATAGATTGATCGACCTATCCCGGCCTCAAACAGCGACCCTTTCCTCTTTTTCGATCTCCTCCTGTGATGGAGACCATTTATCCTGCAACTCCTTGTCGAGTGAAAGCTTAATCTCCTCCTTGCCCCACCACTCGCCCCAGCTCGTCAAGAAAATCCGATCTGGATCCTCGGGGAAGTCCGCACGAGTAAAGGCAGCGAGGATGCTCCCAGCGCCTACTCAAGATTCAAGACAGGCTCGTGATATGCAAGGACAAGAACAATACGTACCCTCGGGAACACTCTTCGCGTCCTTCATCACGTCTGGCGGTAGTGTGACTTGCCTGCCCCTCGAGAGACCCGTGTCGGGGATGAGGCCCGGCGAGATAGCAACGACGGTGCACTGGCCTGCGAGCTGACGGCGCCACCAATGCGCACCGAGCAGGGCAACGAACTTCGTCTCGGGGTAGACGGTGTGGCCAGTCGCGCCGGAGCCGCCTTTGAGGTCGGTGTCAAGAACGTCTTTCGGCGGAGCAGTCAATCGGTTGCAGCGCAGATACTGAGTACAATATACGCACTTGGGTCCTTCACCATACGAATTGCGCCGGATGACACAAAAACGATGCGCGAGTTGGAGGCGACGAGCTTGTCGCGGAGCAAGTGGACGAGGTAGTGGTGCGCTGCACGGGCAAGCCGGTTAGTGGATCGATACTGCAGAGTGGCCCAGCATGACATACACAGATGATTGACGATGTAACTCTCGCACCACTTGGATCCGTGCGGTCCCTGCTGCTCAGCCCCGTCACTCCTCGCCGCGTTCAGCATGAGGTAGTCGAGCTTCTCGGCCTGTCCTATCCTTTCGAGGACGTGCTGCGAGAAAGTCTTCACACCTTTCAGATCAGATAACTCAAGGGGTAACACGGCCACGCTATGCTGGCTCTTGTCGAATACGATTTTGCTGTATGCCGCCTGCGTGGTCGCGACGTCTCTGGCGCCGAGGATAAACTTGTACGGCTGTTTTTGCCCCAAAAGCTGCTTGATCACTTCAAAACCCTGCGGATAAAATCAGTAACGTTCGCACACGCGGGCGAAGGATTCAGTACGAGTCCAGAGGAGGCCCCGGTGGCTACGACGGTTTTTGCGATGGACCCCATTGTATGCGGTTTGTAATGGCGAGGCAAGTGGCGAAGGGTCTGTTATAAGTAGCCTCAGGATGCCGAGAAACAGGGATTTCGTCAGCCAACGGCAGAAGTGCTGAGTAAAGCTTGGAACCTGAGGCTTGGGTGAGACATGATGATATCGAATTTCATTCAAGATACTGTTCCATTTTATTCAATTCGTATGGTCACAGGTCACAGGCCTGAAAATCTACGAAATTTTTCGTAAGTCACTGCGTCACAGAGGCCTTTTTAGCTTAGCCGAGGCGTGCCGAGAAGTGCCGAGAAGTGCCGAGCCCTGCCGACGGATCAAATTCCCAAATGGAGACCGCGTACGAAAGGTACGATTCGTTTTCGAAGTCACACATCAAATGGCCTTACGAATTGAACGAAATGGCACAGTATAATGCGGAATGCACTGGTCGTGCTTGACATTATTATGTGTCGACGAGCATGGATGGTGCAAGATCTGCAATGTTTTTTTTTAGGGGCTACACCGAGATCAGACCATCGTGATTGCCGTCTGCTTCCGTTAGTCATCTGGTCAGTTCGTTTTTTGGTCAAGTTGCACAACGCTGCGGTTGATTTCATTATTGTTCCAAAATTCCCTGGTTTCCTTTCAGCTTTTGTACTAGCCACTGTTTTCTGGCCGCCTCACTGATTTTAAAACCAGTTTCGGTCCTAAGCATGTTCAAGTTGCTTCATGTGTGTAATGATTTAAATGAAAGCCTTATCATGTCAGTTAAAGTGCCATGCTAAACGCTATTATATGATTTCTACCAATATTATTCGGCCCTACTTTGCTACTGACAAAATGTTTAGTTTTCATTCGTCCTGAACCACGTCAGCAAACCCTTGATCTCTCCGATTCTCTCGTAGACAATACAAGTACACGGGCACCGGTACCTCTTGAGCGCTCGGTCCTATGGCGAGCTACCCACTTGTGACTGCAAAAGTAGCTATGAAATTTTGAGATACGTTGCTGTGGACGCGACGCGACGTGAATGTAGGCCACACGTGATCGAGTGTGATTACATAGCACGTGGTTTGATTTCGGGACTTGCCGGATTATTGTTTGTGCGAATGTTTACCATTCACCGTTCGTTCCCAACTCCACTCACTTTCATGCCTACTCTTAACATCTATGATTTTCCCATTGTCCGGTATCCATTGCTGTTGCCCCGAATCAACGGAGTACCTACGAAGGCCGCCATGAATCGCAGGCTCGAGGTGACAAGGGCTTCGCTGGTGTTCTTTCCTTTTGGGTTTTTCCTTTAATCCTTTGGCCGGAGTTGAACTGCTGGACTCACCCTTCCATTAATTTCCTTCCGGTGTAGCTAAATATTATACTCCAGTTCCAATCCCATGCGGAGCGCGATACGAGAATCCGATACGGCGATACCTAGCTGGGCCCCATTGCGTGTGTCTGGCTGGGGGGAATTTACTCAGGTGTCGCGTTGAACGTGTTGTATGGGGTGCGCGCTTTTCGTTCTATAGTCTGTGACTCGTCTGACAAGACCCCACCTGGGCAGTGTCTATACAGGTGATCTCACCTTGTCTGCTCAATCTGTCTAGCTCATCACACTGCTCTGGCTCCATAGATCTTCACATACGTTCGGTGCTATCCCAAGTGCGCTATTCGCTTATGGACACACCACCTTCTGTGCTGGGCCTTTGAAGCGATTGTGCTTAGATTCGGTACTTCGTTCGTCCATCCGATTGTCTTTTTTTTCAAGTACCAGCAAAGTCGAATTTGTCCCCCTTCAGATATATCATACTGTATTTGCTCGTCGTCGATGTCGACGTCATTGTCGGGTTCGGCATAATTCACCGGCTTTTGGATCGTTCGGTATCGTAAATGGCCCTCAGTTTGGGCTCGCATAATTCGGGAGTTCATGCTGATATAACATTAGCGCGGCCGAGCAACAGTCCTTGTATCTCCGAGGCATGTGTTTCAAGTCTGGAGGTAAGCGGCCTCCGAGTCTTATGGCACAAGTTGCACTTAAATTTATAATATATTTAATGGCCTTCAGCATAGTCCTTTCCCTATCTTCCTGCAGAC
Source organism: Mycena haematopus (assembly GCA_029281435.1). Classification (NCBI taxonomy): domain Eukaryota; kingdom Fungi; phylum Basidiomycota; class Agaricomycetes; order Agaricales; family Mycenaceae; genus Mycena; species Mycena haematopus. The sequence goes on along the minus strand of JARJCV010000205.1, from coordinate 16,494 downwards.
GCCGATCAAATCCTTCTGAAATCGTCCCTCTCCACTGTCCATTGTATCGCGCCAATCCAATTATTTACTGCATGGCGAATCAGCGGTATGATAATATTTCTTTGTTTCCAGAATTTCCTTACCCAACGTCCATAGTCGTCACTGGGTCCTTCATCTTCGCGTTCATAAGCTTACTGTCACTCGGCTCCTTCGGTGCGTTTACCCCCTGAATCCGGAATTGAGCAGTTTTGAACGGTTCCAAACAGAATTCGTCCGTTGGCTCGTATTGAACGCCGCGTGCGATACCTTGATTGCCGCCCTAGTCTGTCTCATATGTGTGGCTCTGCGTGTGTGCTCTATTTTGAACTCGAATTTATCTAAATACGTAGGTACACGCGGAAGACGGGATTCGGCGTCATCGACGGGCAAATTGATCACATTGTACGGTGTAAGACTGATAGATTTCCGGAGACTCGGGTGGCGAATGCTACGCTGACCTGGACCAGTGACGTTAGAAACTGGCATTCCAATAACCGTGGCGGCGTTGGCGAAGCGGAGTTGGCGAACGTCGCACTTTTCCTCGCGTCCCCCGAGAGCAAGCGTGGATTCCCTTGTCTGCTTTGAGAACTCGTTCAAAAGTTCTTGCCATGTGTGTTCCCATTCAGCGCATCAGCCTTTAATTTAACAAGGGCACTGTCCATAGGTTAAACTCTCGCGATTTGCGAAAGACCGCAGAAACATGCTCACCCAGGCCCAGGTACGTTTTCTCAAGAGGCCATCGAGGGATTTCCCAAGCTCAAGCGATATGTATTCAGTCGCAGACGGTATTGAAAATTCCTGCACCTATTCTCATGTGGCGCTGTGATGCTTACTACCTCTTAGATCTACATACCCGCATCCATCCACGGAGAAGGGCATGATAGCACACCGTAATGGCATCGCGTCGCCAGGAACACTCGTCTCCAGCCCGCCTCCCCCGGACATTTATGTACACTAACACATTCAATGGTAGCCGAACCCTGACACCAAATGCTCCAAGAATTAGGACGGACAGTGGCACCGACTCGACCGTCGCAGATCCCACCCCAACCGATATTCCATAACCACAGTGGTTCTGGCCTTTCGAGGACGAAAAATTTGAGCAATCGGAGTTCAACTCTGAGTTGAACTCCGAGATCGCTGCATTCCCACCAAAGATCGCTTCCGTCCAACCCCAAGCCCCAGCAGGCCGACGCTGCTTTAAACTGCAACCAGTGCACGACCATTATATTGCGCCAGATCGGCTGTCGCGAGAGAGGTTAATAACGGGTTAAACGTTGTTGAACGAAACCACATGACCCAGCGCGGCTGTCATCGTGCTATAACTCTAAGTATGTAGCAGGATTTCTTTAATTTTCTTCCTTCCTTCCTTCCGGCGGCAATTTCAGGTACGACAGTTCTCGACAGTTCGTGTGGGTTGAACTTCTTTTTGTGGCAGAATCTGACCTAATCTGACGTAGCGGTGATTCTGTGACATCGTTGCTACGACGACTTGAACTCTTGAACAGCCAGGCAACTGCGAGTGGCAGCTACGTAGTATTATCCCGAATCGACGACCGCTTCACGGAATGGAATTGCCGAGGACGAGACAGTGACGAGACCTGGTGACTTTGCTCAACCGTTCCTCTGCGAAGAGAATATTCGCGCTAGGCAGCTTGGCACACATTTTTGCACCCGGTTTCAGCTGTCAGTCGCAATCCCGCATGTGCGGCTCATCGTTGCCTTTCGGGCGTATCGATGCGCTGGACTGCTTCTTGATCTTCTTGCCATTTGGTACCATTCCTCTTTAATGATAGTGGCGTCCGCTGCGGTCGACAATTGAACGATTTTGGGTCCGCCACCCGAGAGCCTCATTGATGGTGAGCTGATTGCCGCATTGCCGCCGCGGAGGCTTGTCTTGGATGTTCTCGTTGCAATTTTGTCATTTAACCGAGATAGCTTTTCAATTATGCATTGCTTGCTTCCCGTTAATCGCGGCCAACCTCGATAGCTAAAAAGATTTCACCAGCACATAAGCGGTGTGGTCCAAACGCGCTTCGGAAAGTTGCGATGCTTTGCCGCATCACTCGGAGTTTGATGTCCGGATCCACGTTGCTCTACCCAGTCCTCTTTAGACCTTCCCAATGTCAAGGCTTCGATGTTGCCTCGGGGCCCCTTTCATTGTTACTGGGGCCTAGGACAGAACTCTGGATGAATGGATTCTTTCCTTTTCGAGATCACTCAGCGCTTTAGCCGGTCTCCTTGCGGCTTGACGGAGACATCAGCCGCGGGAACGATAACACGACTTACGTTGTGACAACAGGCACTCACAAGCATGTGTTGTGCGAAGCCTTCACTGGAGTGATTCTTTGAATGCTCTCTTTAAAATCTCCTGCCATCTCCTCTGGCCAAACATACCTGCAATGTCGCACGATGCCCGACTTAAATTTGTCAGTGAATTCGGAATCCGGACTTCCTCCCCAACTGACCACGCATCAGATAATCGTGGGCGCTTCAGCAGCGGGTAGGTAGACCGAGGTGCCCCTACTTGCTGTAGGCTCATCGGCAACGAGTACAGGTCTTGCTTCAGCAATCGCATTGAAGGATGCTGGACACGACGTCTTGGTTCTGGAACAACATCCGCAGCTTGGGGGACCAGACACGGTGCGCTTCTTCGAGTTTATCTTTGTGTCCTTCCTGTGAATGGCGGTGCAGATTCCGACTGGAGGTGTCAGGCAAGTAGTTCCCCGCACAATGGTACTCACTAGCTGACCTTGTCCAGGCTGCCTCCGAATGGGTGCAAGGTTCTGTTTGATTGGGGATTAGAAGAGGAGATCAGGGCAAACGCTGTCGTTGGGGCGGGATTCACTGTGTATAAATGTTTTATGCCCTCCTTTCCCCCACGTATACGCAACTCAAACGATGTTAGACGGGGGCAAGGACTCAGGCCGGGATTATCTCGGAAAGCATCGATGGGACCCAGAATTCCTCAGCGACGCCCGGGGCGACTTTCTCCAAATGCGGGTGAGTGTTTTCAGGACTTCCGACGATCAAGTTCGATGATGCATTTCAGCACCGCGACATTCTACGGGTTCTTTATGATGCTGCTCTGCGCGAGCCTTCTAAAAGACAACGGAATGGTCACACGTCCAGACCGACGGTAACCATCGAGTTCGGCGCGGAAGTCGTCGACGCAGATTTCGATGAATGTTCAGTCACTTTGAGGTCGGGGGCCGTGCACCACGGGGATGTATTGGTCGGCGCTGATGGTGCGTCTGGATTCATCCGGCAACGACTACTGGCCGAAGAGGATGAGCCCGGTGACGATGAGCTCAGAGGGCTCGCCGTCTACAGGTCAGGGCGTGCTCTAATACCGTCAATTGTGGAACAATAACGATCTTATAGTGCAATCATTCCCAAGAAGCTCGCGCTCACGGATCCCGAAATTGCAAAACTGTACGAGTATCCACAGGCGTGTCTTTTTCGTGATATTTTGCACCCTCATTCTCATGCATACTGGGGCGCAGAGCAACATGGTGACTTTTTCGGTGGGATCTAATCGGGGTGCGTCGGGAGGTTTGTAGTGCTCGAGATATTTACCTCGTTGTCATCCAGGTGCACAAGCTTTCCTTGCGGTGCGTGCATACCCACCTCCACTCTCTTGTCCACGCTAATTTGAATTAGGGAAGAGATGAGGATGTTGTGTTCTGGGTATACACCCCGGACAGTGTTCAGGACGGTACTTGGACGCAGCCTGCGGAGCGGAATATCCAAGATGTTGTTGGCCATTGTGACCCACTGTCGGCGACTCTTGACCGTCTTAATTTGTCAGCTGACGTTTTGACAGGATCGAAAGACTCGCCGCCCTCGCTGGGCCCGCAACGTGCGTTCAGATAAAAAACCATCCTAATTTGGATTCCTGGGTCTCCAAGAGTGGGAGAGTGGTGGTTCTGGGCGAAGCCGCGCATCCGTTCCCGGTGTGTAATTCTACCGCAGATCTTCTTAACCTTGTCCTGACGTGTCTGGAAAGATCATCTCCCTTCACACATACTCCATCGCCATCGAAGACGGCGCGTTTATCGGCACAATCTTCTCGCACACCCGCGACCCCGCTCGTATCAAGGAGTTCCTCCATGCTTTCCAGGAGAATAGGTATGTGCGAGCCCTCCATGTTGGCCCCTTCTCACGCGGCCCGGATTAGGAAGCCCCGGTGTACCCACATCGACCAGTCCGAAAAGCAATACATAAACGTTATGGCACTCCCAGATGGACCCTTGCAGGTTGCCCGTGACACTGCCATGCGGACCAACGAGGCCGCCGGGCGCAACATCATGGACTCCGGTAATATTGATCTACAGGAGATGGGGGATGATATGAGGATGGTGTACGCCCCCGCGATTAGCTCCTCCGCTGTTTATTTACGGCTTTCCTAGCTTCGGTTACGACCCAGCCGACGCCGCGGACGAGTGGTGGGTGTCCTGGGGCCGCCTCCGTGATGCTCCAAATGCCTCAAAAGACCATCAAGATATCGCTCATTGCGGGGAGTGATGGTCTCTTAGAGCCATACAATATCCCCGTATACTTACATACGGATTTTCATATATTTTAGGTAAGTATAAGCGGCTGACGACCTGCCCCTCTTACGCATAAAAGCAGTTTGAAGTGGCGGAGGATCCTGGATTTAAACAATTTACATGGTGTACTTTTAGTTTATCGGAGCATTACGGCGATAATCCGAAATAGAAGTGATGGAAACAGTGCGAGAGCGGCTGATTGCGGCATGCTGCCGCGTACGGTTACCACTCGGCACTCGACTTTTTTAATAAAGCCGAAAGCCCAGGCACTTCTGCACTTCACCAGAGTGGCGGATCCGCGGAGTTTTTTCGAACAAATCTGCTCCGATTTTCGATAAGTTGACCAATTGGCGAAGAATAAACAGTAGATCTCGGCTACGCTCCGATGAGCGGAGTGCGGCTTGATTGCGGAGTTTAAAGCTTCAGACAGACCTGGGAGCTTATGGGAGATGTTGTACGTGTCGAGACTGTGTAAGGCCTTGACAATGTCCGGGTCGGACCGACTCTGCCCTACTTATCCAAATACAGTCTAACCCACACGTTGCAATATCATGCGGTCCACAAACCCCAAGCGGTATTTCAGGCCCGATACGTAAGGCAGTCGAATCGGTTCTTTCCTCCGAGGGTTCGGCTATTGATTGATATGTTAAGGGATATTATGAAATCAATTTGTGCAAGGCACCACAACCACCTTAACGCTAGCATGTTCACCGAAGCGCATATTACAACGCTAGTTCGTTTGGGAAATTGGTAAGCGGTCGCCTGGGGCGACTCCAGGTTCTTAAGGATTACGCAGATTACTTCTTCGTCAAGCTCATTCTCCCCACCCAACATGAAGTTGAACAGCGCGTTCTACATCAGCAAAACCTGGGCGGCCTACGTAGCTCTACGTAGTCACCTGTAGTGGTTATAGTGGTTATAGTGGCTGTAGTCTAGGGTGGCATCTATGTAGTGCTGTGTAGTTCGGCCCGGTTTACGTAGTTCGCGCCCTTTACGTAGCTCTATGTAGTTGGCTGTAGTTGGGCTGTAGTTCGCCGTAGTTTGGCTGTAGTCGAGCTGTAGATATTGCAGCTAACAGTAGTATAGTATGGTTTAAATTTCCAGGCTCTGAATCATAAAAATCAAGCAAAAAAACATTTCTAGCGTGAGTAAATACATGCACGACTAATCGAGAATGACGTCCATGTCGTCGTCGGGAACCGTGCACTCCGGCTTCCTCTTTCTCCTCATCGAGGCACCGCGCGCCCATTCATCCCACCTCCTCGTCGCTTTTCTGTAATGAAATTGACCCTTCTCCTTCTTGAGCTTGTCGATCAACTCCAGCGCCTTCTTGTAATATTTGTCGTATGATTTGGCCGCGAAGGATATATCCGTCCGGTAGCCGGGTAGATATTCTTCGATTGCTACGCGAAGCTATGAAATATATGAGAAGAGACTTGCAGCAGGTGAAAGGAAAGGAGGTGTTACAACAACAGCCATTGCGGCAATAAAAGAATCGCTGTAGCTGTCGAGCAGCTCGGGGAATTGTTCACACAAGGGGCGATCCCCCATGGTGAGGACCCTTTCGCAGAGGTCCCCGAGCGCCGGCGCCATCAAATTATTCGTTTTTCCCTGTGAAATTTCAGAAAGTGGTTCAGCGAGCGTGCAAAAAAATACATCAGCGTCTTTCCCGTCTTGGAGGTAGTACCCTTGGTGCAAGAGAGCTTTGACATTCTCCTGCCATTGGGCGGTGTACGCCTCTTGGTTATGCGCTTGCTCGAAATCGTGTCCATTGGGCCGGATGCTGTCCATATACCGGTGCTGTACGACCTCCCGACCCTGAGTTTTGCATTTTGACCTGAACGTCGCCACGAATCCCCAGAGCTGCAGCATATTAATTCAAAGATAACAAAATGGACGACTATACTGACGTGTTTGCTCATATCAGCCTGGTGGCAGTCGTAATACTCTGAAGATTTAAAAATCAGTGAAAATCAAAAGCGTGTATCTGACTAACCGATATCAAGGTACGCCGCGCCGCCTTCGAAACGACAGATGGTGTCGTTGAGATAGTCGCCGATTTTTGGCAGGAATAGGTCTTGCAGAGGAAAGAAGTTCCTGTCCAGTAGATGCTTGTAAATATTATCCTTGGCGGCAGCGAACACCTTTTTCCACGCAGCCGGGTAGAAGCCTTGCTTCGTCGGGTCGGCGTCTCGTTTGGTCCTGGGCTTCCTCTTCCTCTCGGATCCGCTGTCATCATCGCCATCGTCGTCGTCGTCGCGACCGTCGTCGTTGGCATCGTTGTCGCCGTCGCCATCGTTGTCGTTGTCGCCGTCGTGATCGCCTCCGTGCTGAACTTTTCGGCACTGCGACAAGTGCTGCTCTGAAGGTAGCCGAGTGGCTCTATTTGTTCGGCGGTGGGTGTCGAGGACATCATGGGAACGCTGTTCTAAAGACCAGTTAGTGAGGATAGGCAGCAGTTTACTTGAAATACCGATGCGTAGAGATGCCTCGTTGCGCCCTAATATGCATATCATCAGCTCGGTTCCTTATCATGGATGAGTCTTACTATATGGTGAGCCGCCTGAGCTCGTGCTTGGCAGCGAGTTTCGTAGACGCTCATCTTGGCGCCGACGCGTCTCCTGCCGCTGCTCGAATGCACGCAAGGCTTCCTCGCCTTGACGACGTTGCTCTGGTTGCTCCCCTTGTCGGTGATGCTCTCGGTCGTCCTGCTGCTCTCGGTGAAGGCGTCGGTCTCGCTCCCCCTCTTCTGGGTGACGAGGGTGACGCTCCCCGGATCGGTCACGCTGGTCTTGGCGTCCTCGCTGCTCCTCTTCGAGGTGGTCACGCTCCCCACCTTGGTAACGCTCCCTGGCCTGCTGTTCGTGTCGCCCTCGCTGCTCCTCTTGGCGACGGCGATGGTCTTCTGGAGACGAACAGTCTACGTTGACGATGGGAATGAATGCAAAAGAACTTACGCTGGTAGAGTTTATCATTGTCGTTGACCTCTGTGGAACTCATGATCAGTTAGGATCCTTCTGGGCAACAGACCGTACCTTCCCGCGGTACCTCTCGACGGCCTGAGAGAGGGAAATTATCACCGTGTGTGGAAAAAATGAAAGGTAAGTACTTGCCACCTTCAGTATCCATGTCCTCCTCCTCCTCGTTGTCCGAGTAGACAATGGTTTTCGTCCTCTTAGTCGAGCTCCTGGGATCTGAAACCTTACGTGAGCCAAAGCCTGCAAGCATATTTGCCATGGCTCACTGTAGTCATCGACGTCGTCGTCATCTTGGTCCTGCCATCTGGTTTCTGGGTCATGATCTAAGAGAAATCAATTGTGGAATGCTCAAGTAAATGCTATTACCGTTGTCGAATAGATTGGACGCGTCGCCGTCTTCGTTATTGTCGCCCGTGCCCACTGCTTCGGCATCCACCTAGTGAAAATCAGTGAAAGCATGACACCGCAGATAACTTCCACCCAACATCCATATCAGTTTCCGTCCGCCTTGGGGCGAGCCTAAGGGTGACATTCTTGGCTACGGCGATATGCCTCCTGGGAGAAAGAGAACGCGAAAGCACCCGAGTACGCGACGCAGAACGCGAAAGCACCCGAGCACGCGACGCAGAACGAGAACGACGACGCGTACGAGTACGCGACGCAGAACGCGAAAGCACCCGAGTACGCGACGCAGAAGGAGAACGACGACGCGAACGAGGACGCGGACGGGGACGCGAGACGGGACGAGAACCGGAGCCAGAGTGAGAACGCGAGACGGGACGACCACGCGATGTATTGTGAGATTGTCGTTGTGGGTCAAGATTTGGCTGCGGCTGAAGAAAGAATGTATAGTTTCGGTTCACCGGAGCATCCCGAACTGGTGCAAGAGCATCCCTTGCAGGTATCGGGCGGTCTGTGAGTGGAGACTCTTCGGGAATCTAAGAAGACAACGAGGGAACACTCATGCAACAGTGAGAGAGAAACTCACAACGATATTGTCGAGCTGATCCTTTTTGCGGCGCTTGTTCACTGGGGGCGCAGCGTCGTTCCGTCCTTCGTCTTCGGGGATAGTCTGTGGCCTCTGCGCACGCGGATTATTAGCGATGGAGTCGCTTATCCGTTCCATGCGCGCCAGATTGTTGTATCTAATCCGCCGCGGGCGGTCTTGAGTGGCGGCGACCTCACCATTCTCTAGAACTTTATCAGCACAAGTCAATGACTTCTTCTTGAATCACCTTTTTCGTTCGCCGACGGTTCGAGAAGGGATATCTGCAGATCGGAAGCCTTCCTCTTGAGCTGCGAGGGTTGTTTCACAGGCACCGGCTTCTTCGAAGGTGCGGGCTTCCTGACGGGTCCCGATTTCTTGGTAGACTTCGAACTGACGTTCTTCGAGGCCATTAGAGGTAAGTAAACGAGAAAAACGCGAAATTCAAACGGTTGGTTGTGGTCTGAGACAGAAAGCCGTTGTTTGTTTATTGTTGACATTCAACTGTGCTCTTGTTTTGGTCACGTGAACGTGGTTCGTCAATATAATAAATAATACAGAGATTGAATTGGTCTAGACAGTGAGTGCTTACACTGAGCGTCGTTATCGTAAACATGTCCATCGCGAAGTCAGGAAATCATAATATACAAATTGAATTGATCTAGGAAGTGAGTATATTATCGTAACATGTCCACCGCGAAGTAGAGAAAATGCGAAAAACTGAGCCAATTAGTCGACCTCTTCTTCGTCGACGCCAAGGAAACCACCAGGTGCATCTAGGATGTGAGTATACAAATATGATCGTTATCGTAACATGTCCAGCGCGAAGTAGAGAAAATGCGAAAAACTGAGCCAATTAGTCGACCTCTTCTTCGTCGACGCCAAGGAAACCACCAGGTGCATCTAGGATGTGAGTATACAAATATGATCGTTATCGTAACATGTCCAGCGCGAAGTAGAGAAAATGCGAAAAACTGAGCCAATTAGTCAACCTCTTCTTCGTCGGCGCCAAGGAAACCACCAGGTGCATCTAGGATGTGAGTATACAAATATGATCGTTATCGTAACATGTCCACCGCGAAGTAGAGAAAATGCGAAAAACTGAGCCAATTAGTCGACCTCTTCTTCGTCGACGCCAAGGAAACCACCAGGTGCATCTAGGATGTGAGTATACAAATATGATCGTTATCGTAACATGTCCACCGCGAAGTAGAGAAAATGCGAAAGACTGAGCCAATTAGTCGACTTCTGAGAGGGGAGAGACGTCGAGGAGGAGTAGATCCTGGGTTTGCTGGGAGGTGTCGCCGAAGAGGATGGCAGCCTGAATAGCGGCACCGTAGGCGACTACCTCGTCAGGGTCGATGCTCTTGTTGAGCTCCTTGCCGTTGAAGAAGCCTCACAGGAGTTTGACGACATGGGGAATATAGGTGGAGCCACCGACGAGAACTATCCCGTGGACGTTGCTCCTGTCGGGTCCCGAAATCCCGCAAGACCTTCTCGACGGGTCAGGTTTTGGCAGAGCTCCTCGAAACGGGCATCGGTGAGGGAGATGTAGAAATCGATACCCTCGAAGAGGAGAGGGTGGCCTGAAGGTTGGAGGACAAATCTGGCGAGGAAAATCAGCAACGCGTCCACAGACAGGGAACGCGAAAAAGATATACCCTGTTCTTGCGCTTGAACTCCTGCACAAAGTGGTTGACGAGACGGTTGTCAAAGTCCTCACAAGTGGGTGTCGCCGGCGGTGGCCTTGCCCTCGAAGATCCCCTCCGCTATGGTCAACAGGGACACATCGAAAGTTCCTCCGCCGACATCGAAAATTAGGACATTACGCTCGCCGGTGACTTTCTTGCCGAGGCCGTAGACAATGGCAGCGGCGAAGGGCTCGTTGATGATTCGGAGGGCATTCATGCCGGAGATGGTGCCCGCGTCCTGGGAGCGTTAAGTACACTGCGACGGTGACGACGGCCTCCATCATTTTGAGGAGAAGCATCAACGAGACTTCCTCAGACGACTAGAGGCAGGACAGTCAGAAACAGCAACGGATAAAAGAAAAAATGAACACACGAATTCTTGTTACTCGTCGCGGTACTCGACACGGATGTATGGCTATGTGTCATTGCTACAGATAACGTAGAGGAAGTGCTTCATGTCGGACTGGACCTCGGGGTCGGCGAACTTAGACCCAATAAGTCGCTTCGCATCGAACACTCTGCGCCCAAATCAGAACATGGATAAAAAAGGGATCAAGACAAGAGAAACAGACGTACGTGTTGGTGGGGTTGGTCGCGACTTCGATTTTTGCGGCATCGCCGATGAGACGCTCCGTTTTGCCACACCGACGCAACTATTTTCAAAAGTGAATAAAAAGCCGACGTAGTGGAGACACGAAGGAACATACGAGTGGGTGGTTCCCGAATCGCTTGCAATAGCTTTTGAGGTAGACATCTTGGCTCGGGGGCAGAGGCGCGTCGGCAGCCGTGGGCAGGCGTGTGGAGAGTATCATGTTGGTCACGTGACTTGCATCCCGCTCGCATTGAAGGTGTCGTTAGCGCTATGCTTGTATGCCTAGTGTTTATAAAAAAAAATGAAATAAAATTCTGCGGACAGCCAGAGGCGCTGGCTGTTGCAGTTGAAGAGTTGGTTTAATTCTCAAATCCCCTAAAACAGAGTTGCATATCGCGTGATGTCAAAATTCGATAATTCTTTGCGTCCTGTCTGTCGCATCGAGGACCTTTCTGACGATCCTCTGTGTGGTCTTCTAGACCTGGGGCAGCGAAACTCTCAAATCCCCAGTTTAGGTTTTTTCTTCAAATGGAGGGAGCAGCTCGTACTTAGTTACCGCGCTCTCCTCCTGACGGTGATTGTTGAGTATTAACGTCCATCGTTTCGGACGAAATTTGCACAGATCTGCCTGCTCAATAACCTCGTACAATAAAGTGCTTGCAGCGACTTTCCAAAACTTTCGCCTAAAATCCCCTGGACTTGAAGTTTAGATTTTTCTTCAAGTGGAGGGAAGTGGAGAGAGCAGCTCGTACTTGGTACCCGCGCTCTTCTCCCCCCCGCCCGGTGCAGTATGTTCTTGAAACGAAGGGAGCAGCTCGTACTCTGTACCGCGCTCTCCTGTCGGTGCTGTCCTTTCCTCATACTGTTTCAGCACTTTGCAATGGATGCTGCAATATGGAGGGAGCAGCTCGTACTATGTACCGCGCTCTCCTCCTGACGGTGATCGTCGGTAATAGATGCTTGTTGCGAAATGTAGTCTGGTTGAGCAAAGCAGCTCGTCTAAGTACCGCGCTCCGTTCGCGTTGCAGCTTTGTGGGAAGGTCAACTTCAGGAGCAAATCCACCTAATGCAGACAAAACGCTCGCCACCACTATCCGTAGATGCAGAGTGTTTATACAAAAAATCTGGCGAACAGCCACAGCCTGGGCGCGGGTTGTCCGACCTGGGAGGCGGGCCGAGAAGGCTAGCGACCCTCTAAGCAATCTAGTTTGACGAAAAGCCGCCGCTTCGGACGCTGGCTTCCATAACCGAAGAGAGATGGAGTTGGATGTAAGAACAATGCGTTGCACGCATTTGTATCTGGCGAACAGCCGCAGCATAGGCGCATGCTGTCCGACCTGGGAGGCGGGCCGAGAAGGCTAGCGACCCTCTAAGCAATCTAGTTTGACGAAAAGCCGCCGCTTCGGACGCTGGCTTCCATAACCGAAGAGAGATGGAGTTGGATGTAAGAACAATGCGTTGCACGCATTTGTATCTGGCGTACAGCCGCAGCATAGGCGCATGCTGTCCGACCTGGGAGGCGGGCCGAGAAGGCTAGCGACCCTCTAAGCAATCTGTGGCGAAAAGCCGCCGCTTTGGCGCTGGCTTCCACAACCGATGGAGTTGGATGTAAGAACAATGCGTTGCACGTATTTGGTCCTGTGTGACATCCTTCCCACGCTTGGACCACATTATGATTGACATTCGAAATATATGCACAGTAATAATGTACAGACTCCGAGCAAGACAAAAGACTACAGCCAAGGCCAATCACCTGCAGGTACGGGCCACGGATCTGATAGAGCGCCAGTAACGTCCTCCATGTCCACGTCGTCACCATGTTGTTGAGTGATCGCCACAGACGCTGGGTCTAAACCTGCACGCAGCATGCGGACCAACTTGCCAGCCGTCGAACCCCTCTGCCGTCCTCCCTTTTTCTTTTTGCGTGGCCGTTTCGCAGTCTCAGGCTGCTGCGGACCAGGTGCAGAGATACGATCCAGGAGCGACTTAGAGCTCAGGGATGTAGTACTCGCAAAGAACGACGGGGGCGAATAATGTGCAGGCATGGAATGGGCAGGAGGTGCGACGGTCGTTTGGCTACAAGGCAGAGTCAGCCCCGTAAGATCCGTTTCGGCTCTAGCGCTCGACGATGAGACGTCACGATCTTTATCGACGTCCATAGCGTCCTCCTCGATCTCACCCTCCTCGAGATCCTTTGACTGATCTCCAGCGCCATGGTCAACGCTACACGACTGGGGGTCAAAGCTGCAGCTTGGCTCGAGGGTGGCTGTCGTCTGAGAGGGCCTCAAGCATTCAGCTGGCGACGAGGGTGAGGTATCGCGTGGCAACGTGGATAACTCGATGCTCGAGCCGCAAATTGACTCGACGGTGGCTGTCGTCTGAAAGGGCCTTGGGCATTCAGCTGGCGACGAAGGTAAGGGGGGTGAGGTTTCGCGTGGCAACATGGATAGCTCGATGCTCGAGTTGCAGCTGGGCTCGAGGGTGGCTGTCGTCTGAGAGGGCTTTAGGCATTCAGCTGGCGACGAAGGTGACGTAGGCGAGGTTTCGTGCGGCAGCGTGCAGACTCTGATGCTCGGGCTGGGCTCAGAGAGGCTGCGACATGTCCTCGATTCCTCGACAATGACGACCTCATCGTCGGACTGGAGCAACTCGTGTGGCGGCGAGGGGAGGGCCTGAACGGCTTCGTCGTCGGAATCCGATAACTCCACGACTTCGTTGACATGGCCGGAAGTAAGGGTGTGCTCGTTCTGCATATATTCGATGCAGATTGCCTGAAAGCGCTTGCGGAGTACGGTTCTCGAGATCCCTTCGGGATACCAGTCATCTTCTGACATGCGTGGAATGATATCCTGCAACTCTGTTATACTGGGGAAGACATGGCGGAGAAAGAGAGTCTCACATGTGCTCGCTCAAAGAAACTCACTGACTGCCGCATAAACTGGTCTGCAAAATGTAGACTATGCACGCCGCAGTTGTACAAGTCTCGTTGTCGTGGCACCTGTACACCAAGTCAGCCAATTCTCTTGTCATCTGAGAAGCCAAACGTACTTTCAAGCGTGCTGACGCGTGTTCGCATTGGAGCAAATTGTGTTTGTTCCTCAGGTTCGCCAAATAGGAGGCAAGGTGTCTGACGGTCTCAGGATGCTCTAGTCCCAGTGAGTCCAGTATCCACACATGTGCGCTGGAATGAAGATATGTTAATGGTCGTTGTTAACCTCAAGCGGCGACGTACACGGAAGACGCGTTATCCCGCTGCGCCTCTATACCTGCGGTTTGGTTTGAAGGATTGTGAATTATGGCAAGAAACCAATGATCTCTGCCCTTGTCATGTACGGGCACAAGCATGAAACGCGTCTTGTCGAGGTTACCCGTGAAGGCGTGGTTGACGCGCTGCCCTTTGCTTTTTGTCAGTCAGTAACGATACACGAAGGTCAGACAGAGTCCATGACGTACCTGGTAACGAGCAAAGGGTAAAACCAGGGGTTAAACACAAATATCGCATCGGCGTATGCGGGCTCCCGCTTCCGCAGATCATCCATAGAGAGCCTAAGTGAAGATTAGATGAGCTGCTGCATGTACAGTTGCAGAACCTACTGTAGTCCGAACTCTATGAGTTCGTCATTCAAATATTCCGTATCCGACGCGATGCGTTGGAAATCGGAAACCATTAGAGGGCGTGGTTGCGTGACGATGCTTCCGACAGGTCAGAAGATTGCGTACAATGAGGAATGATGACGCACATGGACTGTCGATTTGCGTCGTTCTTGATGAAAGCTTCGAACGCGGCTTCTGACTTGGGCGACGGGATACTGTTGAGGGTCAGTGAATATAATCCATCGCCGTGCGAGCTACTGACCTTGGACCTGACGAGGCCCACCGTGCAGGCAGGGTCTTTGGAGTCAAGACCGACGCCCCGCAAGAGAGCGCACTTGCCTCGTACATGTCACGAGCCTCCATTTCCTCGACAGCAGTGCCTGTAATGAATGAGACAGGAATGTTGGATACAGTCTCGAGCCCAGCATGCTCAATGATGAAACATGGGACTTTGGCTTCGATCAGGAACCAAAGAAAATCCAGCCGCGAGATCAGCCATCCATTGAGCCACATCCCGACGAAGCTCTCATCCGCCGGTGGGATCGGCTCAACCTGTAGTTGCTTTTCCTGCAAAAGGCGTCATCAAGTATTTTCTAGAGCTTGAACAAGGTACGCACCCACAGTTGTGGCGACTGACATTGGGATGTAGTATATGGATACCTCAAGGCCATGGAGACCCATGCACGTTTTTTCAGGAGAATCCTCTGCAACCTGGTGACACAATCCACTGCATCACTGTAGTACCGGATTTTACGAAGCTTCTGTAGTTCTCCCCCGACCTCGATAAAGACCGTGCCGAGTCTGAGTACGGGGTGTAGTCTGTACTTATTTTTTAGTGAAACAATTTGGTCGTTGATTTCTGTGTACTCGGCGGTCAGTTTGGCGACGAACGAGTCGAACAATTCTCCCCAAGGACTGTCCGAGTCGACGGGCCGCCAGACCTCAAACACCGGGACAAATGCGAGATCGATGTCAGGATCGATGTCATCCTCAGACTTCACCAGGTTTCTCTTGATAAAAGGAAGCCAGGGCTGCCCAGGATCGTAATATTGAGGAGACCTTGTGGGGTCTCCTGGGCCAAGGTGGCCATCGAACCGTCGTTCCGAAGGCGGAGGTATCGTGTCGGGGATAGGGGGAATAAAGCCCGGGTAATACGGCTTCTGTGAGGAATTCGGACTCCAGATGTTGTACCTTTTGCCGTCCATGATCAGTATTCGTCCCTGCCCTCGCTGCGCGTTCGCAAGCGCGTCCCGATACGGAAGAGCGCAGTCGACAGAGGGAGGTGTGTTATAGCCGTAAAAATCGTGAAGACGTGGCTCTCGATACAAGCAATCACGCGGTAGCTGTTGCTTCTGGTCGCTGGAATTATGGAATGCTACGGAAGCCATTCCCACCAAGCGCCCTGATTCGATGCATCGGGATTCGGTGCGGTGGGGGCGCGGCGCTTCTCGAAGAGCCTGCAGGGTGGTTGGGGAAGGACGAGCGGTACTGTGGGCGGCGGGGGAGGTGCAGCGGTCACCGTACTAGGTGTTGTTGAACCACGAGAGGCACCCGTCTTTCTGGGCAGCGGAGGTGCCGCGCTTCCCGAAGGGCGTGCAGCGGTCACCGTACCACGAGAGGTATCCTTCTCTCTGGGCGGAGGAGGTGCCGCGCTTCTCGAAGAGCTTGCAGCGGTCACTGTACCACGAGAGGTACCCTTCTCTCTAGGCGGAGGAGGTGCCGCGCTTCTCGAAGAGCCTGCAGCGGTCACCGTACCGCGGGAGGCACCCGTCTTTCTGGGCAGCGGAGGTGCCGCGCTTCCCGAAGGGCGTGCAGCGGTCACCGGTACCACGAGAGGTATCCTTCTCTCTGGGCGGAGGAGGTGCCGCGCTTCTCGAAGAGCTTGCAGCGGTCACTGTACCACGAGAGGTACCCTTCTCTCTAGGCGGAGGAGGTGCCGCGCTTCTCGAAGAGCCTGCAGCGGTCACCGTACCGCGGGAGGCACCCGTCTTTCTGGGCAGCGGAGGTGCCGCGCTTCTCGAAGGGCGTACAGCGGTCACTGCATCGGGCGGTAGCGGGTGACTAGAACTGGATTCAGATGGCA
>JARJCV010000204.1:0-83997 GCA_029281435.1 Mycena haematopus | reverse complement strand
CTGTGAGGTTTGATAAAAGTATTGAATAGGTGGTTAGTGTTTTGTGGATGAAAGTAACCAATGCGTCTTACTGTGGGTTTGATAAACGCGACTGGACCCTTGCCTGCGGAGACGCGGGCATCGTTGACTGCAGCAATAGTAGACGCAAAGTTGAGAGACCTAAAGGCAGGCGAAGGGCGCGCACGCAGAGGCAGAAAATTGGCCGACGTGCCAGTCAACTATCTTTTGAGAACATGGCGACTTGCAGTCAGTCATGGTGGGAAGCGAGGGACTTGTGCCTGCCGATTTGGTTGTGCGGCGTAATGGACAAAATCGTGTCTTGCAGTGAGCTATGTTTGTTGTACAGAGAACATGGCGCGACTAGAAAGAGAAGTAAGTCGAAACGGGTGCTCACCGTCCGCCGACCTGAAGTCAGGCGAAGGCGGCGCACGCAGAGGAAGACAATGGTGACGTGCAGTCAACCAATCTTGAGAACATGGCGACTTGCAGTCAGCCATGGTGGGAAGAGGGACTTCGGCCGAGTTGTGACAACGTGACTCGAGTGATGTCTACTTGGGATTTGACTGCACGTCGTCCTGAGTAGATTAAACGACCTTGACTGCAAGTCGGTCGCGCCCTGGACTGACCTGGACTACAAGTCGGTCGGATGTGCAATGCAATGAACCCGTCGGCTTGTTGGCTGCAAGTTGGACTTCACCGCAGTCCGGACTGTACTCCAAAAGACCTTGGCCCTAGCGTTTGAATTCAAGTCGGTCGCCAATTCGCGCAGCTTTAATTCAGCTCAGTACAGTCTGTTCTCCCGTGCTCTGCGTCCTCGTAACTGATTATATTTCGTATAGATTAATCCGACTCTTCAATGCATTCGAGGTCAGGTATATCGTCGCCTTCATCGTCCTCGTCCTCACCCTCTTCCAACTTGAAAAATACACTTGACAGATCAGTATCGATCCTTCCAGCCGCCCAGCCATTCTCCACATGTTCTCCAGCCGCCCGGGCATATTCAAATTGACAGCAATTATCGTACGAAATGAAAGCGCTATGTTTTTCAAGGTTATCCATTGTGTCCGCTTTCTGGGGCAATTCGACTCACAAGCGGGCGCAGTAGGAGGGATACAACGGCCAAATATATGCCTTGCCATGCGCAGGGTCAAGGTCCACTCTTCTCGACGCGAGGGTAGAGAACGCCACATCGGTACGTGAAGCACGACTTCACGACCTGGAAATCACATTAATATTCCTATTCAGACAGCGTACTTGAGTGAACGCACAAAAATTGGGAGTTACGCCGGATGACGCATCGAAGATCTTGGTGATGTCCATGTTTTCCAAGTTCTCATCTGGATCGTTGACGGCCTCGCAATGTTTGGCTTGGTACAGGGAGTAGGAGTGGGCGGACATTGAGAATCTTGTTTCATCGACCGTCTCTCTCTGCCTTATGACCAGCGCCGGCCGATCACGATCACGGTCGCCTAAAGGACAACAATTACAACAATTACCGTGCCTTGTTGTTGTTCCTCATCCGACCACCGCCGATCTCCGCCACTTGAAGTCAGCCTGGGCTTGAATCAGTCCGAGGACCCACCGGCGCAATGTAATTATTGGACCCGACTCCGCGCAAGCGAACAAGATAACAAAGCGCCCGCTACACAGGTACGTGCTTTGATTCTGTATTGTTCCTCATTCCTGCGAGGCCTGATTCCAAGTCAGTCTCAAGTACCTCAAATCAGTCAGTGCGGACTTGACTTCAGGTCGGTCCGCTCGTTAAACCGACGATGACTTCAAGTCAGTCGGAACTTGTACAAGGATCACGGCAGCAGTGTACTGGACCAAGCACAGCGGATTGGACCAAGCGCAAGCATTGGACCAAGCGCACTAGCAGTTGAATGTACATGCGCTTTGATTTTTCTGCTGTGATCTTGGCCTCAAAAGCAAGGTGTTTTCGTTCGAGTCCCCACCTACCATCCCTTCATTTCCATCATGAGCGAGAACCTCACAGCTTTACTTGACCAACTTATCGACTCCTCGCCGGAGCATCGCATTCCAAAGCAACGTAGGGACGACTTGAGAGCGCTCGCCAAAGCATCCAACGAAACCTTTGAGCTCGTCCAAAAATTGGACAGTTCGATGGCAGTGCTTTCAGAAGCTCTGCTGAGGCGACCTCTGCTGCCCCATCCCGTGAATAATTTGTTGGGTCAGTCGCATCCAAATATCCCTTGCGTTGGGGGTACTGAATTCAATTACAGATCGCAGGCTCAACGAAATCCGACAGAGTGTGCAGAATGTGGACACTTCTGCTCTTCCGCACGAAATCGGGGAGGACCCGGAATCCGACTATGAGGCGGGTCAGTCCGCGTGCTTTTCCTTGCATTCCCGCCTTGGCTCATGATTTTCTCGAAGGTGTGCCGATATTTCGGCTACTCTCCACTGTGCACCCCAAAGGTTACCGCTCCGACCTGCCTGAGAATGGTGAGCATTTATTTAGCCTGATTGTTACGTGACTGAGATTTCTGCACAGACTTGCGTGTGCGTTCGGTCATCTTTACCGCAGTGGACACACCGCCCATCCACCAAAAGTGGCGGATACCGAACCCGCTGGTTCTTCACTGCAGGGATTACCCGCCCCCGCCTGGTTTCACCACTTGGAAGGGGTTCTTTATCTACTCCCAGGCCGACGCTGGGTACGAGAATTGCTACCACAAACAGGGCGTGGATGTCAGTATGCACGGCCGCATCCTGATTTTGGTGAAGGAGGATTTGATTACCTTCGCGGCTCAATGGCCAGCTCTCAAAACGTGGAAGGCGAGGGCAAGACACTCCATTGAGGAACAGGCACATTCACGCAACTGTACGCTACATCTTCGCTTGGAACACTGTGGCTTTGTTGACATGTAAATTAGATATCGACCAGCGAATGGATCACCCCTCGGACGTGGCATCCCCGTTCCCTCCTTCGTCTCCTCCAAATGAGTTGGCAAGTGAGGCGGAGTACGCCCCCGGCAGCAGCAAACGCAAGGCGATGTCTGATCCTGCGGAGTCAGAGTCGGGGCCGGCCAAGAAAGCAAAGGCCGAGGGAGTCGAGGCGCCTGCATCGTCGAGGGGCAATGTTGTGCCGGATGAGGGAACCCACGACGTTGAAGAGACATTCGACGAACCCGTGAGTCCAGTATCCATTATCTCCATCTCCTCCGACTCCGACCGCGACGACGTGATTCTCCCGTCGGTCATCGTGATCACCTCCGACGCTCCATCGCAGTCCATCATAGAGATCTCCTCGGATAGCGACAGCGAACTACCGACGGTTTCAGAGCTCATCGAAAGGAGTGGAAAGAAGTAAACGGTTGTGTACTGTACCGTATCTGTATCAAATTGCTCAATGCCAAGAAAGAATTTCGATTGCGTTTCCTTACGGTCCCCAGATAGTCAGTACTAATGAGAGGAGCACGCTATTGGGGCGGCCTATTCACTTCTTAGATTCAGAATTGTGCCTTATTATCATTTCTAACCCACCAGTGTATTTCTAACCTACTGACGCGCGAAGTTGAGGCAAATTTACTTGGCTAAGTCTTCACGTGACCGCATTTCCTCACAGTCACAGCAGTGACACGCACCCTTCCCGCCACCACCGACACACCACACCCAGCTCGACGACGACTGTCGACCGTCCCTACGCTCTCCCACATCAGCCGCCCACCACCCACCCCACCCTTTCGGTCTCCACCGCTTAGCACCCTCCAAAAGGGCCTCGACACAATCCAGCCACTGCCACCTCGGACTTCGGCGACGCCTTCGACTGCATGTCGGGCGTCCTTCGGACAAGGGGGTTTGACTGCATGTCGCCCCGCCTGCATCCAGTGCAACGCCCTAGACTGCACGTCGGGCATATTTTTCTTTGCTTGGTCTTTGAGGGTTACCATGAATCTGGACTTGCGCGACACCTTTGACTGCATGTCGGGAGTCCACTAGACAAGGGGTCTGACTGCACGTCGACCCGCCTGCATCCAGTGCCACGCCCTAGATTGCATGTCGGGCATTTCTTTTGGCTTTGTTTCTTTGGTGGTTACTGCCACGGCGACTTCAACGTGGATTTCCAAGCTAACGAGACTCTATCGCGCGCCCACCGACACAGGAACAGGCCTCTGTGCTGTGAGTTTGGTTTTTGCTGTGATGATGACTTGCTAAATTAAGCAGCCGGTTTTTTCAGCAAAGCGTAACACAAAGAAGATTCAAAGCACCATGCCTTTGTTTCAAGGACCTATAAGTACGTCTAGAGTGGCAAATTTCCGTTTGTTATTGACTTACCATGGGTCTTGCATCGAAGTTTACCAAGGAGCAAGACGCTTTCATCGCATCGTTTTATCCCGAGTGGGACGAAGAGAGCGCGAAGCCCGGTGTCCATTCCAAGTGGAAGGGCGACAAGGCTGACGAGATTCTCAAATCGCCTCTGTTTTTGAACAACCTGCCCGGCGACACGCCGGAAGTGTGGAGAGCCGTACGTTTCTCTGATGCTTGAATTTTGTTAAGGAAGTTGATCTAGTTTCTCTTGCAGCGCCTGATAGCAAAGTTCAAGAATAGGAAAACACGGGTGGCTGTCAAGGAAAAGGACGGGCGCAGTTCGGACGCTAGCGGCAGTGCGTCGAGAGGTGCGGGGAGCAGTGGATCCAGCGGGGTTTCCTCCTTCGCTTTGGCGAGCGCGAAGACCTTCTTCACGCGCCCAACCTTGACGGGGCGGAGTTTGTTTGAGATCGAGAAACGGGAGGAGATCTGGGCAGTGGCGACCGCTGAGGCCAAGAAGCAGGGCGTGGTGCGGCCGCTGGCGTTCCGCGGACCTGCTGCGAAGGCGGCATGGGAGGCGCTGTCTGCGGAGGAGGTGGCGAACTACAACCAGCGGGCACTGACTCTGCGACACGACGTCGGAATTAACCAGGCTTGCTTCGAGAAGGAGCTTTGGGCCGAGCTCGATTCTTTCACCAAGTCCGGTCTCTTCGGCGACATGACTATAACAATTTTGTTCGGGTACCGGACACCCGATGATCAATTGCGGCGAGGGCAGTGAGTGAATGTGAATATATCCCTGAATGGCATCGTCTAATCACTGGTCTAGCGTTTCATCGACTTCCACGTCCTCGGAGAAGCGTTTCGACGAGCTTGGAACCATCTGGGACAATGTATATGAACAGTGGGGTGACTTCACGGTCGACGCACTTCCTCGTTTGTTGCCTCCATTTACGATCATGATCGCTCACTGACTATGTAACCAGCAAAGACCAAATCGTCCGAGATCGCCATCCCTTTGGATACAGACGGCACACCAATTTTCCCAGAGATAGATCTCGATGCGACGCCCCCCGCAAAGGTGGCGTTGGCCATCAAGCAGTTCGTGCAGTGTTTATGGAGTGAGCCAAAATAAATCTACTGAGACCAATATCTCATTTCGGTCGACAGCGCATTGCCGGCCTGGTGACTCGTTCGCTTGGGAGAAAGCCGGTGCCCATTACGACAAAGTCCGTTTCACGGTACCTCTGGCGATGGAGTCCTTGGACTCGGTGAGCAGTGTGAACGCTCTCATCGTGGCCAACTTCTTCAAGGGTCTCCAAAACGAAGATCGCTTTGTCTTCAATTCCGAGGTGCGTGTTTTTGATTGATATGACCACTGGGCATTAACGGTTCTACAGAACGATGGCGGCGGCGACGGCGACGGCCAGGACGAGGACGAGGACGACTCGCGCAAGGCCAAAGACAAGGGCAAGGGCAAGGACAAGGGCAAGGGCAAGGACAAGGAGAAGGCCAAGGCCAAGACCAAGGTGTGTATTCCCCACCATCGTGCTTGCGTGCCGTTCGAAGCTCACAGATGTTACAGAACGATGGCGACGGCGAGGACGAGGACGATGCCTCGCACAAGGACAAGGGCAAGACCAAGGTGTGTATTCCCCACCATCGTGCTTGCATGCCGTTCGCAGCTGACAATTGTTACAGAACGATGGTGATGGCGACGGCGAGGACGAGGACGACGCCTCGCTCAAGGACAAGGGCAAGGACAAGGTGTGTATTCCCCACCATCGCGCTTGCGTGCCGTTCGAAGCTCACAGGTCACAGGTGTTACAGAACGATGGCGACGGCGAGGACGAGGACGATGCCTCGCGCAAGGACAAAGACAAGGACCAGGACAAGAACAAAGCCAAGCCCAAGGTGTGTATTCCCCCCTATCGCACTTGCGCGCCGTCCGAAGCTCACAGTTGTTACAGAACGATGGCGACGGCACAGAGGATGACGGAATGCCCGAGGTATGTACTCCCCGCATCTAGCTTGCTCGCTGTTTGGAAGCTGACAGTTGTTTCAGAACAATGGCGACGTCACAGAGAACGAGGACGACGCCTCGGGCAAAGCCAAGGGCAAGGGCAAGGGCAGGAAGAGCAAGCCGAAGAAGAAGACACCGAAGGTGAGTTCAGGATGTGATCGACGACTGTGGCTGAGGCGCGTGGCGCATAGGCAAAGGGCGGCAGTGTGAATGCGGCGTCGGGAGCCCCAGCGCCCAAGCGCAAGCGCAGCCCAAATGACAAGGTATGGGAATAGACTCGTGGGGTTGCCAAACTCACTGGCCCACTGCACACAGGAGGAGCGACCCCCAAAGAAGACCCGCCTGGAAGGTGACGCCGGCCCTACGGGAGAGGATGAAGAAGGTGTCGCCGGGCATCCGAGGCGAGCCAGGCGGGAGGTGCCGAAGATGCCCACTGCGGCAAAGCCTGTTCCCCGAGGAGCGAAGCCGAAGGGCATGCGAGGCTATGTCTACGTGGGTGAGGACGGCGAAGTCGTTGAATGAGCAAAGGTATGTGTTTCACATTGGTGAGAATGCATCCCGAACTAATGAATGGGACCGGCAGAATGATTTAGACGTTTGCAATCGATTACTTGAATTTGTGTTCTGTTCTTTTTTATGCAAAGATCTATGCCCCATCCTATGTGCACGTTCCTTTGGTTAATAGTCTTCAACAGCTCCGGTGGCGATTCTCTCAAGACATTTGGCAGTACGTCGCCCTTTCGATAATCGTTTGCGGCACTAATTCAGTGACCGGTGTAGGCTGCTCCTGGCGAGTTTGTGGCCTGAGATATTGCTGCGTGCTCTAGTAACTGCGGGTGCCGGTGAGCAGTATGGCGGCGGCACTCATATCGGCGGCGGTGGGTCGGTTTTTTTTTTTTTCGCTCAATTGGCTCAACTCACCCATACGGCTTAATTGAGCTCAATCCTTTCTCTTCGCTCAACCGGCTCAACTCACCCACATGGCTCAAATGGCTCAATCCTTTCACTTTGCTCAAACGGCTCAACTCACCCACATGGCTCAAACGGCTCAATCCATGATCTTCGCTCAATCGGCTCATTCTACCCACATGGCTGAAATGGCTGAATTCTTTCTCTTCGCTCTTCGCTCAATCCGCTCATTCTACCACACGGCTTAAATCGCTTAATTCAGCTTAAAGTACATATACCTTACAATACGTAGTACATGCAATATATAGGCTGCTTAAGCCGCTCAACCCGTTTAAACCGGCTTGATCCGACTTACAGCCGTGTTAGAGGCTTTTACGACTCTCAGTTCACCAACCAACAGAACCTGAGCAAGGTAATATTGTTGGTAGTGAAAGTCAAGAGTAAAGTGTAAAAGTGTCTAAATACTAGCAAATACGAGTCGTATAAGTAAATCAGCGTGGGAATATTGATAAGGCGTCCTCGGGTAGCACCGGATCCTAACAATTCTCCCCCTTCCAGGTCGGAGACCTGGGAACATCCAAGAAATGCAGCGCGGGTATAGTTATGCAGCGATGGACAGAGCGTGGAGTCGGCATCAAGAAATATCGGCATGGGCAAAACAAACAGCGATCCCCTGGAAGCACGAATGAACGGCAATGATGTGCGAAATGGCAATGATGACCCGAATGGCTTGGGGTTACGTCGTCGTGAACGCGGAATAGTCCAAATTCATCCCAGTGAAGGGTACGTTCAGCGCGTCGGGCGTTGCCACGAACTCATGTGAATTCGACGTGGATGAAGATGACGATGCCGATGAATTAGCGTTCAACGAGGATGGCGCATGATGGACCCCGGGGTGTTGCCCAAACAGCATCGCGGTATGATTCTGTTGCTGCACGGCGTGAGCTGCAGGGTTTGACGCGAAGCCGGCAGGAATTGGGTAGGGCAAGCCGTTCCAGTACGATGGCATCATCGATTGCGGTGCAACCATCGCGAAGGTGCTCGTGGAGTTCGGTGCTGCGGATTGGCTCAATGGGGAATACGCCGACGGTGGCTGCGGATATCTCGCTGCGGTGGCGGTCCTAGCTGCGGATGCGGTGTCTGCGGACATTGGCGCCATCGTGGACGTGGGAGCGTATTGTCGGATGCGCGCTCCAGCGTCTATGCGTCCACCTCGGCGAATGATTCCTCCCCGTCCTCCTCTATTCCCGTCCCTGTTCATACTTTCCCGGTCGCGGTAACGGTCGGTCTCCTGCCGCGTATACGCTGTCGGCGTACCTTCTTCGTCAAGGATAGTAATGTATCGCGTTGCAGTGGAGCCGGGAAGCGGGACGAGTGGTAGGTTTTCCAAGAACAACCCAGATTCCTGCACGGCATTCAACTCTTTGCAGGTCCATGGTAATCCCGGCGGGCGAACGAGAAATTCGCCATACTCTTCGGACAAACCAGCTGGTTTGCCGTTCGCTTCGACTGCGTCCGTATTCGACTGCACCAGCGTACGGATAATCTCGATGTCCCACTCCTGGCGTTGATTGGTGATTATGTCCAAGGCTAGGCTTTGGAAAAAGTCGTAGGCGTCATCAACGGCCGTAATGGACAGTCCGATGGCGGCAAGTCGGGTAAGTACGGCCTGAATTGACAGATCCTCGGGGTCTGTCTTATCGCGGGGCCAGCACTGCAGATTTTCAACTGAATTAACGGCGATACAATAGCTCGCCAAATATTCCTGGTACCCATGAGGTACCGCGAGTATGAGAAGAAGGGCGGTTGCAACTGCCACTCCTTCAACTCGTTCGGTCGCTGTAGGTGCGCGTCCGCGGATAGACGCGACGTTGATGGTGGACCATAGAATGGATCCGCGTACGAGTCGACTGTTCAACGTACGGTAACTGTCGACAAACGGGCACCCGGGTGGAGAATAACCGGTGCGCTGGTACGTGGCGGCAATCACAGGTACGGGCTCACCGTACCGTACTTTAACCGAATCCGCCCAGAACTTATTGTTCCTTCGTACAGCGGATCGCTTGATGAAGCATCCCTTCAAGATGCTGAGAAACCACGCATATATACGGTATTTTTCGATCGCGTGCGCCTGTAACTTCGTAAGTGCCTCAGGTTCGACCTGACGGGCTTCAACGTATACACGGAACACGCTAAGTTCCACCGCGAACGACTTGTTCGCGAGTGCGTAATCCCGCGCGAGATCCCAGGCAGCAATGTCTGCGGGTTCGCCAGTTCCCGTTACGTTCCAGTTGTTGGGAACGGGTTGACGGGTATGCGATCCTTCCGTATGATAACGAAGAATCATCGCTGGGATGCCGTCGATGTTGCTCCAGTCAATGCGCGCATTACTGGGATTGCGGGTAGCATCGGTCATCGGCACATCATCGCTAGATGGGGTGACAGGATTGCGTGGTGGGTAATTAGTCTGGGTCCGAACGATATTCGGTCCTGTTAATGTAGAATCAGCAGATGAACTTGACTGAGGCAAGTTTGACGTGCGTTTACGAGCACGTCCTTCGTCGACATGATCCAGGTGGCTATTCAGATCCCGTTGACGGCGTTCAAGTTCTTGAACGCGCTGGCGGGACTCGGCAATCTCGTCCCGCGCACGCTTCAGCTGTGCGTGTAGTTGATCCGCTTCGCGCTCAGCCCCCGCCGCGCGCTCGGAAGTTTTGAGAAGATCTATACATAGATCTTCGATACGCTCGTTAGCGTCTGTCAAAGCTCTTTCCGTGACGGAAAGCTTTCCGGACGCGTGAGACGCGTCCTTTGTGCGTAGATGTCGCGTACAATCGATGTCGCGTATACGGTTGGCAGCCAACAGGCTATCATCATTAGCGAGGAGCCCGTCGCTGAGATGTGCGAGGTATGCCTTGCAACTTGTGCACGGCTTCCCGTCGAGCTTCTGTTTCTGCAGCGCACGAAGAGCTGACTCACAAATCGGCACACCGAAACTATGGTGTACCCGCCACGTCCCCGCAAACATACGGCTGCGCATCACGTCTTTTTCTACCTCCAACTCGTCCCTCTCTCCCCCGTGCGGTCCATTAGACCGCGACTGAGTCGAGTTTGTTGACGGTGGCGTACTTCGGACTGCTGTCAGTCCGGCGGCGTCGACGTCCATTACGTCGTTCTTTCTGACGTCGTCAGCTGTCTTCTCCCCGGTCGCCGTAGTAGTTCCAGCGGTTTGGTCGGGCTGCATCCCAGCCAAAGTCCAGTTGCGGGAGTGGGGTGAAAGAAACTAGCAAGATAAAAAATCGTCCATTCTTTTCTACTTCCTTGCTTCTGCATTTGCTCGTGTTGTGCCTCGTGTATCCACGAGGCCACGGACTCATCAACTCCGGATCTTATCAACAATAAGATGTACGTCTGTCTTACTCTAAGATAAGATCTCGGTGCGAAACTCCGTACCATGGCTTTACTTGGACACGGCTTTCTTTGGCAGTTGTTGCCATTTCTTCACACCATGACGCGCGAAATAATCATCAAGAGCCGACAACAATTTCACATTGTTAAACGGCTCCCAAGTCGTATCTCCGAGATTCCACCGAACATTGAATTCGATTTTACTGTTAGTCCAACGGTGAGCCAGCACAGAATCAACCTGCCATTCGTCATCGGCGGGTGCCCCAAAATCATAAGGTTTTGGTCGATCGCGATTTGGAAACAGAGCATCACTGCTCTCGACATAAGGACGTAACAAACTAACATGGAACCGATTATGCACACGGCGGGCCGCGAGCACTTCAGGTAGTTCCAGCTCATAGTTTGATGTTGCTGAAGTCGCTTTCTGGACCCGATAGGGTCCCACAAATCGTGGTAATAATTTGTGAGCACGTCCCTTTGGAAGTGCTAAATTCTTTGTTGACAGATATACCAACGACCCGACCGGGATTTCGGGATCCTCCCTTCGACTTTTGTTAGCTTGTTCTGTCGCGAACACCCGTGATGCAATGATAGCATCGTGCGCTTCCGCAATATTCAAAAGAGCACGTTCCGCGAACGCTTTCACGCCCGGTGGAGGCTTCCAGTCTGACGGGAACTCTTTCATCATAGATGGCATGTACCCTCCCGTTAATTCAAACGGAGCGTAACCCGTCGATGAACTAATGCTTGCATTAATAGCAAACTCTACTAATGGCAATTTTTCAACCCAATCTTTCTGGTCAGGTTGAATTAATGCTCGCAAAATTTGAGCAACAGATCGATTTGCTCGTTCAGTGGCTCCATCAGTTTGCGGGTGAAACGCTGTTGACATTAACAGTCGGGTTCCGAGCAACCGATGTACTTCCCGCCACCATGCTGCCGTGAATTTTGAATCACGGTCACAGACAATAGACCGTGGTAGCCCATGTAATCGAACGATCTCGCGCACATATATGCGCGACAATTCCGTCGATCGGGTCCTTGTTGTTATTGGTATTAGATGGACGGTCGACGTAAGTCGGCACATCACCACCCATAAATAATTGAACCCTTCCGACTTAGGGAATGGTCCGAGAAAGTCCATTGATATTGAGTCCCATGGTCGAGCGGGAATTGGCAACGTATGTAGTTTGCCCGCCGGTCGTAGATTCGACGGCTTGTTCTCTAAACATACCGTGCAACTGTCACAAAATTGATGAACTTCAACAGAAATTCGTGTCCACCAATACCATCGGCGAATATAGTCGCCGGTACGCTGCGGGCCGAAGTGGCCGAGGCTCCGGTGTGCTTGTTCAATCAACACACCTCGCAAAGACTGCTCCCCCAGTTTGACGTCTGGGATACAAAGCACCTCTTCTTTGCACCGATTGCGACAATAGACTAGTCCGTTTTGAATACGGAACCCAGCGAAATCATTAGGCTTTGCAACAATTTTGTTGAAAAATGTATCCTTCTCATACCCGTTACGTATGACATCAAGTAATGGATCATCCATGACCGGAGGTGGTCCTGCCGTATCCTCGCGTGTACGCGAATTTATCACAGTCGGATCGTCGACTGGCCCGGATTGATGTGGAGCTTGGGGAGCAGCTGGCTCTTCGGCTGCCTCCATTACTTCAGCCTCCGCATCTCGAGCTTCAACTCTGTTTTGAAGTCGGGCGCTGCGGCGGAGATTATACTCCCCCATCGCACGCATTGACTCGAGTTCAAGTTTACGATCCCATGGGATATCGTCATGTTCCCGATCAAGCCGAATATCGGCGTTCACATAATCCGAAGTTTGGTGCACTTCGTTCCAAGTATCATTCTCGTAATAGCGTGACAAACAGTCTGCTCCCTTGTTCAATTCTCCTTTGATATATCTAATATCAAAATCAAACCGCGAAAGATACTCCATCCAACGTGTCTGTCGACTTGACAATCGTTTTTGTGAATGGAAAAATTCCAACGCTTTATGGTCCGTAACCACATGAACACGGTACCCCATGAGCTTGTCCTCCCATTTAAGGAGGGCTTCCAGAATGGCTAATGTTTCTTGTTCAAACACCCGATAATTGTGTTGCGCCGAAGTGAACTTCTTCGACATGAATCCAGCGGGCCGACAAGTCTGCCACGTTGGACCTTGCCCATACATAGCGCCCACTCCCGATACCGACGCATCGCATATAACCCATATGGGCTCTGGACTTGCTGGATCAATAGGCCGCAAAATCGGAGTTTTGCAGCAAATCATTTTGATGGTTTCAAAGCAAGATTCGTGAATTGGCCTCCACGCGAAGGAGGCACCATTTCGTGTAATGGCAGCCAGGGGGCCAGTATAGGCGGTTATATCTGGCAAAAATTGTGCAAGATATTGCACTAATCCAAGAAATCGCTGAACATCATGGTAAGTGCGCGGTGTTCGCCATTCTCGAATTTTTTGCATCTTATCCGCATCTGCATGCAGACCACGGTCATCAATAAGATGTCCCAGACAATCCATTTTCTGAGAATACAAATCACACTTCTCCTTCTTGAGGTAGAACTGATTTGCCCGTAATGTCTCGAAAACTTTTCCGAGGTGCTTTTCATGCTCCTCAATACTATTTGAATAGATGAAGATATCATCTAGATACACATGCACAAATCGCCCAAGAAATTCTTGGAATACCATCGTCATAATACGTTGGAATGTTGCAGGTGCGTTGCAATCACCGATTTGCATGGTGTTGCTGACATAAGTTCCGTATATTGTGGCAAAAGCCGTTTTCCAGACATCTTCAGCGATAATACGGATCTGCTCATATGCGTCCGACATGTCGATCTTAGATCGATATTTTGCTCTAGCACAATCCATCCGGATCTGGTCTTGATCCGGGAACGGCGTGACATCTTTCAATGTATTAGCATTGCGTTTTCGACAATCAATCGCCGTTCGCAGTGCGCCATTCTTCTTGGGAATACACAACATTGGTGCAGCTTGGTTTGTTTGCACTGGCTCCCACCAACCCGCACGAACATACTTTTGTATCTTTTCGCTCAGTTGGGGCTTCATCGCATCAGGACATCGAGGTAGATGGTAGTGATACAACATCTTCTCATCGATTAGTGGGATGCGATGGTTAACTGTTCGCAAAGGCGGCATCTGCTCCGGAACTCCCGACATAATGTCAAGACTAATCTCCATCCAACGATCTCGCAATCGCGGGATGTCGGCATCAGTGAATCGAAGTTTTCCCGCTTCAATCTCGTGAACATGCACTTCCGTAGCCGTGCGGAACATTTTTGATAAATGTTCTTTAACTTCATCAGTTAACACTGCAGGTAACTGCGATACTTCCACTGATTTTGGTGGGTTACGAAGTGCGTTAAGTCTAGCGCGCTCCCGGCTGTCATCCACCGAATGTTTGTCTGGAAAATACAGACGTGAAAATTCCATCACTATCTCGGGGATGGTTTCGCCTGTAGCCGTGGTAATTTCCCCTGTATCCTCCAGGATAACCGGGAGTTCAGGTGGAAGAGTATCTCTCAAAAACTCCGCAATCTCTTCCTCGTCTGGCACCTCCTGCAGCGTCACCGCACCCAGCCGTGTGGATGTTACAGACATCCTCGTGGCGTTAGCGCTACTCAATGTTGCAGGGGCGGGGACATAATCACCCGCCGCCTCATGTCATTCTTTTTTAGAGTGTACAATACGGCGTGCCGCATTACGCCGTTTGACTTCACCGTTCTCTTCCTTTTCAGTTAACGTGGAAGACGGCACTCCTGCCACCCGAACGGTATTCCATTCGAAATCGAGCGATATTTTATGCTTGCGCATAAACTTGGTACCCACAATCATGTCAAATCGATCTAGATTGACGATATCTAGATATTCTTCAGACTTGATATCATCATATTCCAATGTGGCCATCATGCCGTGATTGATTTTGGAACGGCTTCCTGCCGTGCCGAGCTGAAGCGTGACTTCAGTTTGGATGGGGAATACGGGAATGTTGGCTACACGCGCAAACTCAGGACTGCATGCCTCGGTAGTGCAGCCAGAGTCAAACAGTGTGAATGCCTGTTTCCCATTGAGTTTGACATATGCTGTGAGACAGAAGTTTTCTGCCTTCGCACGCGTTGGGCGAGGACGAGGTTCCTTTAGGCGTTTCAGATAAACGCCTCGTTTCTGACTCGCTTGAGATCGTACATCATCAGCAACCCGTGCTGCAGAAAAATACTCGAGCATAATCTCAGCATCTCGAGTCTGTATTAAACAGTTAGCCATATCTCTGGCTAACGCATCAATGTCACCATCGGTAACAAACTCCTCGTCGGAGTAATCATCACATACGCCAAACAGTCCAAGCTCATCAAGAGTAGGTTCCCTGCGTGTAGTCGGCACCGAGGGTATGTTGACTGGTATGTAATCATCATTTTCGGATACCGAATCAGTGTCCATACTATTGTCAGCATCATAACAGGAATCCATATCGGAACCCGTATCGTTATCCTCGTTCTCCGACATCAACACAGGCAGATCATCTTCCTCTTCAACGACGAGGTTATAGCACCGTTCATCATTGTCGTACTCCGAATATTCTGTACACTCCTCGAGAGTGTAATCAGAGTCATACTGCTCTCCATGCAGAGGACTCTCGGAGTCCTCGTCTTCGAGTACTTGATTGAGCCGCTCTTCCGGCTCTTCCGGTGTTGTCGGCCCTGCCGTATCGGGAGCTTTATGTTCCCTCTCCTCGTTGTCGTCGACGATTTCGCGACCATGATACAGTATAGGATCTCTATCTTTGTTGTGGGGACAATCGTTCCTATAATGTGGTCCCCCACAACTATAGCACTTGACCTCCCTTGACCCGCTCGTCTTTGGTACTGGTGGCTTTGCACCCTGTGACGGCTTTGGGAACGGACGGAATTTTACATGGTTCCCGCCTTTCCCTCCCCCATCGCGACCTACCGGTCGCGGTGTTTCTCGCGGGATACCACGTGCACTGTCAGGACGATAGTCCTGTGTCGGTGGTTCATTCCGGATAGGTTCGCGTTTCACAAACCGATATCGCTTCGTGACATCGCGCCCCATAGCCAAGCGTGGAGAATCCTTAGCCTTAGTCTCCGGTCTCTTTGATGACTCGGCAGACCGTCGTGTGCGACGCTGTTCAGCGTACCGATCGCGAATGGACTGGTGCCATTCATAATTGACAGCATAATCAAGGATCTCTTTGATTTTGCTGTATTCAGCAGTTATGTTGCGCTCGGTGAGTGCGTGAAACATTCCACTAGGCATGTTTGACATTAGATGCGACTTGAATGTGTACGAGTCAGGTCGCTTGACCATGCGCCTCGCAGCGGTCATCAATTGATTATAATAACCAATTATACCGATTTCCGCCGAATACTTCGCTGTCCAGAACGTATCGGTGGCCTTCTGCACGCAACCGGTATTAATAAACCGATCGAACAGTCCGAGCACAACCTCTTTATACGTCCATTTATTTTTTACACGATAGAGACCCACAACCTGGGTCTCATACCAGTCCTTAGCGAGCCCGCTAAGGTAGAATCCATGAGTAAGAATTCGCTTGTGGTCATTTTGTCGACCACCCAAGCCCATGAGCTCCATCCATCGACCTATAGTGAGGATGTGCTCATCAAACTTATTGATATCTGCTGACCCGCTATATGTAGGAGGTACGGGGAATTTCAGGTTTCGATTCTCGTCAAATACAGACGACATTGCCGACCGTTTTCCTAACGTATTCTTTAGGAATTTTTCATAATGATGATGCAAACTAGCACGCCAGCGTTTCAAATTGCTAGCTGACACACCGGCAGAGGTAGGATCTCCCTCCTCGACGCGATGTCTTCTATCGCTGGCACCATGAGAGTGGTGATTGCGACGTGAATTGCGGCGTCTTCGCCGCCGATATGCACGCTCAGACTCGTCTGGGCGTCTACGTGGAGTGCGGGCTGGTCCCCGCTCACTGCGACTTTCGCGCTCCCGTGACCGTGACGAACCCTGTTCGTCATACAAATCTCCCGAAACTTCGCTTGAATCGTCCGATGAATCACTCGACGCACTGAAATGGCGACGGTGTTTATGCCTTGTCTTATGAGATGAATTCCTCGACCTGTCCTCATCTCCAAATACACTATCCGTGTCGTCGGATCGGGAGTAATTTGTCTCGGGTCGATATGTCCCCGAGTCGTCTGACTTCGACGAACTGGAACTTGAGTTCGACGATGCATCGGAAGACGACCCTCCCCCACTCGACGATGGAGGCGCCGTCCCCGACTTCAAGTAAAATTTGCTGCCTTCTTCCTTCTTAGGAGGCAGTCTAACTTTTGACGATGACGGGTCTTCCGTCTTCACAGGCTTAATTTTCTCCTGCGGGTCTTGTTTGCGACCACCGCAGGTACCTACAGAGCTACCTCTGATGGGTGCAGGTCCCACCTCGACGGGTTTTCCAGTACTATCCCACATAATCCCTTGTTCGGGATATCTAGAAGACCCTTTTCGCTTTATATCCGCCTCGCGGAGCCGTTGAATAACGACGCGATCCTTGAAGGTGGGCATCGCCGCGTATGGTGGAGCCGTAGACTCCTTTGATTTATTATTTATCACTGGGGACTCAGTAGTTCCCTGTGCTTTCTCGATCAGTGAGCGAATCCGCTCCTTCTCCGCAGCAATCTGCGCTGCCAGTGCCTTTCGACGTCGTTTGGATTCAGACTGCTGATCCTCGGCAGTCTTAAGTAGTGCCCTTGCTGACTCTGCAGCGGCGCGCGCCTCCTCCTCCTGCTCAGCAACTTCGCGCTGAGCTTCCAGCAGCATTTGCGTATCATCCCCAAATTGCTGCTGCTGTACTCCCTTAGCATACTCATGATCAGCGTCTTCCGCTGCGAATCGTGCAGCGAGATTGGACGCGAAATCACCGTCCTCGTCAACCCGTCGGTCTTTAAGCTCTCGCAGCTCAGTCTGAGCTCGTTGACGCCTCCTGCGCGCGTCAGACGTATTGTCTAACAGCGCGCGATCACGCGCAATCGCTTCCGCGTTCATACGACGAACCGCGGGAGCATGTAATGATAAAATTTCGATGTCACCATTAGATGACAATACGTCGTGCGACGACGGCAAAAGTACATTTTGTACAGTAGACGCGCGAGAAGCAGGACGCTTCTCCTTGCGACGCTGTGCACGCTTCGAACTGTCCAGTGAGTCCTGGGAAGGAGGCAACGGCACCTTGCGAGCAGCAGACACTTTTGATGCCGCCCGTTCATCGGTGCGGCTGCGGTTGTGCTCGGTGCTACCCCGCGACCCCTCATATTCATTTAGAATTGAGAGAGCAGGGTAGGGTGACCGTTCGCTATGGTTCGAGTGATGCGACCCAGATTTCTGGGATATAGATGCCTCCCCTGCGCGACTTTTAGCCACGCTGGGTGTATTTTTCGAGTGAATAGACTCGCGAGATTTACTCGCGGTCCCTGCACGGATACGCGAAGCATTGGATGAAGAAGGTAACTCTCGACTCACCGAAGTCTCTTTCGGTTTCTCAGCATTTTTCTTTAGTGCGCGTTGGGCACGGACGGATGGTGGATCGTCGACGTCATCGACTTCTTCCACTGTGGCCCGTGGTGTGGATCCCCGGTTTGGACGTGCGATTTCTCTACCAGATGGTAGTGATCCACTGGACCGCGCTACATTTTGAGTAGCACTGCGATTCGACTCCGATATCCGCGATGGAGATTGCAGCGTCGACACTGGCGCCAAGAATACAGAAGTTTGCTGTCCAGCATTCTGGGGTGGAGTTGAGACCGCAGGCGACGTCCATGTCGCTGAGCGTAGACGCTCAGAAGCAGGCGAGGACATCACGACACGAGAGTAGGAGAGTTCTGCTGATGCCAGCGATCTCGATCCCACAGCTGTCTCCGGCGTCTGGTGCCGATCGGACAACGGTTGTGTGACAATCCCTCGCGATAACGGAGGATCTCCGTCATCTTGATTGATGATGATCTCCGGCACTGGTGGCCGAGTAACCGGAGAGCCGTCGAGCGCGAGCGACGATTGAATCGCCCTAGGCCGCCCACGACGGTGATGAGCCTGGCATTGGGCCAGCCTAGCAATTTTCCAATTTTGCTAGCGCTACTATAATTATAAGCGCCCAGGGCACTTAACATACCATCTTCACTGAGGGCTGATGTCATATCCGGGCAGTCAGTTAAAGGGGTACAACGTATCGCGGACCACTAGGATAAGGTTGTGTAACGCTTCTGGTAAAGTCGCGGAGCCAAACGAGGCCGAAGGGAGTATCCGCGAATAAGTGCTCAACCATCCTGGAAACGGATTGGAGTAACTTCACGTCCCTGATTAAGGATATCTACGAGGGGAATCCATCTAGGAGCAATATTGAACTATCCATTGGTACCTAGGCATGAGCCAGTACTCGCGGGCCGTCAGGCGGCAATTCGCGGAATCCCAAAGCGGTTGTACAAAGGAGTATAACTTAGCGGGGATAATACCTGATAAGTCAGGGGGTCAACTGACCGTTGAGGTGGGGCTCTATCTTGGTAATTCTACCAAGGCTGAGCTGCGCGCCAATCAGTTCCTATGAGGAATTGATTACTCCGGGCTTACTGAGCCAACTTGGTCGTCTGACCACGGCTTTAAGGCCAAATTAGGACTTTGGTCCACAGATACCCATATCTATACTCCATTCATCTTTAATTCCGGCTGACTGACCCAGAAATCGCTAATTATAGCTCAATAACGCCGACTAGCCCTAGCTAGTCAGCGAGCCATCCCCATCTCAGAGTTTGTTTCTATTTTGTTTGTATCCGCGTTTGGGTTCTTGAAGTGTATAAAAGGCAATGTAATATTCTAGTTTAGCCAGTGAATCTCACCCCGTCTCGTTGGACGTTCAAGCACCTAGTGCTTAGCGCCTAATCTGATAGTTCTTGGGAGACACTCGGAGAACCATTAGAAGCTATTAAAGTTTCGTTTGGGTTTCTTGCAATATATTGGTTTTGTTGGATCATATCAGTTTGCGCGCGAGATATTGTGATATAAGGACACGAGAACGAACGCGAGAACACGGATTTGATAACAACGGACTTGTTGGCAACTGTCTTGAACGTACGAGACTATTCGCGAATAATATTTGCACGGAACTTGGACTTGAAACTAAGTCGCTCTTGTGGAGTATTTCTCCAAAAACCCTCAACAACTACCATATTGTTATAAAACCCACTTTCTTGTCTTTCTAGTCGCTTCCGCGTCTAGTACAAGCCTTGATAGTCGAACTTCAGTCTTGCAGAGTTGAAATCACACTTCGCTCACACAAGAACTAAGTCCAAATTGCCATAATCTATACTGGATTAGAACCCCGAACCCGCACGTAGATTGCAGTGTGTTGTTAGTGTTGTGTGTTGCATATAGGACTTGGATATTCCAGTTCTGTAAAGCGCATATTTCACATATAGCCCCGCAGTCAGCGTTTCATCTGGAGCCCACCGCGAGGGGTTCATTTGGTCTTACTTCTTAAGAAGTAATTCTGCACAAGACAGTCAAGAGACTGTTAAATCTTGTTTCTGGACTACCAAGTCTTGAAATTCAAGAATTATACCTTGAGTCGGGTCTTGACTCAAGAAGGACTTAACCAGTCGTTCATCCGCGATTAAGGTTTTACCTTAGTCAATATTTCTACGAGTGTAGAAATACCAGAGATCGCCGCGGACGGTGAACTCGAACCTGCAGTCCCTGGTTTTCCAAAGCCTACTCCACGTCGTTCTGGTCGTCATTCTACTCCGGTAGATATACCTCCTTTACCAAGTAGAAGAAAGAAACCCTCTGCAGCAGATCGTGCTAGATCTGAAGTACAATCTCAGACTCTATCTCGTTCAGCAGCTCATAGACGAGCACAAGCACTATCCGCGGATAGTCCTTTAGAACCTAGTCAATCAGGTTCTGCTTTGGATTCTGTGTTAGAGGAACCTAGAGTTCCCCTAGTGTCTCAATCCAGTTCGCAAACCCTTTCGTCTCAACCAACGCAACCCGCGATGGATGACAACGAAAATCCCGCTCCTGCCAATAATGGGCAGCGAATTGCTAGTTTCAAAATTCCATATGTATGGGACGCGAATAGTCCAAAGTTCACCTCGGATAATTATGAGGACCTTATGACTTTCGTGGATCATGTTGGACAGATCTTGAAATTGGCCGGTATAGAAGATGATGCGCAAAAGAAAGAGCACTTCACTAGTTATCTCCCTACGAGGAAGAAAGATAGTTGGAGGAGCTTGCCATCCTATACGGAAGGTTCTTACGAGGACTTTCTAAAAGAAGTGTACCTTAGCTATCCAGAAATTAAGTCTGAGAAAGCGGGTACCATCGAAAATTTGAAGCGACTTTGTGCGCGGAATAAAGGAATAATGGTTACTGAAGAAGGGCGGCTGAGACGATTTGGTGTTGAATTCCTCACGGAAGTCAACAAGCTAATGGCTGGTACTAAGGCCTTGCTCACGAATCAATTGGCTTGCGACTTCTATTATGAAGCGCTTGAGTCCTCCTTCACCGCGACACTTAAAATGTCGATCAATAGTGCCATCCTTATAAAAGCCCAAGTTCCTGGACTTTTAGCCGCAGCGGCAGCCGCAAACGCGGTGGTGCAGCATCGCGAATAATGACGATGACCGAGCGGAGGATCCTGTTAAGATACAGGACCTCATAAAATTGGCAGAAACTCTGGCTAAGAGCCAAAAGAGTCCCGCCTCCACCTTAACAGGAAGTTCGTCGGCTAGAAGGCCTGACAGCTTCCCTTTGGTGAAAAGCGAGCCTCTAGAGGAAAAGTTTGAGGAAGTAAACGGAGCCATAGCTCAGTTGAGAGACCAGTACGCGATAAGCCAGAAGGCTAGCGAACTTCGTCACACTGACTTGTTGAAATCTCTTCAACAGTTGGCGAAGGACTCGGCTCCAACTTTGGTTCGCGATCCTCCTCCTCATTTCCAGAGTCGCTCCAATTTTGCGTACAACACGCCAGGCCAGAGTCGATGGCAAAGCTCTAATGAAAAAGGGGAGCGTCCAGAAAATAAAGGATGTTACTATTGCGAAGAGACGGACCATTTCTCGCGCGATTGCAAACACAAAGCCGAACATATTGATAAAGGCTTGTTAGCAATTGAGAATGGAAAGC
Organism: Mycena haematopus; assembly: GCA_029281435.1. Lineage (NCBI taxonomy): Eukaryota > Fungi > Basidiomycota > Agaricomycetes > Agaricales > Mycenaceae > Mycena > Mycena haematopus. The sequence continues at coordinate 62,166 of JARJCV010000204.1, read as the reverse complement.
ACAAGCTTGGTGACGGAAATTATATTCCTGGAGGCCCTGGAACTCAGAAGCAGCGAGTCGACCAGTATTGGAAAAACAAGACGGTCAGCCAGAATTGGGTTGGTAATTCTTCCTATGAGTCTTATGACGAGCAAGGGAGACCTCTTGATTTCGCGGATACGGCCATGGACGAGATTAGAACATTGAAGGTCCAGCTAGCTCGAGCTAGGCAAGCCAGTGTTCCAAATCAGATCCCACAGGTGGTTCAACCCACCTATATGACTCAAAATCAACCAATGGCGACGGTGCACCCAAGCATTGATTTGAATCAAACGCTGCACTCATTCTTGATGAGAGGCTTGAGATTGGGGGAACTTCCCTCGACTCAAGAACAATTCACCACGACTAGGACTGGGCCTAAGACAGGCAACCAGTCGGCTCCAAATTTCTAGTTAGTCCAAGGATGGAGGTGCCGGCGAGAAAGTCTAAGGCAGCTAAACCTCCTGAGGGCCGTAAAGAAGCAAATACCAGTAATAACTGGAGGAGTAAAGAAGTCGAGGATGAAGAGAGTGAAAGGGAAGACGACGGAGCTGAAGAAAGTCCTGTTGAACCTTCCGCGAAAAGTCCTGAATTGCCGTACCGGGCAGTTCCACCGGTGGATACTAGATCCAAGGACTTGAGACTTGACCATATTGGAGGTATGGCCCTTTCTGAAGGGAAAGCCTACCAAGTAAAGGCACCAGTCCAGAAGGAAGGACTTGGACGGCGAATCGCGGATAAGGTCTTGGGGACAGAGGTCACCATGGGCATTCGTGAACTAGCTGGAGTCTCCCCAGAAGTTAGAGAAGCTATCCGCAAGGATCTTACGAAAACGCGGAAACCTATGAGACAGGTTTCCTTCGTTGAGGACCAAGTACCCCTTCCGTTCGTCGAAGACGAGGAACTTAGGCTGGAGTATGACGCACTCAACATGGATGAGTTGCCTCGCGTCTCCTCAGTATTTGTTACAACCATTGGCGAAGAGGATATTCCTGAAGGATCGGTCGTAGTGAACGATCCTTACCTACAATATCTAGAAAGTCTGGCTCCGAATGAAATACCTAAACAGGTTTATTTGGAACCAAGGCAGATATATGTGGCAAGGGATTCCGCGAATCTTCGAGTTGTTTTTCCATCCGTGAACAAACAAGGCAAGATTGAGTCTGTAATGGACTCGGGTTCTCAGATAGTTTCGATGTCGCTGGAACAAGCAGCGCTGTGAAATTACAGTGGGACCCTGATATTCAAATCATCATGCAGAGTGCGAACCGGACTTTGGAGAAATCAGTGGGCCTGGCTAAGAACGTCCCTTTCAAGTTTGGCGACATCACAGTCTACTTGCAAGTCCACATTATTCGTGGACCTGCGTATAAAGTACTGTTGGGACGGCCTTTCGAGATTTTGACGGAGTGCCAGATAAATAACAACCGAGATGACACGCAGACAATTACCTTGAAGGACCCTAACACGGGCAGACGCTGTTCCATGACTACTTTCCCTAGGGGAAGGGAAAGTGAGCAATCGCGGAAACCCCGGGCTGAGGTTGAAGTAGAGGAAATTCCAGAGGAGACTGCTGACCCAGAGACCCCTAAGCAGGGTTTTCGCCAAGCTTCGATGACTTAATGCTGTTGCAAGAACGAGGAGAGTTGGCTGTAAAACTTGGGTTCAATAAAGAGAACGAGATGGAGATCCAAGGGTATTACAAGCCCAAGGGAGAATCGTTCTTAGAGGATGAGGTGTTGACGGCCTATGTCAGTGCCTCAGAAACGAAGACTTGGGATAATGATCCAAAGGCAGCTGCCTTGTTTCAGGAATTCCGCGAAAAGTCTACCGCTCGTGGAGCGAGTAAACCTAGCAAGTATGGGGTTTATACGTGGAATATAGCTGAGGGAGCTATGCCTGGAACCACGGAGGTCCCAGAAGGGCGAGTTCCGCGACGGCCTAAACCATTTTCTGGAGCTACTCAAGACGTGCGGAATGTGCACGTTCTGACTCAGGGAGCGGATTGTGGTTGTAAAAAGAAGTTAGACTTCGTCAGTGGAGTTATACCGAGTGATAAAGACAAGAAGGAACCTTCCGCGGGAAGTCCTCTCTCTGTCTTCGCTGGCAAGAAATACAAACCAGTGGGACTTAAAGTCCGTCCGGTATATACAGAGCTTCCTGATAAATATAGAATAAAGAGAGAAATCACTGGGGATCCTTTAGAAGGAATGCCAGAGTTAAAAACGAACCCTGGGAATTTCGCTCCCACGGGTCGCTATACAGAAGAAAGGAAGAAAATAATTGACGACCTCCATAACGGGACCTTTCTTTGGGAAGAAGAAAGGAAACTTATGCATGAGTTCATGATGCAGCAGGAGAAGGGTTTCGCCTGGGATGATAGTGAGCGCGGAAGCTTCCGTCACGACTTCTTCCCACCGGTAGAATTCCCTCTTGTTGAACATGAGACATGGGTCGAAAGAAGTATTCCTATTCCTCGAGGCCAGCTTGAGGAATTCTGTAAGGTCATTAAAAAGAAGAAAGGACTTACAGGAGGTTTCGTTTTCGGGCGGCTGCTACGCCGTTCTCCAGGTCCATAGGCCACGAGATTAGCCAAAGGGTTCTAATCGCGAAAGATCAGACGTTGAAGAGTTGAAAATAAAACAACTTACGTTTGCATCGCGGAAACTCGCGATTTTTCTAACCACGGCCGAAGAACGAGGGGGTGAAGGGGCTGCCCGAGTTGCAGGCGGTGTGTCCTCCGCAAGAAGCATAGGGGCGTCTTCGTGCGACTCCTCCAGGGTCTGCGAAAGCAAGGTGGACTCGCCACCTGCATCCGCGGAAGGCCCGGGAGTGCGCGAAGCAACGCGCGAACGGAGCGCGTCCAATTTCTGGTCCTCCGTAAGAGTGTCGTCGCGCAAGAGCGCGGAGGTCTCCATTGTGCTGGGAGAAACCGGCGACAGCATGAACGGTGGGGAAGAAATTGGAGTTGATGGAATATACAAAGGGGAAAATCCCTCTGTGCGTGCGGGCGGCGAAATCGGATCCGCGGAAGATCGTGGTGGTGGGCTCGCTGGTGAAGGGCGCGCCAGTTGGTATTGGTCCCAACAATCCAGAAGGGGATCTGGTGTCCCCGCCGCATCCGAATTCCACAAGGGGAAAGGTGTACGATTTTGATGATCGTGTGGTCCATTGGGAAAGATGAAGTCCCGCGGGAACACGCTTTGACTCTAAGTATAGGAGTCAGGAAAGTTAAAAGAGGAGAGCGAAAACAATGGGGCTTACGAAGTCTTCATTATACGCGGGGAGAGCGAGAGTCCAAGCACGGTTGCGCCGACCCTCGGGAAACCTTGAATAAGGCTGCGCGTCGAGTTGAAGACGCCGTGAGCAAAGTCAGGCGACACACGACGTTCGCGGAGTTCGCGCGCTAGCTGAAGCTGTGGGAAAGAAGTAAATTCTTCTGTCCGAGAATAATCGCGATAGGATTGAGACTCACAAGACAAGGAATTCCACGATTAAGGACCTGCGCGGTGCGGTCCTGTTCCGCGGAAGACAAGAGACGTGGCGGCGACGCCAGGATCTCGAGGAGACACTCCAGAGCAGGGGAGCGGATGTTCAAAAGGGAGTTATGGTTGAGCTCCGAGAGTTGGAAGGGCACCAACGGGTGCGAAGCGCTGAATTCCGTTGTCCACGGGAAACGGAAGAAGGGCGGCATGCGTTCGCGCTACAACAAAAATATCAGATTAAGGAAGATATATATATGAAAGTCTTCGACGCACCTCAGCCCAATGCTCAAAGGGATGGCCCATGTAGATGTAGCGCCATCCTTCTGACACGGCGTCCGGGAAGCGAGATGAAACTCGCTGGACGAATAAAACAAGGGCACGGACGAGGCCCTCCTGCAGCGGTGTGTGAGGCAGGTGAGGGTAAGCGCGGGAAAAAGTACGCTATGAGCGGAATTATTAAATAGAGTCAAAGAGAAGAGTGATTGCCACTCACGAAAACAGGGACAGCGCGGTCTAGAAGGTCCACAGCATAGTCGCGCGAGATTCGTTGAAAACGGCGAGGGCGGCGAAGGAACGGCAAGACGCGGATAATCGCTGGGTGTCGAAGGAAGTAGAGGGAATTCCTCTCTTCCTCAGACATTTGGTAGTCCCCAAGGCTCGTTCTTCCTGTAAACAGGGAAGAAGGGGCGTGAGGCATGCCAGTGGATGTCGCTGGCGTCTAGACGGTATGGCGGCATGCTGTTGAAGACGAACGCGCCCGGGTTCAGAAGAATACGTCGGCACCCACGGGGTCCGACGGTAGCTGCGAGAATTCGCGGAAGTGCTGCGAGGGCGGCGTCGACATGGCGGGAGAAAAGAAGGAAATTTGATGCGATTACATATGTTTGTCAAGGGCTTGTGCACAAGCGCCCGTACCTGGCAGCCAGGAAACGGAGTTTTCTAACGGACGAAGCGTCTGTGGAAAATTTGGCAGAATAAAAACATATAAATTTCGCTTCTTTCCGCGAATAGACTATGTACGTTTCCGGGATTGCTTATATAAGCAAGGAACGGGGGGCGGCGCGTAGTCTATAAATAAAACGCGAGGAAATGAAGGGTAGACGCGTAAAAACACAAGTTCGAGTTGAACTTGTTCAAAATCTAAGGTTGACACATACTGTCAATCAAAACGCGTGGATCCCGGACTCATTAGGCCGAGTGGGGCTGATGGTGTTCTATTGATGACTTGATAGTTGATTGCAAGTCTTGGCAACTAGAAAATAATCACTATTGAGTGGGGACACTCAAGATTTATGAAAAGGGGAGATGATGAGCCTGGCATTGGGCCAGCCTAGCAATTTTCCAATTTTGCTAGCGCTACTATAATTATAAGCGCCCAGGGCGCTTAACATACCATCTTCACTGAGGGCTGATGTCATATCCGGGCAGTCAGTTAAAGGGGTACAACGTATCGCGGACCACTAGGATAAGGTTGTGTAACGCTTCTGGTAAAGTCGCGGAGCCAAACGAGGCCGAAAGGAGTATCCGCGAATAAGTGCTCAACCATCCTGGAAACGGATTGGAGTAACTTCACGTCCCTGATTAAGGATATCTACGAGGGGAATCCATCTAGGAGCAATATTGAACTATCCATTGGTACCTAGGCATGAGCCAGTACTCGCGGGCCGTCAGGCGGCAATTCGCGGAATCCCAAAGCGGTTGTACAAAGGAGTATAACTTAGCGGGGATAATACCTGATAGTCAGGGGGTCAACTGACCATTGAGGTGGGGCTCTATCTTGGTAATTCTACCAAGGCTGAGCTGCGTGCCAATCAGTTCCTATGAGGAATTGATTACTCCGGGCTTACTGAGCCAACTTGGTCGTCTGACCACGGCTTTAAGGCCAAATTAGGACTTTGGTCCACAGATACCCATATCTATACTCCATTCATCTTTAAATCCGGCTGACTGACCCAGAAATCGCTAATTATAGCTCAATAACGCCGACTAGCCTTAGCTAGTCAGCGAGCTATCCCCATCTCAGAGTTTGTTTCTATTTTGTTTGTATCCGCGTTTGGGTTCTTGAAGTGTATAAAAGGCAATGTAATATTCTAGTTTAGACAGTGAATCTCACCCCGTCTCGTTGGACGTTCAAGCACCTAGTGCTTAGCGCCTAATCTGATAGTTCTTGGGAGACACTCGGAGAACCATTAGAAGCTATTAAAAGTTTCGTTTGGGTTTCTTGCAATATATTGGTTTTGTTGGATCATATCAGTTTGCGCGCGAGATATTGTGATATAAGGACACGAGAACGAACGCGAGAACACGGATTTGATAACAACGGACTTGTTGGCAACTGTCTTGAACGTACGAGACTATTCGCGAATAATATTTGCACGGAACTTGGACTTGAAACTAAGTCGCTCTTGTGGAGTATTTCTCCAAAAACCCTCAACAACTACCATATTGTTATAAAACCCACTTTCTTGTCTTTCTAGTCGCTTCCGCGTCTAGTACAAGCCTTGATAGTCGAACTTCAGTCTTGCAGAGTTGAAATCACACTTCGCTCACACAAGAACTAAGTCCAAATTGCCATAATCTATACTGGATTAGAACCCCGAACCCGCACGTAGATTGCAGTGTGTTGTTAGTGTTGTGTGTTGCATATAGGACTTGGATATTCCAGTTCAGTAAAGCGCATATTTCACATATAGCCCCGCAGTCAGCGTTTCAGCGCGCAGGTTGTCTTCCAAATTCCCTCGCTTCACCCTGCTACACCGCTTTGGACGCTGAATCTACACTATGTTGAAAGCTTCGCGGCAGGGCCGAAACTCTGGTCGAAAAAAGCGATGTGTACACGGCGTACAACGCATACACAAGATACAAGTAGCACCCAACTGCACCCAAACAACTCCATTAATGTCAGCTCCGAATACTTGTCTCTGAGCCAGCACCTAGGATATGTAAAGTCCCATCCAAACAGAGAATTCAATCATTACGATTTATTTCATTTATACACACTCACTCAGTAGTGGGCATGACACAGCCAATCTCATTTTCCGTCTTCAAAAGTATGCTTCCATTGGCCGACTCGCCCTTACGTACAAACCGCGCACCCTCTCCGTGCTCCATGTGTCCGGTGTCCGTCCGATGTGCGCTCGCCGTGTACTGATGTGCCGCTGAGGTGGAAGTTCATCAGCACCAGTGGTCCATCTGCTTGCACAGCCTACGCACCTTAGCATGGCGTGCGGAAGCGCCTTTGCGCCGCAGCGAGCTCGCATACCACCGCATTCCGGCCTTGCTGACCTCGATGCACACAGTCTCACCGAGCGTGCCAAAATTCCACACAATACGCGTGTCGGGGATCCCGAGCGTGTCAGAGTCAATGTCCATCAATTTCATGTGAGTCTACGAACAACGAGATCAGTGAGTCAGTAACGCGACGGTGGTACATGGTAAAAGAAAAACATACTTTCGGCTTCGTACGCAAGACTTGCATGCACTTAGCGTCGTTCTTGGCATTTGAGGACTTTGGTCAGACTGCCGAGATTTACACCAAGAGGTATCGGCTGGGCGCAGCGGTATCACTTGAAACCAGCAGCTTTCAGGTGGATGAAGACGAGCGCGACATGTAAATTATTCATGGCTTGAAGATTGATGCCTTCCTTGCACTCAAAGTTGGCGTCAGTGACGAGCTCTTTGATGGCTGGGAGAAAGAGACAAACCATTGAGGTTTTTTTTTTGAAGGTACCGGCTTCTGTGAGTTTTACTGATGCAGATGTAGAGGTGGAAAGAAGACGCGGCCCGGCGCCATACTCCCGTTTGCAAGCATATATCCCACATTGACGAGCACCCAAAAACTCTACATGCCATCTGGGCCCAATGCCGCCGACACACGTCCGCCCGCCAATGCTGTCTCATGCGTCGCCAACGGCGTGGCTGAGCGTGTCATACGATGGGCACGGCGTAAGCTCAGCTGTGTCGTGTCAGCGGGAGGAAGGCTTTATGGTGTTGACGTTGAAGAAGTACCCGTGCGCGGGGTCAACGAGCACGGTTTGGAAGCGCAGGACACCGGCATGCCCACGTCGACGGCGCTCCACGCACTGCTGCGCCTGGTGAGTCCATCACCCGTTGCATCTGGGGTCGATGCGAAAGACGAGTTCTCGAGCAGGGGATGATGGAAGAGCGTGCTGGATGCTCCAAATGAGAACCCAAAGGGCCAGAAACCTGTCGCGTAAGACATACCGCCGTTGGATGTCGAAGACGCCGTCGACGACGTGCTGGTCGGTGTGGACGCTGAGCGCTGCCAGTTCGGAACACCGGTGCGGCGTGTGAGTGTTGTGAATCTTGATTTCTATTGGCTAGGGCTTAACCCAAACGGGGCACTATTCCCGATAGGCATAAACTTGATTCGTCCGTGCCGACGCTTCCGCGGCATCTTGATTTTCGTCCACCTCCTGTTGTCCCGCCGCTTTGAAGGCTCCCTGGACCGAAAAACCTTCGGATTTGGACGCAGAGATATACGGTAAACTCTCTCTCTTTTTCCCGCTTTTTCTCTCTTTTTCTCAACTTGAAAACTTGATTCCCAGTGAAAATCGGTCATGCCAGGATCTGCTCCGACCGTGCGAGATCTGCTGGGCTGCTCTGAGCATTTGGCGGCATATCCAAGCATTTTTTCTGGACTCCTGAAATGCTCAAATCTGTTCATTCCGACTTATTGATGCTCGAGTCTGTTCTGGTTTTGGCTACTCAATGAAATACATCATCACATCCCAATATTGCGACCCCAATGCGACCCTCAATCGCCCGCTGTTGTACGCAAACGACGGCATCTATTTGGAAGCAACTACAATAGGGTGCCGTACAGAACGAGTCTGAGCTGTGGAACTGGAACACAGTAAGAAACTCTATGTAGATATCGGAGTGAAGAGGTCGTACTTTCGGCTTGATTTCGACCTGTACCCGCGTGACGACGCGTTTCGCGCATTTCCTGGACAACGCACTATGTTCGTGGTCATGGTAGGCAGACTAAAGCAGTCGGGATCTTGCGTTGGGCGAGAGAAGGAGACACGAGAGGTGGGGGTACAAGTGTTGTGTGAGACAAGGTGTTGGTAGAAGGAAAGAGAGAAAGCACGTCATATCCACGTCAGTGACTCACAACGCCGGCCGTGCCATACCGGACTTAGAGTTTGTCGAGCATCCTCACTTACTTACAAAAAATTCATGCAAAACCGGAAAACACGCGTTGACGCCATAAATTAACAGGATTCGGAACGCGAAACAAACTCTTTGGCAAATGGCGGCAGATCTGAGCGTAAAATCTGGACTGTGGTTTCTCAAAGCAGATTACGGCAGATCCTGGCATGACCAATTTTCACTGGGCTTGATTCTTTGCGCCTCACCACAGACATAAACCATAAGCCAGACTCTGCAGACTTGGGGGGTTTGAATAGGTTCAAATTTATCAAGACTCGGAGAGAGGTGGTTGCTTCTGCGATAGACGCGCTTGTCATGACGCCACGATATTTTGGCGCTGGAGCACCTCTGCGCCGTTCCACCAAGTCACCAGCACAGCGTCCCGCAATAATCTCGTACGGACGCTCCCACCTGGCTGGAGCCGTCGTATTGATCCTCGGTGACGACTTTACGTCGACCACAACACACGCAGCACTTCGTCCCGGCACCCATTAGCACCACATTCAATGTCACAGTACCAGTGGCTGGCGGAAGAGGCAGACGAGCAGGAAATCATCGAGCAGGACATCGTCGAGCAGCAGAGGGTGATGATGAAGCTATTTAGCGAGGGGCAGTGGTTGGCGGAAGAGGACTCGGAAGACGAGCTGGCGGAAGAGGCAGACGAGCTGGCGGAAGAGACAGACGACGAGCAGGAAATCGTCGAGCAGCAGAGGGCGATGATGGAGCTGTTTGTGAGACAGCACGAGGAGCAGTGGCTGGCGGAGGAGGCAGACGAGCTGTCGGAAGAGGCAGACGAGCAGGAAATCATTGAGCAGGAAATCATCGAGCAAGAAATCGTCGAGCAACAGAGGATGATGGAGCAGTTTTCGAGGCAGCGCGAGGGGCAATGGCTTGCGGAAGAGGCAGACGAACAGGAAATGATGGAACAGTTTGGTCTCTTTTAGGCCCTGTTCGGGATCCCGAAATAAAATGTGTAAATACTAATTTCCCCCGCCAAACGGTGTAAATAGTATTTAGGGCCAAATTGGAGCGTAGTTAGTCAGACAAAAGTGTTCGGTAGCCTGGGTATAAATCGGATTTATAGTCACGCCATTACGTGGCCGTGACTTCCATTTTTACACTACTCGTCGCGCGCGCTCTCTTCTTGTCTATCATCGTCACCCATGGGCAAGAAGAAACAAGCCTCTGGCAAGGAAAACAAGGAGCTCGACGGCACCAACAGCGCAGCAAAACGATGCCAATGGAATGCTGAATCGGACGCGATTCTTGTCGAGCAGCTGTCTGCCGAGAAGGCTGCGGGGAATCAGACAGATAATGCCGGATGGCATTCTTCTGCATGGACAGCTGCTTTGGCAGCCTTGAAGGGTTCTGAGCAGAAGAGTGGGGGTTGTGGAAAGACACCAGAGGCATGTCAGTCACGCTGGAATACAGTGAGCAGCCCACCTTTTGCTTGCGAGTTTCCGCTCATCTCTCGCCCTCCAAGCTCAAAAAGGACTATTTGTCCGTCAAGTCCCTTCGTGATAAATCTGGATGGGGCTGGGATGATGTAGAGAAGCGCGTTGTTGTCGAAGACAGTGTGTGGGAGGCTGTTACATCCGTGCAGAATGCTAAGCGTACTTCTGATCTCCGGAACCTCCGGATCCTCTGTCCTCCGACTTTCGGAGCTTCATCGGAGATTTGGAAACAATCAGTATGTCTTCTGCCACACTATCTATCCTCCATCCCATCCTCCGCCGACCTCCGAATTAACCTCCGACCATCCACATTATTCTCCGTCATTTTCCTGCCATCTTCATTCCAGCTATCACGCTCCTTTCCGCCAATCCCGTATCCTGCCATTCGGCAATTCCTCGTGGGCCGAAGCACATACACGTGTTTTCGGTCCTAACCTCCGATGCTGGCTCATGTCCGCCTCATGCATCACCTTCTATGTTTTATGCCTTATGCATTCTCTTCTTTTACTATTGTTCTTATTGTTCCCTTATTGTTCTTATTGTCTTGTACCGTACTTCCTTACCTTTATTGGGATTCTCCGTAATTACTATAAAGCACCCCTTGTAACTTTCTCTTTCTTCAGTTTGTAAATAAACGTTTCTTTCGTGCCTAATCCTCCGACCTCCGAGTCACTCTCCCTTCGGCAACGCTAGGCCTCCAACTTAGCACTCCGGAAGTTTTCGTCCTAACCTCCGGACCTCTGCCACTTCTTGTCCAGTCCCGTCCGTGCCAAGAAGACCACACTTACCCTTAACCTACCTGTGGTAATAGTGTTCTCGATATTCCGTGTAAAACATCCGGTACATCTGACGTTTGACTTCTGGCATAATCTCCGGACTTCCGAACCTCCGATATCTCGTCCCCCCGGATTCCTCCTACTTTCCTTCCACCTCCGCTTTTCTCCCTACTCCCGGCACGGGATATAACAGTATTTACAAACTCACCTTCCTGGCATTGGAACATGTCTTCTTCTTCGTCCGACAACACTCCTCTCGCCTCCCCAACAATCGCGTTCTCTCCGTCTGGGGATGAGGAGCGCCTGTCTGTCCTCTTCACACCTGGTTCTACATCGGCCTTTTCTAGCGACAAATCGGAGTCGAATTCTTCCTCCGATTGCGTCTCCATCAACACAGTCCCACGATCTTCCGACCTGGAAATCACTGGTCGCGGAGGTTTTTGGGGTTCAGGACTTTCCAGGCTCGACACTACGTTTTCTCCGGTCTTAGGACCACTTCCGGTATTTCCACTCCGATTCTCGGAACTTCCGGAAGTAGTGAGGACACTCCTGGACGTTCTGTCCCAACCGGTGTTTGGTACCCTTCCACTACTCCGGATCCTCAAGCGTCTTCACAGTCGGGACTTGCATCTCCGCAGTCTCCGCACGCTTCCGGAGGTAACCACATCGATGTTGATGAAGATTTTCCCTGTCGCAATGAACATCCTTCCGCTTCCTCTTCCGAATTTCAGCCACCTCTCTTCTTTGACGGGTCAGATCCGTCCGAGCTTTCGCCCTTCCTGGTCCAGTGCTACTCGCACTTTGCGGATTTTCCGCTGGACTTCCGAACGGACGATGACAAAATCGCTTGCATCCGCTCGTTTCTCCGCGGTGAAGCAGCTCGGATATTCGACACCTCCGATGACTCCAGGGTGCCGCAGCATCTGGCTTGGAGAGGAGAGCTTTCCGTCTTCGTGGCGGAACTTCATGACATTTTCGGTCGTTATGACTGGGTTGGTCACGCGGAGGATGGTCTTCGAAGGCTTCGGATGAAGGCATCCGATCATATTGGTCCCTTCCTTGTTCGTTTTGACGAACTCACCGCAAAGCTTGACTGGGGTGGTCCTGCACTCCGTCATGCCCTCTTCTCTGCTCTTCCGCTCCGCATTACTTCGGAGTTATTGGAGCCGGATATCTATCCCGGCACCATGGATGGACTTCGGGCTGCTATCCAGCGCCTTGATGCCGAGTTTTGGCAAAGTCCCCGAGGGCAGGAGTTAGCGTTAGGGAAGGTCAAGATTGGCCTATACATAATTCCGGAGTCACCGCCGATCATAGTTCACCTCGCACTTTGCGCCGCAGAACTCCCGAGACTTCCGCTTCGGAAGTTCGGCCGGAAGTTCGCGCGCCTTTTCAATAGGCTTCCGCACCATTCCGTCTGGTGTTACCACCTCTCCGTCCATATTCGCTGCCGCCGGGCCACCACACCGCAACGTGGTGGACCCTCACGTCAACGTCCTCGTCGCCCTGTTCACAATTCCAACAGGACCTCCGAGGGTGAGCGGGAGCGTCGGAGAAGCCCAAATCCATGCACGTTCTGTGCTGGACATCAGGTCACCTCGTGCGTGAATCATCCGAACGCGAATCAGTGAACGACATGAAGACATTCCCGTCCGGACGTCTGCGTAGACTCCCGGACGTACAAAAAACGCATTCATTCTTTTCCGACGCACTTTCCGATCTGTTGTTGACAGGTTCGGAGGTGTACAAATATGCTATCATCTGGAATGCCGCGGAATTCAACTTCCGATATGAACTTTCAATTTATCTGTTTCGCAACGTGTACTTATATATTCAATGAAAGGTTCAATTTCTACTTCCGGATCCTCCGAAAGTGGACGAAAGTTCATCCCACCGGAAGTTTTATTCGAAAATTCCTTTAAATCCCCGGCATCTCCATCCCGTTAATCGACAATTCTTTGTCACCCACATCCATTTTGTTGAAGTTTCCATCTTCCGGAAAACTTGCGTCATCGAGTTCTGATTCTCCACGGAACTAGCTATCGGATACCTGAAGCACCATCACAGACCAAGTCCGTTGACTTGGCGATCGGGAGCCTTCTACCATTTCCACGCTACTCCAAAGAGTTTTTAGTGTGCACACGACCGACTCTCTAAAGTCGGATATTGTCCGGTTTCCCACATGCGGGAAAGCTTATCGCCTTTGCCGGCAGTTCTGTCGCCTTCAACAAGAGATCCTTAGGTCTCATCGCCCATCGGCGACTCGTTCGATCTCACGAACACTTCCGAGACTTCCGTCTCCGGGATTTTCATCCGCGGAGCATCGTCTCACACCTTCGTTGGAATTCTTCATTGAATGTCCAGCCGTCTTCCGAGACAACTTCCGCTCATCACCGGAAATTCTGGTTCGCCAACCTCCGCTGAGCACTACGTCCAGTTTCGTAGCCTCTAGCTCCGCATTCCTGGACCATACCCTGAAGCACTTCCGCTTCACGATTATCCGACTTCCTTCAGCACCTTGCCTTGGATTCGTCGGTTTTCGACTTTTCAGCAGCGGACATGAACTCCCTTCATGTCTCCGCTATCAATTACCTTTTCTTGGTTCATCACGCCTACCTTGCCGGTTCCGGAATTCACCATCAAATTTCCGTGCACTACCGAGATTGCGGAGATTCATAACTTCCGTGATCTCTTGCCGGAAGACTTCTTGCGCTCTTTTAGTCCAGTTGCTGATTCGACAATACGAACCAGAACTCCCTGAACTTCCGTTTACGGAGTTCACGGTTCTACGTCCTCCGCGGTTACCTTCCGCGCTTCGACAATAGACTATCTGGAGCCAGAACCTCGTCGGAAGTTTTTCCTTCTCCGATGTTGTGTTTGCTCTTCCGTGCAACATTCCAACTGCGACAATTGGCACATCCGAAGCAGGAGTTCATCGCCGCCCTCTCTTGGCATCAAGCCTGGCGATTCACCTAGCTTCATATCATTCCTTCTTCATGAGGAATGATCTTCCGAGATGGTCGTGTTCTTTTAACATCCAAATACCACGCGTCGATGGCAAAGGTCTTTCGTCCGAATCCTCGGAGGTTTTTTCGTCGGAGGCCCAAACTTCCGCGGACTTATCTGGGGCAATTCGAACTGGAAGGAACCTTACGGCTGTGTTACATTCGGGGATTGGCAACCTCCGAATCAAACCGCCGGTCGTCGCTTGGTTCACGACCAGCATAAAATCTGTTGCATTAATGCGTTAGAGATCACTCAATGCATTAACTTCCGGTCTCGATGTAGCCCGGGATTCATGGATATCAAAATCCATCGGATGTCTGTGCTCAGATCGAGCATCCTCCGGTTTTCTTGAAAACTTTGGAAAATCCCGAAATCAAAAAAAAAATGCAAAGTGTCCACAGGATTTCCAAGGCCAACATCAAGCAAACCCCCGGTTTCTTGAAAACAAACCAAATAGCAGTACAGGCGCTATGGCAGCGATGGGAATCGAACCCAAGATTCTATTGGCCTGTCACGTGACAAAGTCAAGAGAATAACCATTGCACCAAAGTGGCTACAGCAGTACTAGGCTTTAACATCAAGTAACCGAAGATTTTCTGGTCTACTCCAGAAAATAACTTGGATTTCGGCATTATAGTAGACGATGGGACGTCCACCTAAAAAGGGGGATACGTTACTGCGTTTATTAAAATTCCGATAACTTCTGATTTTCTCCGCAAAAAACCTACGCTGATTAATCCTGGACAGCAATTACTGCGGAGTAATCCTCCAAGTTCTTCTTGTGTCGCCACGGAGCCGACTTTAACTTCCGGTTCCTATTCCTTATGACGACAACTTCCGCGCTGGACTTCACCCTTACGCTCTCTACTTCCGATCGTGTCACCGAACTTCCGAGATCCACCCTCAGAACTTCCGGTCGACTAAAGGAAAAGACAAACCTCCGCTCAAGAGCAATTTCCGCATCAAGTCCATCACGCGCATCGGCCATCGTATTACTCCTTGGAGTTTCCGATTGCCTACCTCTCGGTCGTTACTGGGTTACCTTCCTAGTACCTCCGCAGGGTATCCATCGAGCTCTTCCAAGACTCTTCCGAGTCTCTGACCCAAGTCTTACTGCGAAACCAACTTCCGTACAACTTCCGGTCAATCTCCGAGCTCATTTCCGGATTCTGTCAGCATGAGAAGCAAGGCTTCCGCCAAGCGCTTATACGCTGAGGAATCATTCTTCATCTTCCAACGTTTTCACTTGTGTTTCCCACGACGAGTGGATGATATTCCGGACTATAGGAAACTTCCACTTATCTTTGGGCGAACGGATTGGACTCACATGACTCACCATCATTCCATCCACGTATCTGATCACGGAACTCTCCGGTTATGGATCCTCCGCTGGAACTTCCGAGGAAATTATTCCATCCCAGACAAATCAGATGCAATCCGTTATTCATCGGCTTACCGGCATCCATCATTATCCTCCGGTACTTCCGACTCACAATCTTCATCTTGAAGAAATTATGCGCTAAGTTTACAAAATCACCAAAAACATCTACTTATGCAATCCTTTTGTTCTCCAACTCAACGGGATTCCATTGTTCACCAAGGGAAACTTCCGACAATGTCCTCCGTAGAGGCGGTTGGTTACCCATCAACGGTGTTCAATCCCCTTGATCTTCAAGTCCGCATCCGTACGGACAATACTCCGGTTCCTTCCGGAACATCCGTCCTTGAACTTCCGGTCCTCCGGAGGTTTCCTATGGACACCCATCACGTGCCATTCCAGGCATTCATTTCCGATGACTTCCGTCATCTTCCGACTTCTGACTTCGATTTCAATTCACACTTCAATTCAAGCCAATTCCAAGAAATCAAGTCATTCTATATACAAATCAAGAAAATATTCTATAATACATTCTTTTTTCCGACGCGCACAGGAGTCCATTTACTCCTCTCCTCTCATCCGGTTCGGGCTCGGTGACGATGGGGGGCTCGGAGAGTTCCTTCTCCTTCGCCTTCTCACCAACGTCATCCTCCGAATCCACCTCCGCCTCGGGATCCATCCTCCGCTCATCCTCCGAACCTCCGTCGGAAGACGGCGCGACCTTCCGCACACGCGCCTTACCCTTCCCTTTACCCACCACGGGGGCTTCGTCGTCCGATCGATGTTGATGACCTCGACGCCCGGAGGCGGAGGAAGGCCGTGTGCTTTCTTGAGGTCCTCCGGCCATTCCGGGGACAAATCGCGCTCCCGCTTAACTTGCGCGGGGGATTTATCCTCCGAGCCGGAGGCTCCGCGTCTTCCTCGTCTGCAATCGCGTCCACCGCCGCACGATGTGCGCGGCGGTCATCCTCCTCCGCTCTTCTGCGTCCGACCCGATCCACCTTGTCCGCCTTCGTGACGGCGGTAATCCTCCATCATCCTCCGCGACTCCCGCGCCGCATCCGCCATCCACGCATCCTCCGTGTCCGCGTGGACTCAGGCGGTTGTCGTGTACGTGTTCAAGAGCCCGTTGAGGTACGAGGCCAAAGGCCGAAGTCCTCACGTTGGTGCTCATTGAGCTCGTGGGCGGCGTGGAGTTCTCGGCGGGTGGTGCGGAGGTCGGAAGTTAACCTCCGCACACGACCCTCGAGCTCGTCGATTCGGACGTTTTCTTCGCGGCGACGGTACGGGGACCGGGACCATCGAGCGTCGGAGCTCGGCAATCTCCGCCGCTTCCGCATCCTCCGCAGCTCGGGCGCCTTGCGTTTCGAAGCGGGCTTTCGCGCCGACGACTTCCGGCCGGACGACTTCCGTTTTAACTTCCGCGCGGGCGGATGCCCCGTGAAAGTGCACCCGAGCTTCTTCGCACGACAGTAGTCGCACGCAGAACGCCCGGGGCCAACGGCGTGGTCGTCCGCGGAGATGGTGCACTGGACCTTGTCCCATGCACAGAGATCGCAGGCTGTAAAAAACAGAACTCAAGAATTAGTACTTCCGCAAAACTGCGGACTGCGACGCACCTGGATCCAAAACTCTCTTCTCATCATCCGTCGCGCGCCCTTTTCCTTTCCCCTTGCCCTTTCCCTTGCCGCTCGACTTCGGCGGAGACCTCCGGACGACGATCTTCCGGAGGGGACCGCAGGCGTTTTCTCCCGCGCCATCTCCCGCATCTTCTCCTTCCTCCGCGCCAACTTCCGCTCCTCCTTCTTCCTCCGCTCCTCCTTCTCCGCGCAACCTCCGTCGGATCCGGATCGCTGGGATCCTCCGACACGGGAACCTCAAAGTCCCCCTCCTCGCGCTCGGGAGTCGGGGAACGATCGGGCCCATGCGGGAACCCAGGCGGAAGACGATTCGGAGGAACGTCGACGCGCTCCTCGAGAGGCAGGAGACGGCTGAAAAGGCTCTCCAAGCGATCAGCGGTACGGTTCTCGCGCTCCGCGCGCAAACCGTCCTGCTGACGCCAGAGAACCTCCATCTCCGCGCTCCGCTGCGTCGTGGCCGCCACAAGCTCGGCGATCCTCTGCAGGCTAATGGCGAGGGTGAGACCCTCGCCAGTAACTCCCGCATTGCCACCGCCGCCCGGGCATCCGCTGCCTCCGCGTCCTCCACCGTCGTCCCGCTTCCGCTAGCCACCGCACCACTCCCCGCGGGTGCCACGTCACCCACTCCGCCACCTCCCTCGCGCTGCCTCTTCCGCCCGCCATCCTCCGCACCCTCGACCTCCGACGCCTTGCGCTTCTTCGGATTGTCGCCGGCGTCGTCGCGGTTGTTGCTGTTGTTGTTGGGCGTCGACATCGGAGGTGGTGGTAATGGTTAAGAAGAAGAAAATTTTCCGATCACACGAGCACGTGCCAAACTATATGGCAGTTTCCACACACGTGACTCGGCGATTTCCTTGATCGGTGATCTCGGGCATCTCGACTTCGGATTTTTCGAGCATCGGCCTTTGGCCACAATTTTCGACTTTGAAAATTTCTCCTAACTTTTCCTCCGACAAAATTTCGGCGAACCTCCGTGGACCTCTGGATAATTCCGATTGATTCAAGATTGGCTTCCTATTTTGGGTTCCTTGTGGGCAAGGAACCTAAAAGGGGGATACTGTTACATCCATGCAGAATGCTAAGCGTACTTCTGATCTCCGGAACCTCCGGATCCTCTGTCCTCCGACTTTCGGAGCTTCATCGGAGATTTGGAAACAATCAGTATGTCTTCTGCCACACTATCTATCCTCCATCCCATCCTCCGCCGACCTCCGAATTAACCTCCGACCATCCACATTATTCTCCGTCATTTTCCTGCCATCTTCATTCCGGCTATCACGCTCCTTTCCGCCAATCCCGTATCCTGCCATTCGGCAATTCCTCGTGGGCCGAAGCACATACACGTGTTTTCGGTCCTAACCTCCGATGCTGGCTCATGTCCGCCTCATGCATCACCTTCTATGTTTTATGCCTTATGCATTCTCTTCTTTTACTATTGTTCTTATTGTTCCCTTATTGTTCTTATTGTCTTGTACCGTACTTCCTTACCTTTATTGGGATTCTCCGTAATTACTATAAAGCACCCCTTGTAACTTTCTCTTTCTTCAGTTTGTAAATAAATGTTTCTTTCGTGCCTAATCCTCCGACCTCCGAGTCACTCTCCCTTCGGCAACGCTAGGCCTCCAACTTAGCACTCCGGAAGTTTTCGTCCTAACCTCCGGACCTCCGCCACTTCTTGTCCAGTCCCGTCCGTGCCAAGAAGACCACACTTACCCTTAACCTACCTGTGGTAATAGTGTTCTCGATATTCCGTGTAAAACATCCGGTACATCTGACGTTTGACTTCTGGCATAATCTCCGGACTTCCGAACCTCCGATATCTCGTCCCCCCGGATTCCTCCTACTTTCCTTCCACCTCCGCTTTTCTCCCTACTCCCGGCACGGGATATAACAGAGGCACTTCTTGAAGTACGCGCTGAATTTTTGCGTTGTCGGGACCACTGCGGCTGCTGCCGCACTAAGTGCGACTGTTATATCCCGTGTCAGTCCGAGCCCGAATATAACCTCCGACCAGAGCGGAAGTCGGAAGTTTGCGGAGGTGATCGGAGGATAGTTCCGGGGTGCGGAGGATTAGGAACGCAACACCACGAAGAGCGCGGGTGTACGTACTACCTTGGATGTCGAGAGAGAAGAAAGATAGACTTTGGGAGCAAAGCGGAAGGCCAAGCACGTTAATTATCAAACTGAAGTACAAGACGTAAAGTAGAGCCTATTTAACTAAATTACGGAGAAGACCGATTTGGTTGAGGAAGTAATGTAAAGACAATAAGAACAATAAGGACAATAAAAGAGAAGCAAGGTCATGAGATCAAAGAAGACGGGAAACGCTCAGAATACTTCATCGCATAAAAACCCGCCATGCTGCAAACACGTTGCAGCGGAGATCAAATACCGGAAGTTCTGGAGGAAACCTCCGCCTCCGGCGGAGGTTCCGGAATCGGAGGATCCGGATGTGCACGGATATAACAGCGACAGCTTTCCGTATTTTCTCCCGATGTTGAATATGCACGGGTGTGGTCTTCTTTTTCACTGTCACTGGGC
Source organism: Mycena haematopus (assembly GCA_029281435.1). Lineage (NCBI taxonomy): Eukaryota > Fungi > Basidiomycota > Agaricomycetes > Agaricales > Mycenaceae > Mycena > Mycena haematopus. The sequence continues at coordinate 42,693 of JARJCV010000204.1, read as the reverse complement.
GTGTAATGACCATAGTAGACTTGGGAGACAACAAGAGGTGTCAATAACTTATCGAGATGGGTGAAAACACGCTACAGATTGCGCGATATCACATCTTAATTAGCGGCACAGCTTTGTGACGGTCCGCGCAATTATGTGACTTGACGTGTAAACAGCTGTGACTGTGGGATACTCTTTCTGGAAGTCACACCAAATAAAGCAAGATTTCAGCTCGGACTGAAACGCACGCAGATACTGCCGTTCTCGGCCGGGAAATTCCGGACCAATCGGTTGCATGCCGCTTTTGTGCCGCACAAAGCCGATTGGTGCGGAAAATTCCGGCCGAGAGCGGCAGTATCAGCATGCATTTAAGTCCGAGCTGAAATTTTGCTTTATTTGGTGTGAGTGTCTAAATAGTATTTATTTACAGGTGTAAATCGTATTTCGGGATCCCGAACAGGGCCTTACTCGTCACTCCCGCTACGCTGAGAGAGCTCGAGAGGCCGCCAGTCCAGCCGCAGACACCCAACCTCGGGCGCACGGGTCTCTGTGTTATTTGTCAGGACAAGGAAGCCACTATGGCGGCAGTCGACTGCGGGTGTGTTCACTTCTCTCTAGTTCTTCTACTCGTCAAACTCTAGTCCGACTTGTGTTTTGTAACTTTTGTTTTGCAGCCATTTGGCGATGTGCGAAGAATGCTCGGACGAGGTAATGGGTAGTTCGCGTGCATGCCCGCTCTGTCGGAGGCGCATTGCAGAAGCGGGGCTGATACGCATATTCAAGACTTGACGGTCTATCGGTACTGGTGCAATTGCTTAAATTGTTGACGGTTGTTGAGTCGAGGATATCTAATCGCGCGTAGATTACTAGATTGTGCAGCTTTCTTTCCTCCAATAGCTCGTATATTCCTGAAATTTATGTCTTAAGGATACCAACAAAGAGAGGCACGTACATAATCATTGCTGGGGTGAGCTACGCCTGCATCCTGCCCGCGAAGGCTGCAAGCGGATCCGCTACGCCAGATCTGAGGAACAGCGAATGTAGGATCACGCGGAGCGGCGCGGCGGAGGTACGTGGAGTGGGTCCTGTTGCCCGCGCTGTGTATTAACTTTTAAGACATTAAATACATAAATTTCAGGAATATACGATGAGATGCAGGAGAGATCGCAGAGGAGAAAGAACTGAGGACTGGAGGAGGCACAATCTAAGCTACGCGCGATAAGATATCCTCCCGCCTGAACTGCGGTACTTAACAACAATCCAAGCCCAGCCATGCAAAAAATTGCACTGATAGACTGTCAAGTCTTGAATATGCGTATCAGTTGCGCTTCTGCAATGCGCTTCCGGCAGAGAGGACATGCACGCGAAGTCCTCATCACAGCTTCCGAGCATCCTTCGCACATCGCCAAATGGCTGCAAAACAAAACACAAGGTGGACGAGAGTAAAGAACCAGAGAGAAGTGAACGCACCCGCAGTCGACGGCCGCCATAGTTGCTTCCTTCTCCTGACAAATGGCACAGAGACCCCGCCCAAGGTTGGATGTCTGCGGCTTGGGAACTCTCTCAAGCTCTGTCAGCCCAGAGGCAGTGACGAACGAGACATCGTTAGTGTTGCTACCCTGTCTGCCACGTTTTCGCAAGATCGAACGGGGAGGGGTGGCGGCTTGAGGGCGCCGTATCGGGGTACGCGGAGATGGAGACGGGGACAGGACTTGGCTACACTGAGCAGAGGGAGAAGGTGAACCGCCTAGATCTGAATCACAGTCAGAATGGGACTGAAAATGACGATGGTGCGTGCAAAGTGAGATGCCACGCCTGCGCGTCAATTTCGACGAGTCTCTTCGTGGGCGCGGACTTGGAGGAGGACCGCCGGTTAATGCTGACGAGTGAACCGGCGGACTTGAAAACCGGCGATTGTTTGGGGGCGGGCTACCCCGAACAGCGCGCGCAGAGGGTGCTGGGGCGGGATTCTGGACAGAGTCTAGATGAAAGTGTGTCAAAATGGTATCGAGAATGAATGGTCGCTGTACAAACCTAGCCCAAGGCTCTTTGGGCGAGCGTTGGTCAATTTGTTTGGCATTATGTCGAAGACTGGCAGAGGTGATCAATCAAGTGCCCAAGCCTCAAACCTCAAAGCCAGAGACGCTCAGGAACGCGGTGAATTGGAAGGAAGGAAGGAAGGAAGGTTGTATTACCGCGGTGGTCCCTATTATTGTCCATCGATCCAAATTTGGGGCAAAGGCCGCCTTAAATCCATAGATTTAAATTTCAGGAATACACGAGATGGATCGCGGAGGTAAAGCCTTTAAGCCATCATGGAGAGAATTGCAGACCGTCAAGTCTTGAATATGCGTATCAGCCGCGCTTCTGCAATGCTCTTCCGGTAGAGCGGACGTGCACGCGAGGTCCTCATCACACCTTCTGAGCATCCTTTGCACATCGCCAAATGGCTGCAAAACAAGACACCAGTCGGACAAGAGAACAAGAACCAGAGAGAAGTGAACGCACCCGCAGTCGACGGCCGCCATAGTGGCTTCCTTGTCCTGACACAGCAGATGACACAGAGACCCCGCCCGAGGTTGGGTGTCTGCGGCTTGGGAACTCTCTCAAGCTCTTTCAGCGCAGAGGAAGTGACGAGCAAGAGATTATTGGCAGTATTGCTATCCTGTCTGCCACGTTTTCGCAAGAGAAAGCGCCGTTCACCCAGCATCTTCCGGGCCACATGATCTAACGGATCATTCGGCACACCGCCGTGGCGTCGGCATCTTCTCCCCATTGTCCGTCTTAGAACTTCAACAGAAGTGTTCTAATATACGCATCCCCGCTGTTCTGTAGTGCTGCAATTGTATTTCAAGGTTTCTACAGTGAGCCTCAAGATGCAACGTATCCCATAGTATTAGTGCAATCCAGTCTCATGAACCAGCGCATGTCGTATCTGTGGGCCTGCCACCCGCGTAATACCATTCCCCATGTCCGCGACATCATGTCCCACTGTCCACATCCACAGCGCCGCTCCCGCCTCCGCTTGCTTTTCCAACATCAGTTGGCAGATGCAGTCCGCTCGAGCTGGCAACCCATAACTTCTTGTTTCGACCTCTAGTCTCGGGCTCAGTACTTAGGTGTTTTCAGCTCGAGCAATAGAGCTTCGGGAGCTACGCGTCCACAGTGGGAAACATGCTGAGGCCGGAAGAGCCCAGAGGACAGTCGGTGGAGGGCGGGGTTGATGTGGTTAGAAGACAAAGTGTTGTGGTGATTTCTGCCACCGTAGCCAAGCCGTTGATCGCCGAGGCACGTGGCCCGGAAGGTGCTGGGTAATTTGCGTTTCCTTTTCGCAAGCGACGGAGAGGGGTGGCAACTTGAGGGCGGCGGATGCTATTGGCAGTATTGCTATTCTGTCTGCCACCTTTTCGCAAGATCGAACGGAGGGGAGATGGGGGCGGGGAGGGAGAGGGTGGACTGTCTAGATCTGAATCAGTGAAAATGGGACTGAGAATGATAATGGTGCGTGCAAGGCGGGATGCCACGCCTGCGCGTCAATCCCAACGAGTTTGGTGTTCGTGAGTGCGGACTCGGAGATCGAGGAGGACTGTGGGTGAATGCAGACGCGGCTGGACTGGAAACCCGCCGACTTGGAGGCGGGCTACAGCCGGTTTGGAAACTATAGAGGGGTTTCGTAATTTCTTGATGCTCGATTTTTGCTTACCTCTATTTGCTGTCGCGTCTTCGGCTCCACACCTCCGCAGCACTGCTGGTCTTCTGTTCAACTCTGGCTGGGCCTCGCAGGGCCACAAATATGTATATCCTGAAAAGACTGAATCCCGAAATGGTCCTTCGCGTTGAAAGTACTTCCACTGAAGTTCCAGCCCGAAGTGAGCCATGACGTATGCGGCAGTGTGGGAGCCGACGACATTCTCACAAACAGAGGTAAGCACAAATTGAGCGTCAAGAAATTACGAAACCCCTCTATAGTTTCCAAACCGGCTGTATCCCGACCGGCGCACACAGAGGGTGCTGTAGATGAGTGTGTTGGAATGTTTTTATTGAGAATGAACGGTCGCCGTGTACAAGATCTTAGAATGCGTGGCTTGAGGCGAGCGTTGGTCACTTTGTCTGGCATGACAATCTCACCAGTCAGTAGGTGATCAAGCTCAAGCGCCGAAGCCTGAAGGCCAGAGACGCCAAAGAGACGCGATTATTATCGCTACAGCTCATTTATGTCCTCATTGAGCTCATTCTGATATTCTTGAGAAGATAGATTTCAGGAAAGAGACTGTAGAAACTATACTCCAGACACAATCTAATCTACGCGCGATAACACATCCACAGCAAGAGGCTTGAAGGTCGTGAAAAGAATTGCAGACCGTCACGTCTTGAATATGCGTATCAGCCGCGCTTCTGCGATGTGCTTCCGGCAGAGCGGACATGCACGCGAGGTCTTCAGCACAGCTTGCGAGCATCCTTTGCACATCGCCAAATGGCTGAAAAATAAAACGAAAAAGTCGGACAAGAGTATAAGAACCAGAGAGAAGTGGACGCACCCGCAGCCGACGGCCGCCATAGTGGCTTCATTGTCCTGACAAATGGCACAGAGACCCCGCCCAAGGTTGGATGTCTGCGGCTTGGGGCCTTTCTCGAGCTCTTTTAGCGCAGAGGAAGTGACGAGCAAGAGATCGTCGGCAGTATTGCCTCCCCGGGCCTGCCTGCCATAATTTCGCAAGATCGAACTGGCAGCTTGAGGGCGCCGTGACGGTGACGGAGACGGGCTACGCTGAGCAGAGGGAGCGGGTGAACTGCCTAAATCTGAATCAGTCAAAATGAGGCTGAGGATGACAATGGTGCGTGCAAAGCGAGACACCACGTCTGCGCGTCAATTCCAACGAGTCTACTCGTGGGCGCGGACTTCGAGGAGGACTGCTGGTGAGTGCAATCGAGTTAACTGGTGGACTTGAAAACCGGCGATTGGTTGGAGGCGGGCTACCCCGAACGGTGCACACAGAGGGTGTCGGGGCGGCCTTGCGACCAGAGTCTAGATGAGAATATGTCAAAATGGTATTGAGAAGGAATTGGTCATTGTGTACAACTTCGCCCAAGTCTCTCGAGGCGGGCGCTGGTCAATTTGTCTGGCATTATCTCCAAGTTTCACCAGTCGCACTCGCAGAGGTGATCAAGCTGCTATCGGTCAAGCGCCCAAGCCTCAAGGCCAGAGACGCTCAGATCCCGGAGCGGGGCAAACGCGGGGCGGGGAATTAGTATTATTGGCGCTCGCCACTTTATGTACTCAGGCTGGAAAAGAGACCGTGGAAACTACAAAGAAATACTCCAGTAGATCGTTAAGCTTACGCAGGAACAGCAAAAGAGATTCATAGTGTCCATCCTATATTACCGACAGAGGGCTGATGATGATTCGTCCTCGATCTAAGACTTGAATATTCGTATCAGCCGTGCAATTCTCGTCCTGCACAGTGGGCATTCGCGCGAGTTTCTCATGACCATGACGGAGCATTCCTTGCACATCGCTAAATGGCTGGGCGAAAAGTAGACGTTCGATAAAATGAGAAGGACCGAGGGAAAGAAGGCAAGGACGTACCCGCAGTCGACGCCGGCCATGGTGGCTTCCTTGTCTTGACATATCACACAGAGACCTGTACCCTCATGATGGGATGGCTGTCGATGTTGTTCCTGCCCTGCAGGGGCAGACTGTGCCGCCAGAGGCCTGCCAGACAGAGGTGCCACAACGGGGGCAGCAGGAGGGGCAGTGGGCACATTTGTAGCACCGAGGCTGTACGATGGTGGGTTCGGTTGCTGCGGTCGTCGAGTAGGGGGAGCAGCAGCCGGTGGTCGAGTCGGAGGTGAAGTCTGCACGTTTGCAGCACCGGAATTGTGTGACTGGACATGCTGTTGTGGTTGCGGAGGAGCGCGGGGGTCGTCCCAGGTCGTCGTCCTCGTATTGTGATCCACGAAGTAGACGCGACGGGTGGGTGTGTGCCGGATTTCCCAACCTAAAGGCAAATTCTCAAGCGGGGGGAGCGCAGACGCTCGGCCACCTGCATTGCCACCTACACTTGGAACGTCCCAGGTTGTCGTTTGAGTGTTGTGGTCGACATAATACGGCGCGCCCGACGGGGTGAAGCGTTCCTCCCATCCATCAGGCAGGCTCACGGAGACAGTTCGGGAAGCATATAGCGCGCGCTGCTCATCGCCCGCGACGCTGGGACGTGTCCACGAAGTGCTGCGTGTGTTGTGGTCAACGAAGTAAAGTCGTCCACGAGGATCAATACGACGGCTCCAGCCAGGTGGCAGCGGTCCGTACTGAACCTCGTCGGAGAAAATGAGATTATTGCGGGACGCCGTGCTGGGGACTTTGTGGAACGGTGCAGAAGTGCTTCAGCGCCAACAACTCGTGGCGTCGAGCGCTCAAAGCGCGTCTATCGCAGAAGGAATAACAAGTGTAAATTTGGTCAATAAATTATGATTGAAGGAGTTCCGTATACAAGCACAAATCAGTATTAAATAAAGGTGAAAGTGTACCTGACTACTCAAGACTTGAATATCCGTAGCAGCCGCGCCTCCGTGACAATCCTCGTCCTGCAGAGCGGGCACTCGCGCGAACTGCCCATCACCAGGTCGGAGCACCCTCGGCACATCGCAAGATGGCTGAAAAGAGAGCGAGAAGTGAGTGCAAAGACGAAAATGAACAGAAAGAGCAAGAAAACACACCCGCAATCCACAATCGCAATGTTCGCCTCGTCGTCCTGGCAGATAACACACAGCCCCGTGCGCTCAAGGTGCGATGCCATCGCTTGCGCCTTGGGCGGCAGCGGAGGAGGTACAGACGGCATCGATCCAGATTCTCCTCCCTCGACTGATGCATCACCAGCGGTAGCAGCAGCAGCAGCCTTCTCCCGGTCCTCCCTCTCCTTCTGTTGTCTCGCAAACTGCTCCATCATCACCCTCTGCTGCTCGATCCGTTCCTGCTCCTCTGCCTCTTCCGCTAGCCGCTGCCGCTCGCGCTGTCTCCTCTCCTCCTCGAGAAGATCCCGCACCTTTTTAACGAGATCGGATTTTTCAAGGACGACGCCGGCGGCGACGTGGTTTGTGAATAAGATTTCTTTCAGCACGTGGATGGAAAGCGCACGGAGGGTTTCGTCGTTCATCGCAAGCAGCTGGGCAAGCGTCGGCGGTGGAATGCTTGGCGGCGGTGCAGCGGACGCGGTGCGCGGGCGAGGCGCCGTCCGCGCATCGGCGGTGTTCTGAGCGTTGAGGTTGTGCGACGATCGCGACGGCCGGGGGTTCTGGTACGGCCCTGCGTGCTGCTGCTGCTGCGGTGGTCGTGTCGCACGCGGTGCGGCGGGCGGCGGACCTGGGTGACGTGGCGGATAGCCGCCTAGATGGGAGTTAAAATGAGTCTGAGAGTGGTATCCATCGTGCGGATTGCGATATTGCGGCATTGAATGTGGTGCTGATGCGTGCCGGGGCTGGGTCTGCGGCTGCGAGGCAGGACGCATTGGTGGCGATTGGGGTGGCGGACCCGGCGGAGGAGCGTACCGGGGTTCATCCGGAGCAAGGTCTGGTCGAGGGAATGCATACGCAGGGGTTTGATTCGGTCGAGGAGGGAGAGGAGGCTCGCTAGGCGCCTGAGTTGATGGTCGTGAAAATATTCCGCGAGAACGAGGCTGAGTAGACCGATCCGGGACGGAATACCGGCGATAATAATTCTGCACCAAAGGTTGGTTTTTAATCGTCTCTCTGGAGGACATATGCGAACCTCATGGGCGGGAGACAAGCACCCGTTTTCTCCCTAGGGGCAGCGATTACGATCAATTAATACCTTGCAGGTTCGGCGGCGCGCACCTTGGCGGCCAAAATAGCATCGATAAGGTCGTCCTTTTCGACCGCCCGGTCAGCCTTAATGCTGTACGCATTGATATATTTCTTCAATTTCGTTAAGGGCAAAGACCTGGAAAATTGATCGGTCAACAACTTCGGACCATACAAGATGGCAGAGACCTGAGTTGTCCCCGACCGCTTGCCGTCACTAATCCAGAGATATTTAGCTAAGACTTCCTCACCGGCGAATGGCCGGACGCACTGCTCAGGAACTCGATACAGTAGCCACACACATTCATCATATCATAACCAGTCTCATTGCCAGATCGCGGCATGAGTCCTTGAAAGTCCGTGCAAGTATGGCAATACGAGTAGCCTGCGTAACTTTGACCTTAGCAACCCGAGCGCCTACCAAGAATCGAAGGACATGCCGCAGTGGTTGCATTTTCGCGCTCGAGTTAGCAAAAAGTTGAATTCCTTGGGTGTAATCAATCGTGGATGAACCGCTACCAGGAACCCAGCGCATTACCTTGCTACATTTGCGACACGCTGAGGGTTCGGGGCCTTCAGCGACTGGTGGGGGTCCGGACAAGAGGGGAAGGCCGGACATGGATCTCAAGTCGACGTTTAAGGTGGTGGTCAAGAGGAAAGAGACTCGGTGTAGACTTCCGAGGCTGAACAAAGTAGTAAGCAGGAGAATGTGCTAGAGCGCTTAACGATCACGTGCGCAATCCAATCATTTAGCCGAGAGCGCGTCGTGTAATGTCGTGTAATTGCGATGGGGATGGCTCACTGATGGCTCTTCGGCGAGATGAACAAAGGAGATCATGAGACCACAGTGCTCTCGAGGCCAATTCGCGATCCTTGTACCTATCCTCCGAAACATATCGTGTACGGCGCGGAATTTACATGCAGCCCCAACCAGTGAGATCTGAGTGAGTAGACTCAGGAATCCAGGAGACCGAGCAAGACATTTGCCCCAGAAATGAATTTGGAGCGAATATCACGAGAAACATTCGGCGATTGCAGATAGGCGATATAATCGATTTTTCGAAGGTAGATTACAGAGGAACAGCTGTAAACTTGTCCCAAAGGGCTTGCAGCGGCGCATATGTGCAGACGGCGGAAGCTTTTATCCATTCAAAATAAATCTACGCAGGTTATGGAGCGGTCGCATAAGTAATTCACGGCGTACACTGTAATTCTTCACATGGCATGTGAAGAATAAGTCTTAAGAACGAGTCCTAAATAAATTTAGGTCTCGTAACGAGTACACGTCAGACGCCATAAACCCCGTAGTCCAAAGGCCGAGACTTGAGCAGCTGTTCGCCCTGTGTAGGAGCAGCATTCAAGTTTGAACTCATTACCAATTCCACAAAACGTAAACTTTAGCCTGCAATCACCGAGAAGATCGCCGATCAAGAAGTATCTTCGGCTATCGTTAGTCAAGCCGAAAAGCAGTGTGCTGGACCCACAATGCCACTCACTGCCATGCGAGACATAAACGCGTTAAAAGTATACATTTTCTCTCTACCAACTTACTATCCACGGAACCAAGATGCTCGCCATGCTGTCCCGTATCTACCATGTGCGCAAGCGACAATTACTTGACATCTTCGACTAACGGCCTGCAGATATCCAACCCTCCCAAAGTGAAGAAAGAAGATGCGAGACAGCCTCTCAATTTTGGCTGCCTCGGTGCGGCAAAAATCACCCCAGGGGCGCTTGTCAATCCCTCTCACACACACCCTGGGTGCTCTATGCCGTGACCGCGCGCGACATGAAACGTGCCGAAGAGTTCGCAACGAGTTATGGAGGCGAGACTGGGTATCAAGGTAACTCGACGCTTCACGCTTTATGCACGTTTCTACCCGTTTTGCAGACATGATAGACGATCCTGCAGTCGATGTCATCTACAACTTCCCGCTTCCGAACGGGCTACATTTCGAGTGGACGATGAGGGCGCTCAAGGGTGGGAAACACGTACTTTTGGAGAAGCCCGCTACGAACACTGCTGCAGAGGCTGCCGCAATCTACGCCCTGGCCGACCGCAAAAATCTCGTTGTCCTTGAGGCTTTTCATTATAGGTTAAAACCGATTTTTTACTAGCCAAAGGCCTGTTTTGATTACATTCCAGGTTCCATCCCGCATTTCATCGCGTCAAGGCCATTCTAGATAGCGGGGAACTCGGGGCCATCGAGACCATCTCAGCGAGCCTGACTGCCCCGGCCGGTACTGCGCCCGAGGGCGACATCCGCTGGAGCTATGATCTTGGCGGCGGTTCCACCATGGATCCTGGATGTGTGTATGCACTAGAATTCATTCTCATAACAACAACAATTATTCGAAAAAGGCTATACCGTTAACATCCTCCGCTATCTCGCATCCTCCAACCCCACCACTGTGCTCACCGCCAAGGCTGTGCGCTACTCCTCTCGACCGGAGCACAAACAGGTTGATGAAATGTTCTGGGCCACACTTGCTCTGGACAACGACATCATCGGCGAGTTGCATTCCAACCTGGACGAGCCCAAGATATTTGGGATCATCCCCCGAATTCCCAAGCTTTCGGCGACCGTCCAATGCGCGCGCGGGACAGTCGAGATTTTCAATTTCTTGATCCCTCACTACTACCATTCCATCACTGTCGCACCCACAGGAAAGTCGCGCCGCGTTGAAAAGGCATACTCATTTAATGGTGCGGCCAATGGAGAAGTTTGGTGGACGACCTACAGGTTGGTTACCTTTCCTGAGCACACAACGCATTTTTTCATGACTGTTCCAGATACCAGCTAGAGGCCTTTGTCGATAAAGTGCAGGGCCGCACCCCTCAAACCTGGATCGACTCAGAGGACACGATCGCAAACATGAAATGGGTGGAAGCGATATATGCTAAGGTTAGTCCCTCTCAGGCCTTCATCATGCGTACTCACGAACCTTTGTTTGATTGGCAGGATGGGTTTGGTAGTCGCCCTGCATCGAAGTATGTGTACCATGACGACGAAAAATAGTATTCTATGGCGCATGCGAATACCACGTTCATCGGTGTCTGTCTTGCTTCCAAACAACATGATTTTGATCATCTGCGTTCCTTTCCAAATCCCAGTGGCCTACACGGTGTGCACCAAGCTGTGCGCTTCCACACCTGGCTGAGTAATGAGATGAGGTTTCCAGAATGTTGTTTATCGGTGGTCTCAGATGGTGCACGTAACCGCCCATCCAATATCGCAGTGGATTCAAATTCGCCGAAATGGCGATGAGTGCGTCTACACTCTGATGCTATAACAGAATTGAATCACTGAATTTCCGGTGTTGCGTTAGAGGTCCTTCTCCGAGTCTTGGTGCTCGTCAAGGGCTTTGTGTTCGCGTTATCAGAATCGAATGGAAATTGGGGCAATCTGAGGCCTCCAGTGTCGACGGAAGGCAGGCGCTGCCTATACACAAGCTTAAGGAAATGGTCATTCCCGCGCTGATCATGGTTGTGGTCCTGGCCAACGGCAGCAGGGTGATCACGGGCATCACTCCGTCGCCAGTCGGTGAGACCAGAAGAGTTTGTACAAGCCACTTTTTGTGGGCCCATTTCACGTTCGCCGAGCTATCCGCTCTAAGGCCAGACCGCAAACGGGAGGAATGCTCTCGCCGTACGGTATTTGCAGCGCACTTCGCGCCGGCTCCGAACGCGCCAATCGAGATACTAAAGCCGCCCACCATACTGAGCGTATCGTTTCATCTCATCCTCCGCAGCACTTGCTCTGGACGCGCTGTACGCGGAGAGCGAGAAGGAATTTGACTATCGGTCGGGTGGACCTCGCGCGTGACGGAGAAATTGTTGAATTGGATAAGTTTCATATCGACTCGAGATTCATTGCATTTTCAATATACCCTACCCTACCCTACCATTGCGGAACACATCCGAACCCGAACTTGGCATACGATTCTCGCCTGTTGTTTCATAAGACTCGATTCACTGGGTTGGGAGAGCCCGAGCATTTTCCGCTTCCTGCGGCAGCGAATAGGTTATCGCTTCCACAGATACTTTGTAACATCGTAAGCAGGGCGTACTCGGCGCGCGCGATCACATACCGGACAAGTTTGGCCATTGGACGATCTTCCAATGTGGCGTTTCGCGGTGAAATTCACGGATCAACCCACTTGATAGGTACCGGGCAGGCAGCGGAATCATTCTACGGCGTAGGTCTGCGTCATAGGAATCTGAAGAGTTTGAAATCTTGTGTAACAGTAATGACGACATATAAGTCCCAAGAAGGAAGGCGCAAGGAAGGCGTGAGCTTGTGCAAGAAGAGAATGAACGTAGAATGTACCTTACCGCCGGGGCTGGATTCGAAAGTCTCCATGTAATGGACTTCAATTCCCTGCAGGATATGACTTTGTGCTACCGTGGTTGACGGACGGCTTGGAAGGCCAAGAAATGAGCAGGCAGAATTTTTGCCCTAGTTTTTACGAAATATCAGAACGCTTCGCGGGACGGCCGCAGCGAATCATTTGGAGTAAGGTTTTGAGGCAATGCGACGAAGGTGGGTAAGCTAACGAGCGAACAGCGTCGGGCGCGGGAGTCTAGACAGTGGCCCAGAGTGCACGCAAATGAAACATAGAAGAACGACAGCGTGTATTTGCAGATAAAATTGCATGTTCTGCCAGTGAGCGCTGACGGTCTCCGCATTTCCCGCAGTGGAACCATTCATCCTGGATTGAACGTAAAGGGGGCGAGAAGGGCGAGGAGTGTATATAAAGAAGCAAGAGAGCGCGCCCTGGAGCAGCTTTGAAGCTCGCGATAGAGGCCTAAAGCAGAGTACTGAGTGCCGAATAGATATCCCACTGCTTGCTCCGAGACGGAGTTTATGTGGTTTTCCGGGCCAACGGGTGCCGTGAACGGGCATGGGTTTGGGAACGTGTATCTGGCGTGTATGTTTGGAATGGACGGAGACTTCTGACATGGACAGATGGAGATATGACCAAGAAACGCGCCCTTGTTTGTTTTTCAAACACGAAGGTTATTGGCTCGTCTCTTCCCAACCACTGTCATGGATTTCACTTTCGGTGGCCACTACAGACTCGAGGAGGAGATTGCCGTCGGTGGCTGCGGTATGTATTCCCCCTCTTCCTCAATGTCGCCCTGAGCCCCTGCTAGGCCAAGTTTTTCTTGGTGTGCACACTGTCGCAGGCAAGGAAGTCGCAATCAAGCTAGAGCCGGCGATTGCAAAGCATAGTCCTCTCAAGCAAGAGTCCAAAATATACAAGACGCTAATGGGTGGCACTGGTGTCCCTTGGGTGATGTGGTCTGGCCGGCAGGGGGACTATAACGTCATGGTCATCGACCTCTTGGGTCCCTCGCTAGAAGACCTATTCAAGATGTGCAACCGCCACTTTTCGCTCAAAACCGTCCTACTGTTAACTGACCAGCTTGTGAGTCGCGTTTTCTGTCGGTGGCAAGCTGTCCTCATTCGACGTTGCGTAGATCTCGCGCATTGAGTTCATCCATACCCATGGCCTCGTTCACCGCGACGTCAAGCCCGCAAACTTCGTCATGGGCACTGGCAAGGCCGCAAGCATGGTCAATGTCATCGACTTCGGTCTCGCTAAAAAATTCCGTGACTCGCGGACACTCCTCCATATCCCCTACAAGCAGGACGACTTTCATGGCGTTGGGACGTCCCTATTTGCCGCCATCAATACGCACCTTGGTATTGGTAAGTTCCGCTTCCTTCTTTTTTTTTATACGGACAGGAGTATGAGCCTTGTACCTCGGTTCACGCCGTGGCGCTGTGCGTCGGATGGAGACAGCGTGTACCCTCGCCGCAGGCCACAGACACCCAGCTTCACTATTTGAGTAGTGGTTCTGCGCGCCAGATGGAGACAGCGTGCAGGACACCATGTTGAACGCCTTTCTCGATCTTATCCGTTGCCTCTTTCTGGGTCGTAGCGCAGTGTGTCGTAGAGACAAGCTGCGCCCACTCCGCAGAGGCACGCGATATTCACCGCCCTGTTCCCTCCTGACCACTGTTCATCCTCCTCTACGTTCCCTGACCTTCCTCCTCAGAATCCTCCCGGCGAGACGACCTCGAGTCGCTCGCATACATGCTCATCTACTTCCTCCGCGGTACCCTTCCTTGGCGGAAGATCCGCGCCCCTGCCGCCCCACCCTCAACATATGTTACTGGCTCCGCGCCTTACAACCCCGTCTCCGCAACGTGGGACTTGATCCGTGACGCTAAGGTCGCCGCAGAGTCCCTCCTGACCTGCGGCCTCCCGCCAGAATTTGACGTTCTCTTCCGCTACGCACGCGGTCTCGAGTTCGACGACCTCCCCGACTACGCCGGCCTGCGCGCACTCTTTCGCGGGCTCGCCGAGCGCCTCGAGATCCAGTACGACGGCGAGTTCGACTGGAGCGTACCGCCGCCGAAGGGCGGACATGTCGCAGGCGCCAGTGGAAAAGGACGGTTTTGCGAGGCGTGCAATAAGCGCGAGATGGCGCGCCGGTAGGGGGCGTGGGGGGCGTGCCTGGCCCCCCGCCCTACAGTTGAGGAGCACGATGAGTGAGGGCGCAGCGAGCTGGCGTCGCTTCCCTGGCAGGGGCCTGGCCACGCAAATTCCGCGCTCTTCTTTCTCTTCATTTCCCGACAGCGGCTTGCGCTCCATCACCCTGACGTGCGCCTGCCTCATCACCACGACCCCGACGCCAGCTACGATCCTCATTCGCATCACCCACGATCAAGACAAGGCACCTCCCCCTCCGACAACGGCGTCTGTTGTATCTCTATCCGTGGGTTCTCTCATCCTCTTACACCCAGCTTACTCACACTCCTGTGTAGCACCCCCGCTATTATTTGTTGAAGCGGTTTCAATTGTGTATTTTTACCTGGCGTCATTCAAATCAAGTCTAGCCAGCAAGCATCCTTCAGACTCAATCATATATACGTACGGCGCACGAATTCTGACGATGTAAGTAGAATTGCACCCTGACGACGTTCTTCATGTAGATATATAATATTCGCAGCACGCGTGTAGTTATATAATTTTTAGGTAGTGCTTTTTTTGCTTTGAAGGATATACATACGAATCAAACTGTCGTCGCGTTTCGTGCCCTCTGAGTGCTCTAAAACAACAGCGGAATTTATAGTGAAAGTTATGCAACAGCCAAAGAGCACGCTCATGTTGCCACTGAGCTTCGGGGATGATCATCGACCGCAAGGATCGGGACCGCTGGTGTAGAGTCTCGGAGAGAGACGCGCTATATGATGCATGAACGCTCATACCTCTACCGCTGGTGTGCCGTCACGATGCTGCTTCTGTCAACGCGTTGAGTGAGAACGGACTGATTGTACTCTAGACGAAGTCGAGGAGAGTCATGGACGGGATCTACAAAACGTAGATGATATCCGGAAACGGTGGACTCGGAGGAAGGAAGGGAAATGCAAGAGCATGAACATGGTCTCATCCGTTGACCGTTCTTCTTCCACAGTGAACCAGCCTTGTCTGTGGGCTTCCTGGGCACTGAGAGGAACCTCCTGAGACCGATAAGCCACTGGCAGAGGCCGAAGTTGGCGTTGTGAAATTGTCTCGAAACGCATGACTACTTATTCGATAAACTGTAAGTACTAGGATGTTGTTTAGGTCGATGTGAATGCATAGTCGAAAGCTTCCCTAGCGGACAAGCCCCTTGGTGGACTGCGATAGTTGCTATCTTCAGAAGGATCCACAGGCAGTTTCAATTAGTGCTGTCCATTAATATAATACGAAATAATATATTAATGATATATCACGATAATACGGATATGATACGGCACCTCCCATATTACGTATTATTATTATATCATTTCCGTATTATGATGCCCTTTTTTGTGCTCCCAGACCACTTGTGTAAAGTTTTTTCAAGTCTGCCTTGCTTGCAAATGTTCAAACTAACTTGGGCCTACTGATTTTGAACAGTGATATGCTCTGCATCAAGCATGCATCAGGGGCTGTGCCAATGTTGAGGCTGCACTATTTTGCACTGGAATTCCCCAATTTCACTACTGGGGACATTTATTGAGGTGTGAGAGACATGTCAGAAGCATTCCCTTCACTGTTCTGGGGTCAACAGTCACAGGAACTAAGTGGAAGCATATTATTTGGATATTATTGATATATTAATAATACATGATATGATATCGATATAATATGATATGCCAAAATCCGTATTAATATCATATTTGGACAGCACTAGTTTCAATTCTCGATCTGAGTTCGGGTGAAATGTGTCCACCAGAACTTGAAACCCCCACGGCCAGAATTTATAGCCAGAGTAGACCACTTGGAAGGACAGAGAATTCTCGGAAAGCCAACGAGATCGAACTTGAATAAGGTGGTTTAGGTATACATGAGATTCCCGGGCAGAAAGCATATTGTAGCATCAACTAGTCGCATGTCCGATCACAACACGGGCACCCCCAACAGCGAGAAGGACTGGGATCCCCGGCTCAGCCTGAAGAAAGCTCCCAACAGGTGCCGTCGCACCCGTCTCGGGTGCGCAGTACGGCCTTGCCATCAAGCTTTCTTCCGCCTCTTCCATCAACTCCCCATGCAGCTTCCGCAGCGCATCAATCGACGGCTCGTCGCCATTCGGGTTGGCGGCTTGCCACATCCCGCGGAGCGTTAATGTCTTCAGCGCCAACCGATGGACTTCATCGCATGGGGGAAGCCTCATCTCAACGACAGGTACATCCTGAGGAGGTGAGAGGACGGTGGGGTCGACGCTCCGCCTCGCCTTCATGCAATGAGTGCGGCGCATGACAAGCTCGAAGACCCCATGCACATTGGGCTCGATGAAATGACGGCTTCTGAACGCGCATTGCGTCTGGCTGTACAGAGCAGTCGAAAGAAGTTCTAACAAAGGCTTGGGATCTCCTGGGTAGAAGGCGGTGAAATGGGTGCGGGCGGGGTCGTAACGGTAAGAGAAAACGGGATCTACGTGGGTGTGGATCTACAATGAACTTGTAAGTAAGGAGAAAGGTGGACTGAGAAGCGGAATTCACGAAGTTTAAAACGGTGTCGTTCGCCACGCGGAGCCTGCCTTGAGAATCATATGTAAGGACCCCGAGGGCGCGGAGGGTCGTCCACGTTAGGGCGCCATCAAGATTGTGAAGTGCGTCCCCGTCGGCTTCGATATCTACCGTACCAGATGCGAGCAGATCAATCAGACCATTGGTAGTTACAGTCCCAAAGACGTCGGAGGTCTCTGGAACAAGTTTCAAAAGACCGGACAAGAGGGGGAGGGAGTGTGGAGTGTATGGCGTTGTGGGCTTTCCTGACAGTTCTGCAATGCGCAAGATAAGCTCCTCAGGATGCAGGACAGGCTCGGCAATGGCGTCGCAGGAGAAGTTGTATTGTCCACAGCGTCGCAGCTCTGCAATGCCCAGCGGTTGATCCAGGAACTCGCCCGCAAACGTGAGGGCCTCCTGCTCTGTGAAACCACAGGAAAGTTGTAAGCTCGGTTCATCCGTGAGGTTCAGCATGCGGAGATTCGCTAGATTTGGTGAGGTTAACAGGGAGAAAGTTCCTGTCACAAATAGTTTCGCGATGACATCTGCGCCCGCGCGTAAGGGGCCCCAGAAATATGTATCTAGCAGACACTCAACATCCCGGGTGGGGGGATAGTAGTCGGGGAAGTCTGCGCATTCGATGTGCATGAAAGAGCGCTGCTGAGTTGGGGCGTCATAATCGTCTACACCGACGAAAAGCGTGTAACCGCGAAGCCGAACCAAATCCTTTTTCGGACAAGCGTCAGGGATGTCGCAACACATTTGTGAAAGAAATAACTCACGAATACTTTGGCAAACAAAGGGAGGGTATTAAGTTCGGTGTCCGGATCTGTGTCGTCGAACAACGCGTCCGGGTCATCAAGCTGTAGCTCAACCGCATAATGTCGGAGAAATCTACCGACTTCTATCCACACATGCGTCGTCAATCCGGAACAAATCTCTGTGGCATTCGGGAAGATCCGGATTTTCGATAATGAGAAGGAGAGACAAAGATGCTGGGTGCGCTTTCGAGGAACATCAGGAGTCCCAGCGGTCGCCGCAAGAGATCCAAAGCGCTCTTCAAATTGGCTTGCTCCGCGTATGTCGTAGTATTCAGTCAAAGTCGACAGGAACACCGTCTTACCAAATCGTGGAGGGCGCAGGAGGATGAGTCGAAAGGTATCAGGCAGTTGGGGAATACACCCCGTTTTATCAACATACGCGGTCTCCGGATGTTGACGAAGGTCCAAAAAATCATAGTCGGTCCAGGGCAAATCACGGCTGCCCTAAACCAGACCATTAGTGGTTTGAGCCAGAGGAAGGAAAGGAAACGCACATCGGAGTCCAAAGATTTATCTAGAGAACCAATGGAGATGGGGGAAAGAGAACGAGTTCTAGCGCGCTTGCGCTCAGGTTCGATATCGCTGCTAGAGCTCTCTTCGTCCTCGTCATCGCTCCATGACGATGGACGCTTCGAGAATGTGTGGGGACTGGATATGTAAATGACTACGGCCAGGGTGGTCAGCCAAAGAAAAAATGAGATTTTCGAAGGCTCACTGTTATCCGCATCTTCATCCAGGCTGAAAGCGTCGGGCTCCGAATTTTCCTCTTTGAACGCCACTCTCGCGTTTGCGCGGTCAAGGAACTCGTTGCTCATGAGGAGGCCGCCAACGTTGGAAAACTCAATGGATGTAGGGCTGTTGGTGGCAAGGCGTATGGTGGTGGTCGGAGCCATAATGGGCAGTAGTGGGCTAGTAGTAGGAGGAGTCGAAAGCAAGAGTCACGGTCGAACAAGAGTCACACTCACAGTCGCGCTCACGAGACGTGTGGCAAAGCGTTCTTTATTTCCATGCTATTTCTTTTGTTGTTCTGTTTTGGCTTTCTTCTTCTGTGCCACCATGGCAATGCTTCAGAAACCGAAGACGGAGTCTAGTGCGGCCTTGGTGTCCTTCAAATGGGCCTTCTACGACAGACACCACTGGCCAACGATGAATCCGCTCGTACTCTCCTGCTCCGCTTCCCATTTCAAGACGATGACAGTGGCAGAACTCATGGACTTGATGGAGAACGAGCATAGGAAACAGTCGTGTGCTCTCTGCCCTGGGCTCACGCTCATCAAGTCGGCCTGGCTAGTCCATATCTCCGATCCCGCCAATGAACGCCTACCGGACACGCTCCAGCATCACGTAGAAGCGGGAATTCAGTTCATGAAGGCCGCGTCCCTGGTATCGAATTATATCAATATAAATACCTCGCATGAAAATGGTGTGATCCGCGTGCTCTGTGAAACAACCTTCGAAGGCACGTTTCTGTACTCATCTTTTGTTGCAACGATTTAATGGTCTTACAGGAAAGAGTACCGTCCATGAATCCCCGACAAAGCGCGCTCTTGAAGTTGGGGAAGATACCGCTCAAGCAAGCGGAAGTGGCATCAAGAAACTTAGACAGCTCGACGCTCCTCCCGACGGAGTATCAACGACACACGTTAAGAGCCCTTCAAGCCCAATATATCCTCCTCCTTATTCATTCGTTTTTCCTTCCCTCCTCGAAAGGAAAGGGATTGTTTACATCGACAAATCTCTTCACATTATCGAATTGGATCAGGCTCTCCTCCAGTGGACCTGTATTGTAACCCTTCCATCTGGGACTGGCAAAACATTCATAATGTCGATGCTCCGTGCTTGGTATGATCGAAAGATCAGTCAGAACAGGCGTGATAGGCTTTTCATGCACCTTGGCATAGGGAGCCGACTCAGAGAACAACAGGCACAAGGCGAAGTGCTTTGCTCAGCCGGGCGACATCTTTGCCTGTGCTTTGATCTAAACGACGTCCGGATCCAAAGTTCGGATGGGGAAGAAATATCCCGGTCCGTCAAGTCGTATTGTCGCGAAATTATCCAGCAGTTCGTCGAGGCGAACCACCAGGAACTGGGTTTTCGATCGTTCAACCGTTGGCGACAGGCCGACTTGGAGAGTATGATAGACAAGATCGTCAGTTCGTTTTAACAACTGTTGATGGCTCTACTCAACACCTCATTTATTAGGTGGTGACTTTGCGGGCGCAATACCGTTCCAATCCGAACCACCAGAGCACGTTATTTATTTCCGTGGATCACCTGGATGGTCCGATTCTGGAATGCTTAGCACATACTGCGAACAGCCCAACTTCACTCACAGAGCATTCCATGAAAACGATCATAACGACATTGAGCAGCTTGATCACGTCGTTAGAGACCTTGCGAGGGGCGGACATGAAGAGGTCCAAGTTCCTCATCAATACCAGCCTTCCCGCTTTCCCCGGCAATCCATGGAAACTAATGCAAAATATTTCATTGCTTTCGTCCCTCAAAGGGACCTATGGAATGAACTCTACAGAAGTTACCAGCGTCTTCTCGGTTCTTTCTCAAAACCGCACTGGGACCGAAGCACTGGATGTAACAAAACACCGCTTGGCTCAACAATTGAGCGTACATATCCTATCATCGAGGAGCGGCTCAGACCATATGGCGCCGCACAGCATTTACAGTTTCGATCTCGTTTTTCGCCACGCCGTTCAGGTTTTAGGGCTCGATGGTGACCGCAGCAGCCCACCATACCCCCGTCTACTCCAGACGATCTCCAAAGTTTGCCGCCCCCTGTTGGTGGACTCGAATCTACGCCGGGAACGCAGGGTCCATCTTTCTCCGCTTCGTCAGATGGGGTACGTCGACCTCGCTGCCGTATGGACAAAAGAAGAAATCCTCTGGACACTACTACTTTCTCGTGGAGTTCTCGTAGTGGCCAACGATGGAAAACATCGACCAGATCCCCTGTGGGCTTTGCAAGTTCGGTCCCCAGCCTTTGCAAGTCAAGTACGTACCGATCATACGGTCGATTTCGCAATCCTCATGTGTCTCTAGTTGTTCTTTAAATATCCCGAAGTCGCCCAGAAAGACCTCGAAGAATCCGGGCGCGAAAAGCAGCTCAGGGCTCTCCTTGGGAGGGACACCACATATCTGGCAGACGTCATTTCTGAACGTCTCTCACGAAAACACCATAGAGATCTCTACCAAATGAGCGAAGAGGCGCTTCAAGCCTTATTTGACGAATATATGGAGGACGAATTCAAATACCGAGATAACTATTTCGGTCAACTTGGGCTCCTTACAGACTCCAGCAAGTCGAAAACAGATCGCGCCTTGACGGAGGAAGGAAAACTCGAAGCGCCTGAACCCGGAGAGGGTCGATTTGGCTACGCTGACTTCTTTGTCTGTGGTCTGCCGAGGTTACACCAGACGCGAGCTGTTGTGGGGGAACTCAAATATCTTTCCCTTTACGGCTTCCTGCGCGCATCATATCACGACACCCAGACATTCATCAAGGACGTTTTCGACAACCCAAAATGCAGTTACCGACAGCACTGCAAGACCAAGGGCAAGCTTCTACGTCAGTTGCCCCTCGAGAAGCTCCGACAACTGTCTTACTATCGATGGAATTCTCGAAAGAAGAAAACAGAAGTTGTTACCGTGGGGGATATCTTGGGCGCCGCTGTGAAACAGGTCCAGACTTATGTCAAGGCTATTGCGGCGGGCAACGCAGAACAGGATTATCCTCTCGAGGGCGTAACCAAGGCCGAAACTAGAGTCAAGGTCACCCGAGGGTCAGACGGGTCCGGCGGAGTAGTCGGTATAGTTTTCTGCGGCGTGGGGCCGCGGATGGTTACTATCGCCCTCGATACTCAGGTGACACGGTATCGCTACGCGGGTGTGCCAAAATGGCCCTCTTTGTTTGACGAGCCTGAGGCCCCGAGGCCGATTGATAAGTAGAGAAACGTAGATGGGCAGACAAGACGTCAGCTAAAGTTGTATTTTTGGCCAATGTAAAGAATTATCCCGAAAACGGCGGCAAGCCAAGGACGCACTTGAAATACAACATGGTATCTGGCGCCACTGGACTTCTTGTTGGTCGTGGCGGAGATGCCATGAATTTTCATTTTTCTGAAGGTTGTGCATGAGAAAGAAGAAAAGCTAAACGTATAGTACACAGGGTGCAATGAAATTCGCCGCCTTGAAAAGTAGTTGGGCTTTTCAAAGTCAAAACTCATCAGGACACGTACCTACTCGCTCGGATCCAGAGCGTAGATCAAGGGCGCCTCGTCGGCGTCGGCCCTGAAAGTTCATACTCGAAAGTGTTAGATAACTTGTACGCTGTGGTTATTGACGCATGCTTCGCGATAATATACGGGAGGGGCCCAGACGGGTTCTGAATAGTCGCCGTAAAGGACGCGGCAGTCACATTGGGAAGCTCAATCCGAGGATGAGCGGCCTGACTGAGTGTACCACTAGGCCGTGGTGTTGTTTTGCGCGGCGACGGCCAAGACGAAGTTTTCGCCGTTATTCCACGTCATCGGGTTTTTCCTGGGACGAGATCAGTTCATTGAAATAAAGAGCCAAATGCTGCATACCAGCCACCCCACGGTGATCCAGTTCTCGCCAAGGAGAGGGGGCAGGACGTGCAGTCAGGGAACTCGATGATGGGCTTGCTGAGGTTCTTGAAGCGGCGGGAGATGTCGGCATCGTGTTAGCAGCGCAGAAAGGGAGTGCAAGGGAGCGCGAATGGATCCAGAAGTTACATCGTGACGCGCAGGTCAGTGTCAGGCCTCGCGAGGAAAGGCTTTGGGGGCTGCGTGTGCGTCCTAAAATCTAGGAACCATAGTCTTGCATAGTCCCGCCTTGGATCCGCCTGAGCATGGAAATTGTCGCATCCGTTGACCGTTCTTCTTCCATAGTGACCCAGCCCTGTCTGTGCTTCCTGGGCACCGAGAGGAACCTCCTGAGGTCGTAAAGCCAGGGGCCGCTGGCGTTGAGAGTGGCTCGAAAAAGCTTGGAAGAGGTCGGAACGGATGCAGACCATCTTTCGAGCAAGAAGAACACAAGCCAAGCGCTGCCTAAAATAGTAGAAGGTGAGGAAAGAAGGAAAGCAACGAGCGTGACCAATGTCGAGGTTGAGAATTGACTCTTCCAACTTTGTCAACAATTTCACCCGACCTCTCTTAACTCGTTGACTGGATGTCGCCGCTTGTTGCCGTATGTTCAAGTTGCAGGAGTTGTCGCAGGTCGATGCGAGTCGTCGGGCATTCATCGAAAGCTTCATCCAGTGAACTTTAGGGCTTGTTCTGAACTGCGATAACTTCCATGTTGACATTGTTGAGCGGGTTGAAATGGAATAGAATAAAATAAACAGCGATGGACTTGATGGCATCGAAAATGCTGGTTATCACCCACCCAATACACTGCAGTAGGGCCCGCGCCAGCTGAAACCTCGAAAATCCACGCGAGTAGACAACTCTGGTCATGCTCTGCAAGCCTGTTCAAAGCGCTATGTACGACTCGCTGCAACAATAAGAGCTCGATCACAAAACTAGATCCAATTAGTCCCTATCGGCGCCTATCCTTCGAATTTGCTTCATTCTTGACGCCTTGTGACAGCGCAACCAGCGTTGAAGCTTGAAGCTTGAAGACCTGGATGATCCAGCGCTCACGTTCAACGGTTACTGTGTAGCGGAGACAGACCATCGCCGCTCGACGTCTTGACGGTTACCTCCGCGCCACACAAAAACTAACCCGGCTTCAGACTCGCTGGCATGACCTGGAACGACCTCAACGCAGTCTCGAGCAGCGGTGGGCAATCGAAAAGCTCTACCCAGTCAACCTGGAGCACCGATAGCTCGAGCGCCTGGGACGATTGGCCCATGGACTTCGACGGAACTGGGCTTTTCGAGAGCATCAGCTGCGCAGACGAACCCATATTCCGATTCGACGTCAGGAGGGTGTTAGACGAAGTAGAAGAACATCTAGACAGCGTGGTCGTAGACATTCCGAGGGTCGGAAAGGGATCGAATTATTTTGTGCGTTTTCCGGACGTATTTTAGACTGATGATTTTCTGAACAAACACGATATGAGCAGGGAATGCATCTGCGCCTTGCGAATGGCATGGATATTTTAGTGCGACTGGCGCGGTGCGATGTTAACTCGCTGCGACTCAATGCGGAGGAAATATCTGAGCTGGTCCAACAGCAAGTTTCTGAGGTAGCATTCGAGGCGGAAATATATCGACTCCTCCGACCTCAACGTCAAATTATGACACCCAGTTTGCTGTATTGTCGTGGACCGACCTATAAAGCACACACGCTCCATGCGCTGTCACCTCATCGATTGCCGCCGCCGGACATCCTTGGCCGTGCATTCTTCCTCTTTGAAAAAACTCCAGGTGTGAACAACGTCTGGCCGGATGACGCAGACAAAAGAGTACGTACCACACCATGCACTATCTCGAAATTCCATTAAAGGTGCTTCATCCAGTTCTCAATTCTAAAACAATGCGCCCGCATTCGAGCGGCGCTTTTCTCATTCATTTTACCTGTGGACTTTGTCGAGTCGTGGCTGAATCGACGCTCTCCTGGCGCGAAATCAATCCTCGTTGGCATTACCCCCACCCGCGAATTCGCTATCGCCTTTCTCGCTGCAAAAATTGATGAGACGATCCCAGACAAAGGCGGGTTCATCGGCTGGGAAGAGGACCGCTGCGTTGTCGGCCCCGTCGCTCTGAAGGCTAAACAATCGCTGCTACGCCTCCTTCCGTGGGTCATGCCGCCCGAAACGAAGCAAGACCAGAGCATTTTCTACCGTCTAGTCTTGGAGCATGGTGATTTTGGGATACACAACATGACGATCACGGATACGGAGACACCCACCGTCACGTCTTTGTATGACTGGGAAATGGGCCACATCGTACCCGCGATTCTGTCGAGCCCGGAGATAGCTGTTTATGTCGATCTGGAATTGGATCTACAAGGCCAGCCAATGATTTCGCGGGTGTGTGAGGGGATCGGCGAGCAGGATCGGCGGGACTACATGACCTGTGCGGAGCACTATTTTCAGGTGTGCTTTGAACCAGCCATCTTTAACATCAAACTGACAGGACATTGAAGAGTTTAAATAAACTGGCGCCAGAGTATATGAATGTCATTAGAGCGGGAAGGGACGCCCGTCGGATCTGGTTCACACTGAATTCTTGGAGAAGGGATGATCCAGAGCAATATTTTGGGACATTGGGCTCTTGGGCTGAAGATAGATTGAGTCAATTGTTGCTACTTGGGGGCTCTGAAGTCGACCTACCTCAATCTTTAGCACTCCGAACACCATAAATGTAATTGCATGTGCCCAGGTCTGGATAGCGATGGTTGAAGATAAGTATGTCAAAATTGCCTGATTCGGCCAAGAGCGGTTGTTTGTGTGCGGCATTCCAAGTTGCTCTAGATAAATACACCAGAACAACACGGTTGCCATTTGACATGAACCGCGACGAACCCAACTCTCCAGTCTTTGGTGCCTCCGTTACGCGCACCGTCGAGGTTAAGGTACGAACTGCATCATCCGTGACACCTTTGTAGTTCGTGGCGGCTGTCTGAGGAAAATTTCAGATGAAATCTCCTGCTTGGAATGCATGGCCGCTTTTCTTTGACTGTGATCGAATGGACGTCGATTCCCCCTCCATGAAACCTGAACCAGAATACAGCATGGAGGCCCAATATTCGCATATTCAGAGCCCTGATTTCCTACCACTCGACCCGGCCCAGAACTCTTCTATGCCGCTTGCCTTCCCTTTTGACAGTCCTCGGAATTCTTTCATGCTCTCAGCTTCTCCTGCTTTTCCTCTGCTTATTGCACCCCAAATCGAACCGTCAGCACTCACTCACACCACTGATATATCCTTACCTACTGATCCACGCGCCACACCTGCAATCCACGCGATTATGCGCACGCCTGCAAAACTTTCACCTTCACCACACGCATTCAAAAACGCTGCTACGCCGTTCGGAAAGAGTTTTGAGCTCTCAGACGACTGGATACCCACCGGGTCCTATATTTCTCCCGTCATTCACGCATCGCACACGAAGCAACCACCGCTGAAACTCTTCCCCAGTCCTGCGATATCGTTCATGGACCGTCTCAAAGCAAGCTCTTCCCCTCCTTCCTCCGTTGGCGTACCTCCACACGCAAAGCACAATGCGCGCTCGTTCTCGCCCTTGCTCTCCCCCTGCAAGCTAACCGCTCCAATCTGCGCTTCCGCGACAAAAGAAAACTTTTGCCATGCGCAACCCGACGTCCCGTTTCCCACTGACCTGTTTCCACTTTCTTCGCTGCTGAACTCGTCTCCCATTTCGAAATTGAAGGCCTTTCCTCCCAGGGAGGGCATCTCGCCGCAACGTCCAGCTCACTCTCTTTTTCCCGTTTCCCCACTGACTCCGCTGACACCGTCTCCTCACAAGTCGACCTCTCTCGGCCTCAAAAAATCTGTGCCTCCCGCCCCGGACACCAAGCCCAAGAAGCGCCGCCTGTCGATGTCAATGTCTGAATCTCCGACGATCCATGCGAAGCGGACGAGATACAGTCTGCGCCAAGGCAACAGCGTCCATGCACCAGTTCTTACAATGGCTAAGAGCACTCAATCAGGACCTATTTGGACCTCGCGCTCGCTTCCTTCTCCCTTTGTCGTCTCCCCAGACTTCCCTCTCTTTTATCGCCGTTTTCCTGCGAGTTCGTATTTTCAGACCGCCGAATCTAGGTGCATTCATTCAGCCCTCGTAGATCCGTACTTAAGCGAGACCAGATTTAGATCGCCTTGTGCACTCTTCGGGGTTGTGCACCCGGGTGGAGAGTACAAGGCTCCGCGCAATGCGTTTGATCTGTACAGTGCGCGTTTCGTCAAAGGCAAGGGTGTCGATAAGATGGGACTCTGCTCGATCTGTGTCGAGCCGCAGCATCGCGGCGGAGAGGGGAAGAAGGTCTGGCTCTCGATGAAATTTTCCGCTTTCAAGTAGTGCGTCTCCCTCGCCTCTCCTCGTCCTTGATCCCCTTATACTCCGCCTTATAGTGTCTCCTGCACATATTTTGTTCTCATGTACTTCGACTAATGTTCCCGAGTTATCATATGCAGTTTCACCACGGCACGTTCGACTGTCCATATCTGCACATATGTATTCATCTCTTGTGTAGGCATCTCGGCAGTCACAGGACGTCCACTGTCGCCACCCATTGACTTTCGCGTCGCCCTCCGCTCAGTTGTGAAGAAGTTGGAACGCACGGAGATAAAGGAAGGCAAGTGCCACAAGTGTCTTTGCTGGGTCGCCATCGAAACAGTAAAGGATGTAGAGGTGAAGGTTCGTTATTAAACCGCTCTGCTAATGCTCCCCACGGCCTAACCATTTATCTCAAGGTCCCCGAGCTATTCTGGTACGTGTGGTGGTTATGCGATGGTACCTCTCATATTCACGAACAAATGTTGCAGGTGGAAGCATGCTGTGTCGTGCCACTTGGGGTCTGTCTTGGTGGGCGAGGGAGACGTGTTCGAGGAAGATGAGGTGTATAAGGTCTTGAAAGGACTTTGAGATGTTGCGCGCCCCTCCCGCTCCCTGATCGGAAATGGCTGAAAATAGTTGTTTCAATGTACTGCTCATTAAATCCTGTGTCACAAACGAGTCCAGTCCACTGAGTCATTCAGGACGCGTCTGAGTCGCGTCTTTCGTTGTCTGAGTTCGAGTCAGCGGTACGCTACGCGGCCCGTGATCGTGCCCTGCTGTGTCACGAAGCCAGTCACACCCTTCCTTTCGCTTTAGCCCTTGTGTGCGCCCTTGCAAGGTCCCTCGTCCCTGAAAGTATTCCTCGACCCGTCCTTCCGTTATATAACCTAAGGGCACCTGCTTTAACCCGACTCTCGGGTTCCCCGAACGGCTCACCGCCCATTTCGTCGCTGAGTCTTTGTCGCGTCAGTCTTTGCTTTCTTCATGAGTTTTGGCTAAATGTGTGAACGTCCTGTAGTCATACTATAACTTATCATCCTAGCCCAAATTCTAAACCATTGTATTTGAACCCATGGTAGGCTCCAAACCGCGCCTATAAGGCAGACGAGCCAACATTGCTTCCTTTAGCCTTCCTGCAAGGATTGCGGAGGAACAGTTCTTGAATATGACACTGCCGCTGGCAATGGCGTTTGCGTGGCCTGCGGGATGGTTGTCGAAGAGAATGCCATTGTCAGCGAGATCACTTTTGGCGAGACTTCGTCTGGCGGAGCTATGGTGCAAGGCTCCTTCGTCGGCCAAGGCGCCAGTAAGGACCTCACACTATGAATCTCTGCATTTCTTATATCTTTGTTGCGTAGCCCACGCCCGGATGAATGGACCATATGGTCACAGAGGAAATAGTGACTCGAGGGCGCAAACGATCGAAAACGGTACTTTGTTTCTCATTCGGCCCATACTTTTTCTGATAGTCCTTCAGCGTCCAAGAAAATCCATATGATCGCCTCAGTTCTCCGCTTGTCCGAAATGATATCGAATTCGGCCCTTCGGATGTACACATTGGCTGTAGAGAACAATTTTACCAAAGGCCGCAAGAGTTTGAATGTCGTTGCAGTTTGCCTTTACATCGCGTGTCGACAAAAAGACTCGCACACACATATGCTCATCGATTTCTCGGATCTGCTTCAAGTTGTGATCTTGTTTTTGCTTTCGACGTTCCGCTCATACACGTACAGGTCAACGTCTTTGAGCTTGGGCACACCTACCTGCAACTTGTTCGAACACTGAACCTCAAGCTCCCCCTTGTCGATCCCTCCCACTACATCTCGCGTTTCGCTGCCCTCTTGGAATTCGGCGACGAAACCTCCAAGGTGTCCATGGATGCCGTTCGCCTCGTTCAGCGCTTCGACCGCGACTGGATGACGCGGGGCAGACGACCTGCTGGCATCTGTGGTGCTGCGTTGCTCCTTGCCGCCCGCATGAACAACTTCCGTCGTTCTGTCGAGGAGATTGTACAGGTCGTCAAGATCGCAGACACGACGCTTAAGAAGAGGCTGGATGAATTCAAGAACACCCCGAGTGGTGCGTTGACACTGGCCGATTTTAGAAGCATCTGGTTAGATGAAGAGGTGGACCCGCCTGCGTATACACGAAACAAGATGAAAGAAGAAGAAGAACGTGTGGCGGCAGAGGAGGCGGCGGCGGAGGCCGCTGAGTTTGAGGCGACGGGGGTGGTGAAAGAGAAGGAGTCCAATGTTAAAGGTAAGGGCAAGAAAAAGAAGAAAAAGAAGAGAAAGCGGGAGAACGACGAAGAAGGCGATCCAGCAGCCCCTAACCCTGACGCCAGTGGCGACATTGAAGCACCTCGACAACCTCTAGACCCGACAATACTCAACGAGGGGATTCTTGCTGGTACACTCGAACCGCTTTTTCTCCCAGAGTCGGCTGAAGCATCAAATGCTAATATCGACCCGGCCCTATTAATGGAGTCGTATCCTTCAATCTCTACTGATGCTCCCTCCACGAGCAGTGCTACTCCCCCCGCATCTTCCGCAACAGCCGTCGCTTCGCCCACTTCGTCTCTCCCTCCCATCGAAACAGTTCTGTCTGACGTTCTGACTGAAGAAGTGTCCAGTTTTCTTCAAAATCCTCAGGGCGCCATGTTGTCGTCTGCGCTCGATGAGGCCCACGAACGTCGCCTTGCCCAGATCACAGCAGCAGACGAGTTGCTTGGACTGAATGAGGAAGAACTAGATCGGTTTATCCTCTCAGAAGAAGAGGTTAAAATTAAGGAACGTGTGTGGGTGGAACTCAATAAAGAGTATCTTGAAGCACTGGCTGGTCAGTACCGTCCATTCGTTTTCTGACATGGACAGTTGCTCTTTTGCTGAACGGTTATGTGCAGCCAAAGGAAATGTGGACCCAGCGCCCAAGCCGAAGAAGGTTCGTACCTCGCAGGTCGCGAAATTTCGTGTCTGCGTTTTCCGTCTCTTTCTTGATTCTTATGCCGCCTTTTTCATTTCCCAGCGTCGGAAAAATAACGAGTCGAATGCACCGCGCGATACCAGCAATCCTGCAGGAAATACTGCAGCGGAATCCGTGAAAAATCTCCTCAACAAGAGCCACAGATACAGCAAGCGTATCAATTACGATGCCCTTCGGCACTTGCTTGTTGAAGGGCCCAGTCTCGACGACAAGACCGACGACCAGCTGTACACTCTGGATGACAAGAGCGACGGCGAGGGTATGGGGATGCTCGTTATCGAAGAAGCCCCAGGAACCGTCGTCTCCGCTCCCCCGCCGAAATCTAAACCCAAGAAGGCTGGTCTTGCGGCACATGCGGCGGCTGGGAATGTTGAGGCGGACGCGGACGATGACATGGATCCGGAAGAGGGAAGCGACAAAGGGGAGGATGTGGGTTGGGAAGACGCGTATGAACAGGAGGTATAGAAGCGCGGGTCTCATTGCATTAGACATCTAGTCTCTTTCTTCAAGTGTAGTTGTAGCTCTCACATCCACGCATTCCAAGTGTACGTAGTAATTGCTTGCCAAGCTATTAGACAGAAACCAAGTGTTTTTGAATCGACTCTAAGTTTGCTTCAAGTTGGGTTTTCCGGCTTCCGGAAAATATAGACAGGCATACCACAAAGTATCCACCTCCGGAGTAACCAGCAAGTCGGAGGCTTTGAAATCTGTTCAGAGCATGCAGGAAACACTTTCAAAATGGTTCACAAGGAAAACTTGACTGATCAATTGACCAAACAATCTGTCGTGCTACTCGTTCTCACCCTGACTCACCGTCAACCTTGGCTCGCCGCCGCCAGGCTCGGCCACTGGGATGGGGTTGGCTGTCTCGCGGGGGCTGATGCGCCCTTTGAAAACCAGCGCTGGGGAAGAGTTGGACGGGGGACTGCTCCTTTCAGCCGATGCTCCACAAGATCACGATATTGTGGAGCAACCTGCAAAAATCTGCATGGACGAGTCCGACGATAGCGACCTGGATCCGAGCCAGTCGTTCTCGATGCAAGCCGAAGTATCTCCCCCAGCGCCTACGGATGCCCGGATTCTTGCCGATCTCCGTTCCCGGTTAGTCGAGCTCAATTTGGGAATCTCTCATCTTAGAGGGCCGCTCCTTCGGCCCAATCGCCTCATCGAAGAACGCTATGCCATCCGCCGCGCGCTAGATTCGATCGTATTTTATCCAATTCTCTCTGTGCCGCCGGAGATTGTGCAGGAAATTTTCGTCTTCTGCGTCCCGGCCGATAGCGAGCCGCTTGTGGCTGATCCAAAGGTTGCCCCGCTAGTGCTTCTCAATGTCTGTCGCAAGTGGCGCGAAATTGCTCTATCTACCCCGCGCTTGTGGGCTTCCATTCGCGTCAACCTCCGGTCGCGGTGCTTCGACAACAGCCTCCCGCTCCTCGACTGTTGGTTGACGCGCGCGCGTTCTGTGCCGCTGTCGGTGGCCGTTGTGTACATGAACTACGAAGACAACCCCTCGCCCGACCTGCTCATCTCATCCCTTGTGCGGTCGAGTGAGCAGTGGCAGGACATGCGGCTCGAGTTGCCGTTCAAGGATCTGCAGCGGCTGAATGGAATCGAGGGGAGGGTGCCGCTTCTTAGGAAGCTGCTTATTGGCCCCACGGATGCGTACTTTGCAGGGATGCTGGAGGGGTTGCGTATGACGCCCATAACCGCGTTCAGCCATGCTCCTTTGCTGCGCGAGGTGCATCTCGTTACGGGATTTCCTTTCACTCTCGAGCTTCCGTGGGCACAATTGACAAAATTGCAGGTGAGTAGCCTCCTGAAAGTACGTTATGTCTCTGACTTGTCCATCTAATCGCAGGCTACGTCGTTGAGTGTCTGCGAGTGCCTTGAAATCCTGGAAGCCTCGCCAGCTCTCGTCGAATGCACCTTGTCGCTGCGCCACTCGTTCGACACAGCCCATGCCAAGCGGATTTCACCGCTCGAGGACCTCCAAGTACTAACCCTGCGTACATCAGGCTTCCACGCGGATCTCCTGCACTGTCTGACGCTCCCCGTCCTGCGGGAGCTGCAGTTTCACATCGCGCCGTCCGCGTCGAGTGAAGACAGTCTCGCGAAGGTGACATCGTTCGTGGAACGGTCTGGCATTGCTTGCTGCTTAAAAGAGATTCGGTTCTCGGGGGCGTTGAATCTATATGGGAGCCAGATGATACAGGACATGGTTGCGAATGGGACGCGGCTTGGCCCGCCGCTGGATTTTCGGCGACGATGATTTGGACCTAGATTTAGAAGTCCAGCATCGTGCTACAGTATCTCGTCCCACGCATGTATGCATGTCTTCAGTATAATGTAGACAATTTACGAAAGTACCCATCTGGGTGCCAGTGTAAGAAATCGGCCACGATCATTACCCTTCTACTTTTTTTCCAGTACTCCACGAGAGAGAGAAAAATATGAGTGCCATTCATTTACATAGACCAAGAAATAGTGATTGATGATCCACTCGGAGTCGGTAGGAATACGACCAGGCATTAAAATAATTTGGTGGTTTGATACAGATGGTGCATCGAGATCCGCCAGCCAAGTTTGATATCGAATTTTGGTGCGGGCAACAGCAGCGGGGTTGAAACTCGAGCAGGGGCAGGGAATTGAGAGGCCGTGCACGGTCGCGAGCTAAGTGGGCAGCTATTCATCGCAGCGGCAGTTACAGATGCCGCATGAAGCGGTTCAGCAGGGTGGGAAAGCAGATTTATTGGGTATGGATAGATTCCTCGTCTTGCGACTGCTTGCGTATTGAATGCTAGCAGCAGCTGCGAGAGAGCTGTATCGAAGGGCCATAATTGACCGCGAGCTGGAAATGGAACGATACTCACGCCTGTGGAAATCCGGCATTGCCAGTATATGACAAGAAAGTGACGACACCCAAAAGTGAGATGTCAAAATCGCGGCAGAGAGATGTATATACCCTCTTGCTTAAGACCTCCATGGATGTGCGCAGTAGAAGACTCGAGACCGTCGCGATCGCGTCGCTTCACCCACCAGGTTTTGAATAACCAGCGTAGAGATCTAGAATTCGGAATCCTGCAGGTAGTAATTGTGCATCCACTGTGCATAATATGTGAGCCTCGTTTTTTTTTTGGGACAGGTCTTGGACGAAGAGAATGCAGCGACAGGTAGCCATGGCAGATGCCAAGTTGAGAACAGGAGGATTTGCTGCATCAAACTAGACGCCAAATTTCCAATTGTATGTCGAATGCTGCCAGAGCTTGCAGTCGAGAAATCGTCTCGAGGTCGCTGCCCGCGACGCCGAGGACAGTTTCTCAAGACGGCGAGGGCAAGACCGTGACGGCGAGGACAACCCGATTTAACCCTAATCGCCATTACGTCACCGCGCCGCTTCTTTTCGCGTACCTTGTTCCCTCCCTGGGTGACCTACAATGTCAGACTTCACGTTGGTGGACCCGCAAAAAGGGTGGGAGTACGACTTGCATTCGGTGTGTGCCGCTTTTCTATCATTATTCAATGGAGACGGAGCAAAACCAGGTATATTCGGCGTATATGGGTTATTTTCAAGTGAACAACATTAACTGGTGGGTCGAGTCATCTATTGCGCTTCGAAACGCCGTGCGCTCTTCGTTTCTTTCGATGGGCTGCCTTTGCGATGGACTTTGGCCATGGCTCTTGAATTCGGGAAGCTCAGACATATTCAAACATTTTAGGTATGACCGCTCCTGGGGCCATTTGTTCTCGACATTCGAGGAATTCCTCGCTTTCTCTTGGCCCTGTATTTCCTGTACCGACGTCTGGACTGGCCGCGCACACATCGTTACACGTCTCAACTCGATCGGTGCGTTCCTCAAGATGATCAAGACACGGTGCGTGCCTGCACTCGGATCAGACGTGTATTCACGGCCGCAGATTCGGGGAAACACTACCGCAGGCGCCAAATATACTCCAGGTGCAGCCGTTCGAGTCTGCCTCGCGGCCACTGCGGACGGTGTCGGATTATGCGAGCTACAAGAGGCTGCACTCGACCCTCTCCGCCGCCGTGCTGTCCGCGTACAAGCTGCGTGTGCGCGCGGGAGAGCCAAAGGCCGTGCGGGAATTATGGGCCTCCCGTGATCGGACATTCCTTGCCGTTGACTTCGAGTGGAGCGAAAGGAACGAGAAGAGCTGTCTGGAGTGGGGATATGCAGCGATACGGTGTGGGCATTTGGAGGCGTGAGTTGACTTCGTTGAATTGAGAAGAGTGTGGATCTCATGGTCATGTAGGCTCGGACATTGGCCTCCGGTACCGGACGCGAATTACCGGTACGAACGTGGTTCGTGTTGCTTCAGGTTGCTAACATTGGACTCAGGAAAGGTCACTATATAGTACAGGAGTATGTCGATAAGGTGGTCAACAAGCACTGTCCTACCCACCCGTGGCAGGTGAGTCGAGCTGCGAACCGACGACATTTTTTCTAATCTATTTGCGTAGTACGCTGTTAGTGGCTAAGCTGTTACAATTCGACAGTATATTGACAACCTTGTAGTTCGGGGACAGTCAAGTTTGTCCCAAAGCGAGATTGCCACAAATTATTCAGGCGATCATTAGGTGTGCTCTGTGCTCCACTCCTCCTTCGCGACCGCTCAAATAGATTGCAATTCGTAGCAGCCTCGCCAGCCCCGACTCGGAGACAATTTCCAACACCTTGGTGCTGGTTGCACACGGAATAAGCGGGGACCTTACGAGGATGGAAGAAATGAAGATCAGTAGGTGGCGGTCGCTTTCTCCCTTGCACGAAGCCTTGAACGTTGTGCGCAGAACTTCCACACAACATGCTCATCCTTGATACCGCCACCTTTGAACGCGCGCTCTTCGCCGGCGGGCACCGCTCCACCATGATCGACCCGCACACTTCGACTCCGGGCAACCCCAAGCCACGCACCCAAAACTCCACACTGAGCCTGGAGAACCTTTTGCGCTCGCTACCCTCACCATCTGACCCGCAATCACACAACCCCGCGCTTCAGACACAGGTGCTCGTCCCGGGGCAGTTCCCGCAGCCTGGCGCAATGATCCCCGGCGTCGTTATGCACAACTCGGGCAACGACGCCTTCATGTGCCTCTATGCGCTCCAGCTTCTCCTCCAGCCCGAGGGCACGCAAGCGCCTGTGATACACAAGAAAGTGCGGCCGGCGTTTACGCAGATGCATAATAGCATGTCTGCGATGCAGATAAATGGGGGAGCACGGCTGTCGCCGTCGGGCATAGTGGGCGACTTTGCTCAGTTGTATACGCACATACAGCAGGGGCCGCCACCGTCGCCGGGACCTGGGAAGGGCTTGTTGCCGCCGTCACCGAACAGGCATGCGCACGGGAATGGGAATGGGACGCAGGGGAGGAGCTCGAGGAGGAACAATGCGTTGCCTCCTGCTGATGGGTGGGCGACTGTGCATCGGGGCTAGCCTGAGCCGTTGAGGGTGGTGACATTGGAGACTGCATTGGTTGATTGGACTAACATCTTTCTTGCTCACTGATACGTGCATTAATATTTACAGGCTTCCATAAGACGTTCGCTGAATACTCGTGAATGTTAATCCGCTACTATGTAGCACTTAGGCTTGTACTACGCTCTCCCTATATATCGAACGGACACTCTCAGAAACCTTACATTCACACAAATTGAAGTGCGAGTCAGTGGCTCGAAAATGCAATTATTTGAAACTTCCTTGAGTGGACCTCGCTCCTCAATTGCACTCATCGTCGGATCAGCAATTTCAACGCGTCGGTCTATGCATGAACGTCTCGGTTACATGAGATTTAGGCGTGTGCGACGCGACGCGACGCGTTTGGTTGGGCTTGTTAGAAGCATTCGGAGTAACGTCAGTGTGACATCCTCGTCCGCACGATGACCTCCGAATCGCAATTTAAACAAACACTGGTCGATGAAGAGAGAGACGCGCAACTTCGAAGCTTCTTGCGCTCTGCGCATATCTCACGATATCTAGATCACCACCTTGATTTGTGGGAGTTTTGCGTTTTGGATACGGCTGTGGCAGGCCATGTTTCCACCGAAATCATTTCATATATGAATCAGCTCAAGAACTTTTGGCAACCCCACTGCGGTGGACTAGCAGTGCCGGAAGAGTGGGGCGTACGTTCCCACAGCTCTGCAAGCTGTCCTAGAGACTGATACGCATTACTAGCGCCTTAATCTACTTTCCATTGTCGAGGATGCTAGTCAATCCCACCTATGGCTACAGACGTCGCGTTGGTTGGACCTTTCACTCCTTTCCGCCGCGCTGTCCTCTATTCGTGGGGATTTATCTTTGGTGCCTACAGCCGATTACATTGTCCGTGTGCAGTCGGAAAACTATTGGGGACCTCAATTTCCACTGGCAGATCCGCCAAATAGTCCCGACTCAACTGTTCGTGCCTTACTAGATCTGTTGGTGTGCGATGGATCGCCCACCGATGCTTTCCTTTCCATGGCTTCCTGCTTCCTCGCTACAGCAGGCTGTCAACTAAAGATGTACGCCGGCCTTTATAAATGTTTGCCTCGACTCCCTAATCACTGACAGAAATCCACAAATAATCTTCCCCATCCAACTTGGTGATTGTCCAGACGTTGGTTTCGCGTGTGCGCCAGAGTGGACTTCCACCAGCGACGACATGCTGCGCAGATCTCGCAAAGCGCCTATCCGCCTATCGTCGCCTGCGCTTGCGATTGGGCTTCTACTCGAGGACAGTGGTACGGCAGCCGGTGTAACTTCTGATGAGTTGAAGCGGTTGGCCTACGCAGCCCAACCTCACCTTGAGGCGTTGCTCATAGCTTGGCATCGGCGATATCCCGATCTCCCGCCTGATTCGAGCGTCTGTATTTTCGCAGTCGCCCTTCGCGGAGTGCATGTCTTCATTGTTGCCCACATCCCATATCTTTGCGACTCTGGATACCGCTACCGGTCCGTGGTCATCGATCAGCTTCCATTTCCGCTTTATAAACCCGGAGCAAACAACCGCGAGGGGCTCCTCGCTCGGCTACGGCTCGCTATTTCCCTCTTGACGATCCAAAGCCATGTCAGCCGCGTAGCTTCTTTATATCAAGAGGTTGTCTGGCCTCCAGCAATCTTTGATCAAGAGCTAGCGTTGGTGCACGAGTGCAGCGGGATTTTAACCCCAAGTCCCTCAGCGGAATCAGGGGAGTCCGACATTTGGGGCGGCTCAGACAATTTCTCGTTTTCGGACGAAGAAGAGATCGCAGACATCGACACCTCGGCTCATGAAATCGCGCATTCAAAGGAATTAGTAAATAACTGGCTGCGACACGATGAAGAAGGCTACATAACCATCGAATAAAATCTGTTCGAAATAAATTGAGTCAACCATCCGCTGCCAGTTGTCTCCAACCATTTGTGACTATTCGCTGAAACTTAGAAGCGAGTGGCACAGAACGAATAATCGTTTGGCTCGCGCACCGTGAGCATTATGTCCATACCGTCTGTGCTGGTCGTCGATCAGGCCCGAGGCCCATCGAGCGCCCAGCTTGGGGAAAGACCACCCCGCGTGCTCGAGCTTGAAATGGAGCAGGAGAAAGATGATGGCGCAGCTTATCATCTTGGTGGAGAGTGAGTCTGCTTTCAGATCGGCTGCATCGTAACATTCGAGCTCTTCTTACTCTTTCTCCTCGTTCTTTTCTCAGCGCTTATTGTCCGCCTCTGGTCCCGGGCCTCTGAAAGACCCAATGTGCACTGTTAGTCGCGACTGCGATAAACCGTCAGTCAAACTCGAACTAAACAGTACAAGAAGCCTCTGGGATGGGTCACGACGGTTGCACAGTACCCAACACCAAGTCAGCTCTGCGAACATCGGCCTGGGATGTGGACGAGGACGTTTGTGTGCAGAAGGGAGGAAGGGGGGTGAATGCCTGGCCCGGTGCGACGCTACTAGTACGGATATCTAGGATTGTGTATCTGTTTTCCTCAGGCTGCCGCGTTCTCTTCGTTGCCTCTGCTATTGCTCCATGTCTTTGTCTCCTTCAGCTCCCACCCTTGAAAGTCAGCATATAACGAGAGTCTCATCTCAAATAATTGAGTTGAAAATAGAATCAGTGTTGAAGTGACTGCAAACCCTATATTTGTACAAAAAAGGTAAAGTGAAGAAAGGCTAAGATAGAGCCAAATCATTGGCAGACAAGCTATACTTGCCAACAAATGGCGTCAAAAATTCGACCAAGTGCTGCCCATGGCGTTGCACAACAAAAAGTGCGATCACCATTCTCCAACGCTCCAAGAGGTTACCGGTCTTCAGAGGGAACCTTGCCACCGGTACCTGAAAGAAGCGAACACAGGTTTCCGCCGTATGGCCGGAAACTTTCTCTACAATTTGTGGGAAGTGCGCGAATATGACGACCTCCACGTCGTTGTAGTAAATGCCATATATCATGGATTCCGCACCGAAGTTCGGCTTCTGTGTGGGTTTTGGATGCTGTATTTCATCCAACGATCTGGAGGGTTCGGCAATATGAATCTTGTCATAGTGAGCTATGACCAGGAGGATCATGGTTGGATGGAGGGCCAGTGCAATTTGGGCTCGTACATTCGGCGAGCTCGAAAGTTTATGAGGGACGGCATTGGCTTTACGAAGACCACGTTCCCGGATCTTGCCTTCCCCGATGATGGCCACGGGGGAAAGGTAATTGCCATGATCGCCCTCACGCAGCGTCGCAATATCGGGAAAGGCGAAGGCTTTCGTTGGTCGAAGGAAGTCAGGGAAATTTAACTTGAGGCCCCTGTTTTGACGTCAGAACACGATTTCTCAGACTGTAAAAAGAACATACGAAATCACAGAACATTTAGATAGATTGAATATGCCACTCAGGGCCGACCCGACAAATCTCTCAACAGTTAGCTCGCTGACCCGGGCGCTTTCCGCTTCACGCAAGGCTGTCAGCCGCAACAGCGAAACCACGGCACGCTCCTTCCCAAATGACCCTGTGTCGGTAGCCTCCATCTCGAAATAGAGGTTGGGAACGGGGTAGGGGGTGAGAGAGGAGGGTCGGTTCGCCCACTTCAAATCTTTGCCATGTTCCTCTGGCTCCAACTTGTTGCTGGCTTGATCAACATAGTGAAGACAAATCTTGAGGAAAGAGGCTTCTAGCGTGTTAATGTTCTCGAGATTCTCGGATAGATCCAAGGAAGCGTTAGGCTAGAAATTGTATCGGCCAGTCAAAAAAATGGTGAATCTATAAAGACGCACGAGCTGGTATCGTTTAGAGACATCCAGAGGTTGCCTCAACTCGCTGATGGTCATGTATTTTGTACGCACGTCCAGAAGGTGATCAAGGATGGGAGTGGCGTTTTCGCTTGAGTTGAAGCGGCGACCGGCCTTGTTCTCCACAAAGGTAAAGACACTGGTCTCTACAGGACCTTTTGTCCAATGATCATTGATACTCCCTTTGGAAGTGAAAACCTCCCATCCTAGCTCGTTGATGCCATGAAGCGAGATTCGGCTGTGGCAGACTCGACATGAGATCAAGATCCGATCAGAAGACAATTATGCGTGCCTAGGGGAAACTACGGAACCGCGCGTAGTTTGGGGTTTAGGAAGCCCAAGCTTCATCGTCGCTCTCTGGAGATTCAAGCGGTTGGCGGTTGGTGGCGAGGCGGAAGACATCTCAGCTTATTGTTAGCTCAGGCGAGGCGAGCTTGCGAGCCAGCCTGAGTGTGAGACAACTTCACAAACAGAACTTGTTCTGCCAAATAGGCACATGCAGACTGCATGTGCCTATTTGGGACTAGGGATCCGCTGAAGCGAGGGGTGCTCGCGAAGACACACCGGGGACAGCAAACTATCTACCTAGGTAAAAAGGTTAGCTGAAAGTACTTAAACTCATGCACAAAGTAAATCTGTAGAAAGTTAATATATTTACCTATTCAAAAAGTGCTACGAAAGGAACTACATTCCGTACGTCTTTTGAAAGAAACCTATTTATCTATTATCGGACAATGAAGAAAGGACTACGGAAAGATGAACTTTCGGCAGTCACTTTCAACTATTTTAAGATAAGTTCTTTTCGCAATTTCTGAAAGCATTGCCCAAAGAAGATCTTTCAGCTAAGTTCCAGGGTGTACAACTTAGCTGAAAGATCTTCTTTGGGCAATGCTTTCAGAAATTGCGAAAAGAACTTATCTTAAAATAGTTGAAAGTGACTGCCGAAAGTTCATCTTTCCGTAGTCCTTTCTTCATTGTCTGATAATAGATAAATAGGTTTCTTTCAAAAGACGTACGGAATGTAGTTCCTTTCGTAGCACTTTTTGAATAGGTAAATATATTAACTTTCTACAGATTTACTTTGTGCATGAGTTTAAGTACTTTCAGCTAACCTTTTTACCTAGGTAGATAGTTTGCTGTCCCCGGTGTGAGAAGACAGCGATCAATGACAGATCGTGATTACTCATTTATCTCCTTTTTTGGATAACTTTCTCTCTCTCCCACTCGATTTGCACTCTATGGGATATATATTGGTATGAGCCGAACCACGCCGTGAAGGTGCATCTTTTGGTCCACTTTTCATCGCAAAATTCGCAGAATTGAATGTTTTTGAAGGTATTCTTTGCTGAAGGACCGTCAGCCACAGTGCAAACTCTTTGTTCCTGTTTGCTGCAGATTCCAGCCCCCAGCCCCCTCACGTGCATTTAAGTAGAATTGCTCGCTTCGCTCGCAATAATTCTATTTGGCAACCCGGTTGCCAACTACACAGGTCTGGACGTCGAACGGGATACGCTCCATTTGTTTGCGAAATTATTCGTGAGTGATGTCTTTCACAAATATGCGTCTCGACTTCCCTGTTCATTGAGTACATACAGTATTAGTATCATAGTCCTGAATATTAGGACTAGAATGATGCTTTTAGGACTATTTTGATTGAGTGATGCGCCCTTCGTCGGCGCGTGTTGATCACAGCTGTCAGCGCTTGAAAGTAGCGCTAAGTCCCCCAGGCCATTTACGACGCTGCGACAGCCGTGGAAATGTACTTCAAAAGGCCTTATTTTATGTATTTCCGTACATAATCACTGCTAATTTTTTTTTCAACTCATGTGAGGCGGGGGGGCACTGCTAATACTGTACCCGGAGTTAAGGCGCGCTGCGCTTGCCCTAATTCTTCGAAAGCAGCACGCAGGCGAGGCGGGAACTGAATTAAATAATATAGAATAAAAACATACACTATGTCCTAAGGTTACCTGGTCCTTAAAGGTATTACTATGATAGGTAACGAGTTCTTGGCGCCGCCGCGGCATTGATGCGAGGGCGGGGGCGCGCGTGTGCCGTACAAGAAATAGTTATTTATTGCACTACATTAGTCCTAAATTTAGGACTATGATACTAAAGTTGTCGTGCCTCCTGTTCACTAGAGGCCGGCCCTGCCGTCTTAAACCTTGCTTTAGCTTTAGCTTATCTCAACGTCATTTCAAGATCTCAGCACATCGTATTTCATATTTCAGCACTTTGTAGATATCTCAGCATGATACGTATTGCATCCCCCGTCTTTCGCTATTCACCATCGTCTGGGCGTCGCAGCATCTTGTACCTGTAATGCGAAGTAACAATGAAAACAAAACAAATCAAAAAACCAAATTGCGTACCCGTTCTCATCTGTAAAACTTCATCTGGACCCATCTCTTCATTTTCTTCAGCGCGTTCGCAACTCGCGAGTACCGCCCTCCGCGTTGATGGACGGGAACGGTCCCTTGTGCCGCAAGGCCGGACGGCTGTGCATGAGCAATTGCGATCTGTGAAGGATGAGTGTAAGCCAGAAGAGTAGACGAGGTAGCGCACGGTCGGCCCTCCGTGCCCCGGGACGGCGTTGGCGTTCGCTTGGT
Source organism: Mycena haematopus (assembly GCA_029281435.1). Lineage (NCBI taxonomy): Eukaryota > Fungi > Basidiomycota > Agaricomycetes > Agaricales > Mycenaceae > Mycena > Mycena haematopus. Next base: position 1,184 of record JARJCV010000204.1, on the reverse strand, counting down.
AAGGAGGCAGGACTTCATATGGCGGAAGCAAGTCTTGGTTGCCATTTTTTTGTTAGTGCAAAGAGCGGTGGTCTGTGAGGGCATTGTTACAGGGAAGGGTGCATATTGGGGGACAGGGTCAAGGTCTTCAGTGTTGAAAGAGGAACGGGCGCAGTCCATAGATTTGAATTCGACAAATATAACGACTGAGAGAAAAGGAGATGTGGCAAGGTCACGTGACCCGTGACCCGGTCACGTGACTGTGACATGCGTGGCCCTCATTGCTGCGGCGCAGTCGTGAACGCCGTAACGGCGCGTTCGGCAGGCGGGAGGGAGGGCGGGTGGGAGCGTGTTCGGGCCGCGGGAGTTCGAAGCGCGTTCGAGCGGGCGGGAGCGCGTCCGAGGCGCGTTCGAGCGGGGGTGCGCGTTCGAGCGGCGGGCGGGTGGGAGCGGGGGGGGGCGCGTTCGAGCGGGGGAGCGGGCGCGTTTGAGCGCGCGTTCGAGCGGGGGTGCGCGTTCGAGCGGGCGGGTGGGAGCGGGCGGGGGCGCGTTCGAGCGGGGGAGCAGGCGCGTTCGAGCGGGGGAGCGCGTTCGAGCGGCGGGAGGGTGGGAGCGGGCAGGGGCGCGTTCGAGCGGCGAGCAGGCGCGTTCGAGCGGGCGGGAGCGCGTTCGAGCGGCGGGCGGGTGGGAGCGGGGGGGGGGGGGCGCGTTCGAGCGGGGGAGCGGGCGCGTTTGAGCGCGCGTTCGAAGCGCGTTCGAGCGGGCGAGCGCGTTCGAGAGGCGGGAGGGTGGGAGCGGGCGGGGGCGCGTTCGAGCGGGGGAGCGGGCGCGTTCGAGCGGGCGTTCGAAGCGCGTTCGAGCGGGCGAGCGCGTTCGAGAGGCGGGAGGGTGGGAGCGGGCGGGGGCGCGTTCGAGCGGGGGAGCGGGCGCGTTTGAGCGCGCGTTCGAAGCGCGTTCGAGCGGGCGAGCGCGTTCGAGCGGCGGGAGGGCGGGAGCGGGGGGGGGGGGCGTGTTCGAGCGGGGGAGCGGGCCGCGTGAGCGGGCGGGAGCGCGTTCGAGCGGCGGGAGGGCGGGAGCGGGGGGGGGCGCGTTCGAGCGGGGAGCGGGCGCGTTCGAGCGGGCGAGCGCGTTCGAGCGGCGGGCGGGTGGGAGCGGGGGGGGCGCGTTCGAGCGGGGGAGCGGGCGCGTTCGAGCGCGCGCGAGCG
>JARJCV010000203.1:0-84173 GCA_029281435.1 Mycena haematopus | reverse complement strand
TTTTCTGGCCAGATTGGGGTTTGGGATCGTGTTGTTATCGAGGTTGTCGGCGAGACATAAGGGAGCAGTGCCAGTGGAGCGTACAACATGGAGTCGTGAGTGGGTTTCCGGGATGGAGAGTTGGGCTGTGCCGCGGCGCGCTGCGCGCGGCTATTCTTCATTGTCCTCGTCGTCCGACATTTGTGGGTCGGGTTCGTCCGCGAACGTGGGAAGCTCCGTCTCCCTCCTCGCTTTGCCTGTCTTCGTGAAGGCTCCTGATGCGTCGAGGAATTTCCCGAGCGCCTCGATTTGGCCTCGATACCCTCTTATTCCCAGTTTTTCGACCCGCGACCCGTGCGTGTTACTGGGCACGAAGGAGTGCAAGACTGTCCGCAATGCGTCATATGAAAGTGTTTCTTGACACGGCGGAGGGGCAGGATAGAATGGATGGTGACTGTACATACCAAGGATCAAGGTACATTCAATTCACAGTTTGAAAAGCCGTAGAGCATCAACGAGGCATATCTTGGGAATCGAATCTAATTCCCTGAATGTACTACATTATGTTGCGCCATTTACGGAGGATGGAATATCGCAACTAGCTTTGCGATGAGGAAGACTTCGGTTGATCCTGGGGGGAGACGTTGCAACGAAAAATATTTTTGACGATGGGGAAATCCGCCATTGAAACGTCTCGGAGTGAGTTCATTGGGTTGCTGCGGTCTGAAAACTTAGAAACAATGATGTCGCCTTGAAAAATGCGTTCAGATTGGTCAGATAAATGAGTGAATGTACCTACCGCACCAAGGATGGCATCCCCGAACCTCCGCACCCTGGTATTCATATATATTCTTATTTACCGGGAAGGGCATCCCGTCCCGCGACGTGACGGGATAAAAGATGATGAATGGAAAGGTGAATTGTTTGGTCATCATTTCCAGACTCCATGCAATCTGAAAGAGGATGAGAGTCGAGACAAATTGGACAATAGGACCGCAAATGACCGCGTAAAGCCATGGTTTGATATTGCCGGGCTCCGTGGACACCTACGAGGCGTCAAACGTGGAAGATTTTAGGCAGAGGACGGCACTCCCAAAGTTCATTAGAGCTTCTGGGTGGGGACAGCTAGTCGCCGGGCGCTTTCGTTCTCTGGAACATTATTTGTCGAATGCCGAAGAACAGCAGGAGGCCATACGTGACGGCAAGTTTTTCAATCGTTGGTGGGCGGCCTATTAGTACTGGGGGTGAGAAAGTACAAAAAAAGGCAGAGTGCACTGGTACACACCATCCGAGGGAATTCGTAGGGCGTCCAGGAATACAAAATCCATCATAGGTCTGCCGAGCTTGCTCAAGCGCAGAAGAGCCCGTCGATTTTTAACTGCCTCCCCCCATCCACTCTAGGATTTCCACTGGTAAAAACACGACCTGCAATCCTAGGGTTTGCCTATCCACGCTCAGAGTGGCGCCGACGGGACACGAGGACGGAATGAAATAGTGGGAATTTGAGCGCGCGATCGAATCTCGAGAACGCCACAGTCGGCCGAGCCAAGTTTAAACAGTTTGAGCTGGTTCGCGACAACGGCGGGTCGATAAGGATGCCGCATTCACCGACACCTATGCTCGTGGACGGCCAAACAAAGCAGATGCTAAATGACAACGTGCCGCCAACGATTTACGCAACACCAATCTCTGCAGGTGGCTCCACAGCGGCTTCGATTTCCTCGGTTGTCCGCACCCCCTTCGCGTGCCAAACCCTTTTCTACGGAGAAAAGAAGAAAATCCAAAACTGGATTTTCAAGGCGGAGGCACAGAGGCTGGGGCGGAAAGCACCAGCAGGCAGCACACTTACTGGAGGACATGGCGAAGGAGGGGCTGCATCGTCTGATGAAGAAGATATTGCCCGGGCGGTGGCAAATCCGATGTACATTCCGTCTGGAGATTGGGTTCGGTGATTTTTCATAGTGACGATGTATACGTAGACTGTACAATCGAAACAAGTCTTGACACCTGATCTGTGCGTGGGAATGCGAGCCACGATGCAAGTCAAGTCCGCTCACATCCCATGTCGCGTTCGGTAGCGGCTCTGACTGCCGCGGCTGCTCTCCAAGGCTTCAACACCGGTACTATTACCTGACCCAGAGGGGGCCGGGACAGTGCGGGTGTCGGATGTTGCGAGCCTGCGCAAGTTGATGGCGCGGGTCTTGAATCCCTCTTTGCGCCAGTGGTGGGCGTGGAAGGGATGCTTCGAGTCTCACGTCCGCCCGCGGCGGGGTGGGCGTAGCCGGAGCATCGTATCGGACCTGACATGTGCCGCTTGTGGAAAGAGCAAGGACAAGCCTACCCAACTTGCTCGCGTTTGCCCGCAGGCACGGACAATACTTGTCTCCAGCCGTATGCATTTCCAGCGCACCATCCCCTTCTATCCTTACCAGAGAGACAGGCACGAGACTCGCTGGTGGCCAATGTAATATATGTGGCATATCGGGCGGCACCATCCTTCTCCGCGCCGAAGTGTACCTGACATGGCGCTCGACTCCGTCCTTGCCGCCCACCCTCGCTTCCGTGGAAGGACCGAACACAAGCCTGCTATTATTCGCGTTCGGCGCAGGCACGAACGATATCGGTCTCTGTCCGTAAGCATCTCCAGCCCATTGCTCCCTTTTTACCCTGACTCGCGAGACAGGCACAAAATGGACTGGAAGAAATTCGTGGGGCTGAAGTCCTCCTTGGCGTGAAAGCAGTTCTGGTGTATTCATTCGCGTTGTGCACCCCACTCGTCTAATCATTGTACTTGTACGTTGGACATACTTTCTTTTGACGCATCCATCTCACCCTAGCACCCTCCAGAAAATCCTACTTATCCAGCTTGTCCCTTCTTCGCATGGTCAACTACGCGCACCTTCGAGGCGCGCCCGTCCTCTCAGCACCTGCCCTGCGTCATTTGTAGCTCAATCATAACCACGTTCACCATGGCCAGTGTACAGTTATAGTAGATTAGTACCAACCTCCAAGTTATACCTGGAGGAGAGCGCGGTACATAGTACGTGCTGCTCCCTCCACGGACTACAGCCGCGGTCGCATTGTGCGAGGAGAGCGCGGTACATCGTACGAGCTGCTCCCTCCACGGACTGCAATCGCATCAAGAGGAGAACCCGATACTCAATCCCCCAAGACGCCACAAGCCAGTCCCGCTCGATATTTTAGCGCCGCCTTTCCGGAAACCGCCGTGCCATTCGTTTGTCCGCGGACGGTACCCTATATATCCTTGACTGGATACGTCGGAAATCCAAGGATTCACCTAATCATTGTACGAACATACCTCCGTTTGACGCATCTATCTGACCCTAGCACCCTCCAGAAAATCTTACTTATCCAGCTTGTCCCTTCTTCGCATGGTCAACTACGCGCACCTTCGAGGCGCGCCCGTCCTCTCAGCACCAGCCCTGCGTCATCTGTAGCTCAATCACAACCTTCATCATGGCCAGCATCATGGCCAGTGTATAGTAATAATAGAAGTAGTACCAACCTCTAAGTTATCCCTGGAGGAGAGCGCGGTACATAGTACGTGCTGCTCCCTCCACAGACTCCAGTCACGGTCGCATTGTGCAATATGCAACAGTACGACCTGCTATTTTTTAGGACGCCACAGGCCAGTTCCGAGGGTCCGCTTGTTATTTGTAGTGCTACCTTTGGCTGCCACCCGCAATTTCCCGCCACGTGTTCGCGAATCGGATGGCCTCGTCAACACAACCTCAGCAGTTGTCATCGGCTCAAGGGCAGGGTAGCTTTTCAGACTGAGACGCCTTTACTCGTCAAATGAATTTACACACACCCCATCGACCGGCTCTTTGTCATGCGAGCCGCGTATCGTGGTGCCGCAGCTTGTGCCGCCCACGAGCGGGCAACATTCGAATTTTAGTGTACGTTTTCTGTTGTTTCCGTGTTCATATACTCATGTTGCACTACAGAGACCCGTGCTCTTGCTCTTCGAGTCCGCGACTCTAACCATATTCGATGAACCGGGGCTCCATGGTCTATGCTAAGCGTATATACGACGCACGCCCGTTCACCAAGTGCCCGCCCTGCGTCATCTCTAGCTCAATCACAACCACGTTCACCATACCATTGTGCAGTTATACTATTCACCGATATAATGTTCCTGACTTAATCCTTACGCCCTGTTGGACTTACTTACAACGTCTGCGATGAGTGTCGCCCCGGGCCGCAGCCAACTTCCAAGTCATACCTTGAGGAGAGCGCGGTACATAGTACGAGCCGCTCCCTCCACAGACCACAGTCGCATCAGGAGGAGAACATGGTACTCGATCCGCCAAGACGCCACAAGCCAGTCTACAGATAATCAATCATTATACACTTTTCAAACGGTGTAATTGAGCTCGGCGTACATGCAACTGCCCATAGGACGCCTTGTGTATATAGCTCACCGGCCGTTCCGATCCGGGACCTTGTGTCGGCAACTATCCTATCCTATCCTATGCCGGGTTTTGCCATGTATGCCTTGAGCAGGGAACTAAGTACTTAAGTGACAATAATCCATCAACAGCAAACTGGAGATGATTTGCAATAGGGGCAACTTACAATCATGTCATTCATGAACCCCCATAGCCGTTTATCTCGAGACCCAATCTCAGTGGTACATACCTTGTCTATCTCACGCACAACTGGTTGCTCATGTATCTTGCCTAGCCATTGCTATCAAGGCTTGCCAAACAATTGTTAGGCATGCCCCCGGTGCCTGGGCGGTCGGGCTTCGCAGATACAGAATTGCTCGCGGGGTGCCTCCTGGCATTCTTTGCAATGATGTCAATTGAGGAGGTCGTCAGGCTCAGAGTTCACCATGTCTACCTGGATCCCCAAGATAGATTCATAGTCGTGTTACCCCCTCCAGGGAACCGTCCCAACAGATTAGGTCACTCCATTCCTTTAGCAGCTGCCAGCCAGAGCTAATGCCTTGTAGATCCAAAGCCATTGATTCTCCCCAGAATGCCTCCAGCCCAAGCGCACCTGTGCCCCGTCGCCGCTTATGCACGGTGGATCTCAGTAGCCGGAGTCCAAAATGGGTATGTTTTCAGAAAGTTACAGTCGCTCTCCCGCGACCGCGCCGATATGAATCCGGATGCTCATGTGGTGATGCGTTTATTGGCTTTCACGTTGTTAATTGCTGACACAATTTAGCTTGCACACATATTTTTGGAAGGCTTGCGATATCACTTGGAACATCTTTCCGAAAATGCCGCTTTGTACGGGTACCGATCTTTCATGAAGGGTGGACAGTGCATCTTGTTAGACAGTGGCTACACCGAAGCCGAGATATGTGAAGGGTTAGGCAGATTGCATATATTTTAAAAATCTCTCGTAGCTGAACTACAATTCTCGAATCGTTACATTTCCCGGGAGTAGTCGGATGTCCCGTTGCATGGTGGTCGCCCTTTGTACGAATAGCGCACAGGTTCTGCATTATCGGCTGAAAAAGTGGACTAAATATACGCCCTCCATTGCCATTTTACTTGTGACTAGGGCCACCGTCTGTAACCTTGCTTTACTGCGGGCTGCGCAATCAACAATTTGAATTCAATCCGTCCCTCGTACTTACTCTGAATCCTCGTGTATCTCGGGGATTCTACAGTATCACTACAGTATCTCATCTACAATGTGGAAACAGTTGTTGGGTGGTATCGGCGCGAAACTACGGGCAGCCGTAGGAATCTAGCGTGAGCCCGGAACCATGGCAATCGTGCTAATGGATGCCGTTGCAGGCAGAGCAGGTTGGCCAGCAGGGCTTGTCACCGCTGTCTGCGGGAGAAGTGCGGAAGGCGCCGAGGCCGGGAGGCGGTAGCATTAGCAGAGTTCTGGGAAGGGAGAGCGCAGGGCGCATGCACATATTGAGGCTCTTGTCTCCCTGCGCGAATCTAGGTTTTTTTCGTGAGATTAGATGACAATCAGCAGCAAGGGGGTGAATGCAGCCGTACATGCGTATGCTCCTCCCAATTCGCGAGGTACGCTGTCGAGCTGCGGTTGACATAGCGTTCCGTAACGGTGGGGTTACCACGGGGCAAGCAAGACGCATGTGTGCGGTACGTCGCCAGAACAATGTTGGTGAGCATGGCATCCTACGTCCGGTTCACGAAGTCGATGGTGGTGATCTGGCGGCGGTTGGGTGGTTCAGAGAGACTGCGGGCTCGGAGCCCAAGGCAAAGTCGGAGACATCGTAGTTGTTGTCGTTGTCTGCGGGTAAGGAGTCGCGGGCACGGTCGAATGGGCAGATGATGACGAGCTGAACGACTCTCGCTTAGGGTACTTGGTCCCAAGATGCGCTTCCAGAGTACAGCACCCTGGGAGATCGATTCGGAGGCGCTCGATTCGGAGGATGATATGTAAGGACGACTGCATGTCTAGTCAGGTTTTCGTCTCGATGTCCCGCTGAGGACCCGCTCTCTCGTTTGGTCACCGTGCGAATGACGCCCCCGCTCCTTGCCGCACTCGACTCGAAAAGTCGCTATCCGTGTCGTCCCCTCGGTCATCCGACGACTCCGCGTCCAGGTCGACGTCCGCGATGTCGTCCTCGTCCTGCACGGCACCCCGCCGGTTGGAGACGCTGCTCTTGTACGCGGCGTTGGCATTGGCGATGTTGCTCGAGATGGACAACAACGAGCTGCTCCATCTCCTCGAGTCTCTATGCCATGAATGGCAGGGTCAACGAAGCCCTTGCAGTGCTGCAGGAGTTTGTCAAGGAGGAGTAGATGCCCTGTGGCTAGCCGTTTCCTGGACCGCACGTTGTTGGGCCGTCCGTTCGTTTTTCGCTGGTGCTCGCTGACGCGCTGACGTGTTGCTATCGATGGCCATCTTTGACCTTGCTTGATGTCTTAGCTCTACGTTTTGTAGGTCGTTCCTTTGTCTACTTAGAAACAGAGGTCAACTGCTTGGAAAATCGAATGGCAAGCAAGTCGAAGATTACACGGGCAAGGTCCAAAAACAATGTAGGTGATTGACGAACAGCAACATCATGCCGTGCCTCGCGAATTCCACATATAGAGGTACAAAATATCAAGGCCAACCCACATTCAGAAACCTGGAGGATTATTTCGAGAGTTATTCTGGTGCCAATCAATCTCGTTTCGTCTGGCGTGAACGATGTGCATATGACTGGATAATTTCCAGTCCGAATTGCTGTAGTACAAATCTGTTTGGGCGTCCTTGATTATCCGATCAGCTCTGAATTCTAGCATGCCAAGGGACAAAAACAGAGGCTTCAAGGCAGGCAGGAGGAGGTCAAATGCCATCCACTGCAACTGGCCCACAGTCAGGGGGCCCTTGTCTATCGACCCAGTTAGTCTCGGTTCCTCTTCTGGTTCTTACCCCTCACGTTTATGATAAAAGCCAACTGGGATTATGGCTTCAGAATGCTCGATATCTTCAAATAGTCCCGTTGCCTCCAGAAGCTCTTTCAAATGCTGCGGCACCCTTACGTCGACACCCAGCACGGAGAGGCAGCTGCGGTAGGTCTCCCACAGGGTGAACCATCCGCGGGGCCCCGAACCGAATGTATACGCATTTTCCGGCTTGCCGTCAGCCTGACAATCTGTGGTTGGCTTCCAACTTGGATGCAGAAGAAAGGAGACGCACGTATTGCGTTAGATCGGGCTCGATGAGAATTACAAGACCGCCCGGGCGCATCATACGGGCAATCTGACTCAAAAATGACGCATAGTCATGGATTCCCGTGTGGACAGCGCGCGCATGGATCAGGTCAAAGCAGGCGTCCCCGTACGGCATGTCCTGCATGTTGATGTCCCAAAGCTCAAATCTGCAGAATGAATATGAGTAAAAAGGTAGCCTGCCCAACGTTGTACAGAACAAACTCGCCGACATCGTGCAGGGACATCCCTGCGACGGCTTGAATTAGCATTTGAAAGAGTAAAGTAGAGATTGAGTTACTGGTATTGAATGGGCACTATATCCACGCCAGTTGCGAAAACCTGAAAGGAGAGTGGAAACCAACTCATTGACTCTGCAAACATGGGACCCACCCAAGAAAATTCATCACACAAATCAACCACCCAGTCGCCCCTCCCTGTTCCAAGATCAAGGGCTGACATAGGCGTTCAACGGGCAGAGGGTGCCGACAGAGCATACCGACACACCTTGGCGGTACGGCCCAAACTGGAGAACCTCTTTCGTTGGTCCCACGTAAATTCGGCCACTGAAGATGAATTGGATGAGTCGGTGTAATAGGTTCGACCGCTAGCGGAGTTGCGGTGAGAAATTTCGCAGTTATCCTTGATATTGGAGCTGCGTACTTGAATTTCGTCGTTGTCAGCAGGCAGTAAGTACGTAGGATTCCAGTTGTTGAAGCTTCGACCATGCATTTGGCGAAAAAATTCGATTCCCTCGATGGACACATAGCAATCGTCGTCTTCGTGGGGCTTTGACATACAGATGCGTTGAATGAAGGACCGAGAGGCAGAGCCACGTTTCTCGTCTCTTTTGACCGCTGAACCAAAAATAGAGATATGAACATTCCTATTCCAAGGCCGGAACCAATTTTTTCTTAACGAGACCGGCGCCGGAATATACCTACCTACCTACCTACCAAGCCGGAACCAAAACATCGATATGTTATGGAGATACGATATGGAACTTCGACCGAGAGTCAGCGCTCCATGGCAGCACTCTTGTGCATCCGAAGAAGGCGGCAAGATAGGCGAAATTTTACTTTGATGGCCAGGAGATGAATCGTACATCCAGATACCAAAACAGTCGACGCTGTCTAGGAGGCATTGGTACAAGGTGCACGTTCCCAGAGAATCGCGAATATGCCGTTTTTGGTCGTCTTGGAGTCGAGAGCGAAGGACATGCGATGGTGGGGTGTACGATCCCGACACTTGTCGGGCATAGGTACGAGTTCCTGAAAGACGTATATCGTCTTTTCCCGGGCATGCAACGTGATTGGCCATCTGCCGATGAGTTCCTTCGCAGTCTGGTTTCAACGTAAGGGCTTCGACCTGATTCAGCGCCTAGCTAAGTACACGTACGACGTGTTGGTGGTGTACGCGACGTGCCCCGTCTTTAGACCAGCTGAGTATACTTACAATACATTGGGATCGTACTGTTTCCGTCGTACCCGATTTTGGAGGCCATGCTACGGTTTTGGAACGGTTGTCCTGGGTCTCGTGATGAGGGAACGCGAAAAAGAAATCGAAAAGGGAAAAAAAGGGGAGAGCCTCGGAGAGGATTGAAAACTTCATACCACATCCTCGCACTAACCCCAACCTTGCTTTGACCAGGACAGAGGCTGGTTCTAATGACTTGAAATGAATGGCAATTGAAAAAGAGTACAACACGTTGAATAGGAATGCGGCAATGAGAGACATTTGAGAGGAACATCAAGATCTTTGGGGGAAGAACACTGAACTCAACACACTCATGATGACTCGAGGGGAATGCCGGGGGCGACGGATTTATTCAAGCGATGTAGCTAGGTGTATGTACGTACTGCGCGCCGCATTTCGCTTGGTGAGACGGATGCCTGTGTGTGCAGACGCGCAGAGCGGAATCGGCCAGCCGACTTGCTCCCGTAGCGCCGAGACTCGCGCAGCGATATTCGTGCGTCTCGAGGCGGCTGGCGTCTTGCGCGCGTGCTCGGGATTTTTCTTGAGTAGGCCGTGCCGACGCGCAGTCGTCCGCGAAGACTGCCAGCGCGCGGGGCGAACGGCTCAACGGAGGGGGAGTTGGGCGTGGTGAGGACCGTGGGTCATACAGCGCCGTGGACGAGCACGTCGGCGATGCGCACGTCGAGGTTGCGTAGTCGTCCGCGATGGGTACCTACATGCGTGGCTCGACGGAGGAGTTGGACGTGGGCGGACAACGGGTGCACAGCACCGAGAGAGCGCGTCGGCGATGCGCACGATGCGCGCAGTCGTCCGCGATGAGGCGCGCGAGGCGAACGGCTCGACGGAGGAGTTGGAGGTGGGCGGAGGCGCATCGGTGATGCGCAGTTGTCCGCGATGAGCGGGGAACGGCTCGCCGCAGGAATTGAGCGTGAAGAAGACGGCGTCCACAGTGTCTGGAGGTCGGCCAGCGAGACAGTCGACACCGGAGTCGATATGTGACCGGAATAGCAGACTCGGAGAGTGTAGCCGGATGGAGACGAGGATAAGGTAAGTACCAGCACGTCGCCAGGAAGGTGCCGAAAAGCCAACTGTCGGGCACTTATGCCACTGCCTGGCTTGCTATTACAGTAGAATACTTACTCGGTGAATATTCAAGCTCGAATGACGCCCTTCACGTTGCCACGAGCACTGGAATTTTTCGATTGGTTTTGAGCAATTTCGGGCCCAATTCGGGCCTCACAGAGTACCAAAAGAACGGTGGTGCATTACATTTGTCCCAGAAGTGCGAATTGAGGGGCTGGCGGGGCCAGAGTGTGGTGGAGAGCTCAGCGCGGTCGACGTAGCAGATAAAAGGCGGCACGTGAACATTATCTACCATGCCGTGTTGTCTGCCCTGAGTGAATTCTCGAGACACCCTATATTAAAAGTCTATATATCAGGTTCTTTTTTGTCTTTTTTTTTTTTTTTCAGAAAAACGAATCTGCTCATTTGGTCTGACTAGGGAGACTAAGACACCCAGGGGTTTCGTGTGCATCTCGATGATCCAACCGGTATTTTTGTTTTTTTGGTATAGTTGCTGGAGGTGCAGACGGGATACTCAAAGAATCTTACTATACATGGATGACTACACCTTCACTTCTATCTTATACTGTTAGCTTTCTCCGTCGATTTGGCTGAACATTCAAATCGCTCGTGTAAACCTCGATTCAGCCATGATGCATGATGCATGACGGAGACTCAAAGTCAGAATCGGGCCAAAAGAGATCTGATGCTATCATGCTCCCTCCGCACCCGGCACCGCACTTTTGAAATTGAACATGATCTTCGACGTTGGTGTGGGTGTCTTGTTGTGCGCTTCGCTGGCAATCTCGCAGATATATTTCAACGACCTCCCTGTCCAAGTTTTCTTCAGCTGTATTCGACGTTTGGTTTGATGGCGCTCTTTCGTGGTACGCGAACCGTCTGGCGAGTGCGACATCGCTTTCGCTGTTTGTGATTGCTCGCCCGCTGTATTCGGAGGAAAACGAACTTGTCCTTCAACGCTTCAGCCTCTGCTCCTATCTGTCTGTCTCGCTCTTCCGCTAAGCCTTCGCATTCACTCTCATAGCTCGGCTCGTCCTGGAATACCCTGCGTCCCCATCTCGCAAGAAGTGCCCGCTGCAGGCCTTTCGGGAAGCACGGCACCCTTTTGTCCACCTCCACCAACTAGGTTGCGGAAAGCGCAACAACTCCGTGTGGGGCTCAGGAGTCTGAATGAATCTACCAACTTCCCCTAAGTAAGGCGGTGCATGTAGGGCCAGACCCAATTTCCCCTGAGGGCCATGGATATAAAGCTAGAGCAATTCTGTCCTGGCCACCCACCCTCCCTCTCTCCTCCCATGTCCGGTGGAGCTCCTGCTGCTTTTGAAACGCTCGTCAAGCTCGTGGAATCCCAGCTTAGTGATGAGATTGCGGATGATTTAGATGGAGAACAAGAGACCCTACAAGGCGAAGCCGCTCCACAATATGGCACCGACGAAGGCGCGCCGATATGCTCACTGAATATATAACAAACTGACCACAGAACCCACCCAGATGATGGCCTTCGGGAGGACCCAGATGAAGACCCCCAAATCGAATATGGAACCACCAGCATCGCCGCTTATCAGAGCCAGATCTTAGCGGCGTCGAAAGTTGTGACGGAGCGAACGGCTAAGGAGTACGAAATGTAAGCCGTGCTAGATTCCGGTCATGGCTAAAGCTAACATGGCCCAGCCAAATGGCAAAATTCGCCACCTTTCTCATAGATGAGAAACTCATACATCCCGGAGATCAGGTTTTCACGTCGCAGCCGCACACAGACACACCTTGGTGGATATGTTTTTGGATCATGTCGAAGTGAGTTGGTGTCAATGAATCACCACGCGCCGTATTTACTCAATCTAGCTGCGATGTTATCGATGTTGCCGGAAACCCTATCCCGTCGAGCCAGGAAGTTCCCACGTATGCCCATGCTCAGAAGATGCGGGCTGCCATGACCTACGCCTTTGGTCGTGTCCATCGCCTTGGCTCCACTCCCTGGCAGGAAAGTTCATCTACCGGGCACATGCTGGGGAATCCTTCCGTGTCCGAGATAGTTTCGAGCTACATGGTGAGTTTGCGGAGGAGGAAAGTGAGTGATGATTTTTTTGTTTTGTTCTAAACCTATCCCAACTCTGTTTTCAACAGGTGAAAGCCGGCGAAACCCAAATCAGTTCCCGTGCCCTAACCCCCGTTTGTCGCCCTGTTTCATTTCTGGTTATCAATTGACGTTTGCCAGGAAATCATTCGGCAGATATACGATCACAACAACAGTGGCGGTCGGTGCATAGTTCAGCCACTCGGAACCCGCTCGCCGAAGGAATGGTGCACTGCTAGGACGCGTTTATTGCTCCATGCAGCCCTGACCATTGCTTTTGCTTGTTTATTACGTTTCGAGGAGGCGCTTCGCATTCAGATGTCCGATATTGAGTTTCGCAGGGCCGAGAATGGCAAGAGAACTGTCGTACTTACTCTCCGCAGCCGCAAGACATCTCAGTTCGGTGGTATGTCTTGCAACGCAACCAACATTGGTACGAGTCATTGAGTTTTTGTAGGAATCAAGCCATTTGTGTTACACATGCTTCCTCTCCACGAAGCGCATTTGTGCCCTGTTCGATCTCTCTGCCGCTGGATCGCCGTTATTCCACACAGGAGCGGGCACCTTTTTCGGACGGTTAACAAAAATGGCCAGGTTTCTTCCACAAACAAGCTCATGGTGATCCAGGTCTACTTTATCAAAGAACAACCGTTACTGACAAATTCCTAGACCACCTCCGCTTTTCTCCAGATCTTGCGCAACAATTTACTGGACATCGAAATCGACCCTGCTCCTTATGGCACCCATTCTGTGCGACGGGGGGGAGTTCAATGGCTGCTACTTTTTAAACGCGCCGGTCTTCGCCAGATCTGCGAATGGGGAGGTTGGAGCACAGACTTCAACTCCTCCAGCCTTCTGCGATACATCATCTCCATCAGCGATGATATACAGCTGAGTCGAGAGGACTTTTTAGATCCCGATAGGCCTCCCCAGCTACATTGTTACGCATGTGGCCGCACTTGTCACTGTTATTAAGCATCATTAGATATTAGGGTCTTTTTCTCATGCGACATGATTTTGAATACACACGTTTTGTCATCAGTCCCAAACATGAGCATACTATCGCCGCAACTCGAATTGGAACAGTAACATTTCGGAAGCGCGGTCTATCAAGACCTAGCCTTTGGTAATTGCATGTCGAACAGCAATGACTCAGGAGAGCGCGGTTTAACAACGAGCTGCTTCCTGCTTGCGCTCCGGGCTACCTCGCCGCCATCTCATGCTTTGGGGCAAGATACATAAACGGCCATAGGGAGGAGAGCGCGGTGCTCATCAACACGAGTTGCTTCCTCGCACAGTTAGTGGGCAGCCGCCGCGCCTTGAGAACGGGCTATGGGATGTAGGATGAGCCCATATATATGTTCAGCTCGCCAACTCAATATCACTCGATAACAAGTTATCAACAATAGTACTATAGGACGTGATGGCGTAAAAACGGCGAACTTGCCATGCCAGTGCCTTGCTGGCGACTGTGAATATTGGTGTAATCCCCTTTCCCCCGACAACCTCCTCAGCAGAGGTTTAGTAACTCTCTCCGGTAGCGCCACCTGCAAGACAATGAATCATGCCCCTGCCATGAATTCGGGCTCTTTGCTCTAGATCCGAGAGCTATCGCGGCGTCCATCATTGACGTTGCCCATACCGTCTGGCAAATCATTGTCAATCCATGGCGCAGGCTGTCAGACCCATGCTGAACCTCAGGTGGCCAGAGAGGACTTGACGTTGAAGGCCAGCAATTCTAAGCCTCGGATTAAAGCTTCGATGACTCCCGTTCACCGCCCGTGGACCTGCTATCAGCATTGCGAAAGAACTAGTAAGACAGTAGACCCGCTATGTGGAAGAGATTTATCACCCCCTTGCGCCTTTCAAGCCCACATTTCTTTGCTTCATTTATTGCGATTGGAACGATTCTTGTGCTGCAGAGCAACACATTCTCAAATAGAGGTGGGGATTCTGTCGCTCAAGTAGGTCTCCAAGAGATGTTTGGACTGGGTTCTTTGAATACCCAGCAAATGGCGTTGCAATTGACGTCCTAGCAAAGCGGCGAGTCGTTTGCTTGTCCAAGCACACCGAACCTTTCCTCTGGTATTCTGAACAAGCTCTCTGCGTGTAGATTGGAACTTTGAACTTTCTTGAATTGCCGCCCTAGATCATCAATCTATTTTTCGGGGAACTGGTCAGCCCGCTTTCTGCGTTGCAACTCTTCCGAAGCACAGTCATAATGTGTGGGCGATCTGGAAAACAGACCAGCGGCGACTTCAACCGTCCTTCCTAGAGATGTTCTAAATAATATTGGATTCTTTGTGAATAACCCTTGATTCGCGGGCGGTACGGATTCTGCATCATATCGAGTTGCAAGTTACTCATTTACTCATTTTCTTGTGGTGTCTGAGTCTTCGAATCTTATTCCTGCAAAATCCCCTGATGGAGGAGCACGATCGACCGAAGGAAACATTGCCGACGCGGGCTCGACCCCAAAGGGAAGATGGTAGCTCAAAAGACGACGGAGACCCCGGGCCGCCGAACGCGACTGAGACACGGGCGTGGGAAGATCGCATGTGATCGCGCTTCATGTTCATTCCTCTCACCTCATCAATTGTACTCTACGACGGGTCTACGCCCTGTTTGCCTTTCGACTAATTCTATGTCTCAGCGTTCCTTGTCAAACCTCAAGTTCTCTCGCATTCCGAAATCTGGTAGCGAAACACCTGCTGCAAACCCCTTGCCAAACAAGACGACCGCTTCTCGCCACTCAACCTCGACCAATGAGGCGACCGCTGCAGGTCGTTCGGGAAGCACTGCACCACCCCAGCCGCAAAAAAAATTGGCTCAAAATCGGGGGATAACTACAGGTCCATTGGGAAGCGCCTCCTCCATCTCGCCACCCGACTCTAGGACCTATTCTACCGCCAGGCTCCCGTGCGACCACGGTTACGCCGACCGTCCAGGAATCATCAGCGGCATGCGTTTCGAGCTACCTCGCATCTGTTCCTATAACGGACGAGACGTGAGGTGCGGCACCGCCTTGTACGAGGTCTGGTCACCGAACTCTCGCCAGAATCCGTTCTTTCCTGGGCGAATGCGAGAGAATTTCCAGTTGGTGCCCAAAGAGTGCGGACAGCGACGCTTTGATGGGTTTCCAGGGCCTTTTGACCCTCTGGAGGCTCCCCAGTACGATATCGAAGGTCGTGACTGGCTACCCTTCGCTCGCCGACCCTCGACGGTTCGCAAAAACGAGCAATGCAGCGTCGGATACCGGTCTGTATGCGTCGAATGGTCCAAGGGCCGGGTTGATGGCGACCGCGTCAACGAGCCCTTCGTAGGCCTACTTCAACAATGGTGCAAAGCACTGGAGAGCCAAGCGCATGCCCTCCGCGCCGGCAGCCACCTGGAGGACGACGATTGGGCTCGCTGTCCCCACGTTCCGTCGGATGCGCAATTTCGACAGTTGCTTGACTGCCGTTCGTTCGAAGACGCAGTGGACCTCGGCGCCATGATCCAAAGCAACCTGCGGGAACTTGAGGCCTGGATTAACAAGATTTGCGCGATGATCGATCGCAATCCTCGAAGCACGTCAGCTCGCTGGGAGGATGGGTACCCCCCAGCTGACGACCGCTACATCGGGGTATTCATCAACGACACACCAGAAGACAAGGTGGCCTGGCTGCTCTCCGTCAGAGTACCAGTCTTTATCGTTCACCGCTACAACGACAACGAACCGCGGCGACAGAACAATCGACTTTATTCCAACTTTGTGGATTGCACAGACGTCGAACGTCGAAAGTCAAAAGCGGAAAATAGCTGTGCATTTGTGGTGGCTCGGGGTGGATTTCGCACTACCTGCACAGAACAAGACGACGGCCGAGCAGACGATCTTAACGACTCCGCGCACGACCCTCGCCTCTCCTCCTCTGCGTTCTTGGACGCTCGGATTAAAGCGCGAGCTTCTTCAACTGAGCTGCCCACGGACATCCCGGGCACTCCACCGCGGCCAATGTCCACGCCCTACAGGATGACGGCCACACGCGCTCCTCCTCTAAGACTTGCCCACGATTCCGAGGACCAAGAAGAGGTGTACCCACCGAGGGACTTTGGGCCTCGGATTGTACACCCCGACCGTGTGCCTTGGATCCAGCCCCCTCCTGTGATGGTTGCAGCACTGGGTAGAAAGTGGGAGAAGTGGCAATTGACGTCGGATCATGACTTTGATGGGAAGGACGAAGAGGTCTTCCTTAAGCGAAGCAAGCAGTGGCGGTCTGAGGACGAAGACGAGATAGTCTGGTACGACCGCGAGCGGCATCGCGAGCTTTACATCTCCGATTATCAAGAGCCAGCGGGTTGTCTCCGGGTCGGGAAGTACGGTTGCCCGGTGCCGCCCTACACCTGGTACGAACCCACTCAAGCGGCCAAACGGAAAGCTGCTCCCTCTCTCTGGATGTACAAGACACGCGACCCAGACCGTGGCGACATGAATGCACGCGCGTGCACCCCGGAGGCTGACGAGCTTCCTCTTCTTGCTCCTTCCCTCCCAGCATTGCCGCCACCTTACCCAAATACGAACGATCAGCCACAGGCTGCGGCGGAGAGCTTGACAGCGCCTGGTCAGTGTCCTTTTCAGATCATGTCAACCCACACAGCTCAATGCATTGGCAGACTCGACGCGCGAAGAGGAACACGGTCAGGCTGCAGCGAAGATGGCAGCGCTTGTAAAGCAACCTCGTCAGTTTTTGTCTCCGAGTGTCGACGCACTACCAACCATAATGGTAGATTCCATCCGGGAAGACATCGTTTTGGAAATCAACGATGACATAAGACCCGGCGAGGTCAATTTCCCGGTCGGGATGATTGAGGAAGGCTTCAGTATGTTACTAGAGTCTGACCAGTCGAAAACGCTGGAGGGGCAACCTTCGCTGCAACCCGAGGTTCCGATGGATATCGATGAGCCTTCAGTAAACCTCGCGCCGTCCGCGGCCCCAGTGTCTCTCCCCGAGTCTTGCAGTGATGACGTCAATGCGCCGGCAGATACCCCCAATCTCTCCCGTCTTCCATTTTCACTCGATGTATTACTTGGGCACGGCGAGCGCGCATTCGAAGCAGGGGATCTACCTCCCCCTTCCTCATCCCTCCCCTCCCCTTCAAGCGAGCACGATCAGTCACAAATTATGGCGAAGACCCCGACGGTCACTGCCCATCCTCGTCAGTGTTATTTTATAATCATGTCGATGCACAATGCTCAACGTTCTGTAGAATCGACGCGCAAAGGGGATCAAGAACAGGCTGCTGACACTCCGATGCTCGTAGGGCAACCTTGTCAGTCTTTATTTCAGTTTCAACGGGTACTACGACATACTCAATGTGATGACAGATGCGATGTGGGAAGACATCGTCTTGGAAGCGGACGGCGACACACAACGCAGCGAGTGCCATGACTTGGTCGGGTTGATAGAGGCAGGCACGAATAGGTCGCTGGAGCCCGACCAGTCGAAGGCGCTGGAATTGCAACATTCGCTGCCGCCTGGGGTTCCTATGAATGTCGAAATGAACCCCACGGCCCCAATGCCTCTCTCCGAGCCTCGCTGCGAGAATGTTAACGTTAAAGCGTCCGCACATGCCCCCGATGTCGAAATGAACCTCACGGCCCCAATGCCTCTCTCCGAGCCTCGCTGCGAGAATGTTAACGTTAAAGCGCCCGCACATGCCCCCGATCTCTATCGTGTTCCTTCCTCACTTTATGCCTGGGTACGCAGCGAACGCACATTCGAAACAGGGGATCCACCTCCCCCTTCCTCCCCCCCCTCCCCATTGCTGATATCCGAGCAGTCAACGACATCTTCATTGCAATCCGGCGAAAAGAGTGAAGGCAACGAGCGGGCGATCGACCTAGATGAGGACGAAGTTTCATTGGGTCCGCCTAGTCCTAGAAGCGATATGGAGGAGGATGAGCAAATTTTGACGAGTGGTGCGCCTCCTACCCGCTTCATCCAAGTGCGACATTTGCCGGTTGGGACTACCGCGGTCAGTTTCGCGGAAAGGATGGCTCGTGCGTTAAGCTTGCACACGGGGATCGAAATGCAGTCGGTGATGAACGCGCGCCATATCATCTGGGTCCGCTTGAGCGATGTTAACGATGGACAAAAGGCTATGGCTTTTTTCCGCTGTTGTAGAGGCCATCCCTTCAGCGGCGAAGAAAAGCTCTCCTACGTATCGGAGGAGGATTTCAAGGAGGCCAGCATATACTCCAATGAGTCTTGGTGCCCCAGGCTAGCACAGGGCATTGGCAGCCCTGCCGTTGTTGTAGCTGTCGACGAACGTCAAGCGCCCCCGACCGCAACATCTCGCTACGAGCACGGGCCAGCATGCGAATGGCCTGCTCTCGCTCATTCGGCATCAAGGACATATGGTGGGAACGCCAGCCATCGCAATGGCGCTCGCTCCCCTACATGGTCGCGAAGTCATCGAAGACGTAGCCGCTCGATGTCACCTCCACCGCGTAGGTCTCGTTCGCAGCAGGAGGGGCATCGGGGAAGATCACCATGTCCGCGGGACTCACGGGGCGAGTATAAAGACCACTGGAGCAAGCGGTTGTCTGCTGGTCGATCCCGCAGTCCATACTCGCGTGGCGGACACCGATGTCTTGAATCGCTGAGGTGCAGGCGCTCAACTTCGCGTACATGCTCACCTTGGCGCCGTCCGAGCACCACGGCCTGGCGCAATGCCACCATGAGCCGCTCTCGATCTCGGGATCATCGCCCCGACTTGCAGTATGCAATCAATGCACGTTCTCTACCCAAATCCTCTGACACCTTTGCACAGTTCCGAATATGCCTCTTCGAGCCATACCCATTCCCGCCGCTTCTCTCAAGGTCGAGGAGACTCGCCCCCGCCCCCGCCTCCAGGAGTCGCTCGGCACACACATACCAGGAGCCACTGTCGCTCTCGGGATCTTTGCCCCAAACCGCAGTGCGTTTATTTCCTGCTATCTTTCTAGCCACTTTCTGACCCTTTGCATAGGCCCGAGGATTCCTCTTCTCCCGGGTATCCGTGTTCGGATGGCCGCTGGATTCCCCACGGCGCAAGTAGTCAACGAGAGTCACCACCCACTACTCCTCCAGAGCCCAGTAGCAGTGCTCCCTCTGGTGACTTGTATCGCCGGCTTTATCATCCGCCTCGCCCTCTCACTCCATTCGCGGAACAGCTAGCTGCTCAACCATCTTTATTGCACCCAGAGGAGGGTGTGCTATGGCAGATGGATTTGTCCTTGGGCGATCAAGTGGAGGAGACACCTTTCCAGTCAACGAGGAGGAAGAGAGGACGGCGGTCAGGAAAAAAAAACAAACATCACTGAAGGCCCCCTCCGCCCCCTCCTTGCATCCCCTTCAGCCCACATGGATGAGGGTGCGTGAACGCCGAGACACAGAAACCTGAGGATATTTCCACATTTTTGCCAGTGGATCTAGTTCATGCATATACACGAAACGCTGATGTTGCTCACCACAATTGTATATTAGTGTAGGTCAAATTGTTGAGGTGAACTGTACATTTACACTCGCGTCTGTCTGAAATCTCCCTTTGAGCCGTAGCGCTGAGCCTGTGCGTGGGAATGTGGCCCACAATGCAACTCCTCGCTCACCATGTTGCCTTTGGTAGCGGTTCTGCACACGAAGACTGCCGCGGATGCTCTCCAAGGCTTCAACACCGGTGCTATTGCCTGACCCAGAGGGGGCCGGGACAGTGCGGGTGTCGGATGTTGCGAGCCTGCGCAAGTTGATGGCGCGGGTCTTCGATCCCTCTTTGCGCCAGTGGTGGGCGTGAAGGGATGCTTCGAGTCTCGCGTCGTGGGGCGGGGTGTCGTATCGACTCTCATACTTGCGGGTGCTCGTGGAAAGACGGATAACAAGCGTATCGAACCCATTGCTCGCGTCGTTTGGCCACAAGCACGGACAATACTTGTCTCTAGCTGTATGCATTTCCAGCGCACCATCTCTTTTTAACTAGAGAAACAGGTGCGAGATTCGCTCATGGCCAATGTAATATATATGGCATTTCGGGCGGCACCGTCCTTCTCTGCGCCAGCGATGGGTGTGGATGGGATACTTCGACGTTCCCGTCGTCTTGTGGTGAAGCAGGCGTATTCGAGGCGTCTCCACAACACCTGTGCCAGAGAGGGCGTGGGTGTCTGCGCCCTGCGCAGTTTCCAAGACTTCGCTGCGGGCTGCTCTCCGAGGATTTGTGCCTGCCGAGGCGACCTTACATGCCGCTCCACTCCGTCCTTGCCGCCCACCCTCCTTTCTCGAGCTTCCGTGGACGGATTGAACACAAGCCTACCGAAGCTATTATTCGCGTTCGGCACAGGCACGAATGATACCGGTCTTCGTCCGTAAGCATCTTCAGCCCATTGCTCCCTTTTCACCCTGACTCGCGAGACAGGTGCAACATGGACTCGAAAAAATCCGTACGGCTGAAGTCCTCCTTGGCCCGAAAGCAGTTCCAGTGTATTCATTCGCGTTGTGCACCCCACTCGCCGGAAATCCAACGATTCGCCTAATAATTGTACTTGTGTTGAACATACTTCCTTTTGCATCCATCTGACCTCAGCACCCTCCAGAAAATCTTACTTATTCAGTGTGTCCCTTCTTCGCATGGTCAACTACGCGCACCTTCGAGGCGCGCCCGTCCTCTCGGTACCCGCCCTGCGTCATTTGTAGCTCAATGACAACCACGTTCACCATGGCCAGTGTACAGTTATAGTAGATATAGCACCAACCTCCTCCAAGTTATACCTCGAGGAGAGCGCGGTACATTGTACGAGCTGCTCCCTCCACGGACTACAGTCGCATCAAGAGGAGAACGCAGTACGCAATCCCTCAAGACGCCACAAGCCAGTCTCCAGGGCCATGGAGCCCCGCTCATTATTCCTAGTGCTGCCTTTCCAGAGGGCGCGATTTCCCGCCACGTGTTCGCAAATCGGATGGCCCCGTCACCTCAACCTGAACCGGTTTCTTGCTGCAGTTGTCATCGGCTCAAGCGCAGGCTAACTGAGACGCCTTGACTCGTCAAATGAATTCACACACCCCATCGGACTCGAGCGGCTGTTTGTCATGTGAGCCGCGTATGGTTGTACCGCCCACGAGCGGGCAACATTTTGCCCGTCAATTTCAGTGCACGTTTTCTGTTGTTTCCGTGTTCTCTCCCTCCATATACTCATGTTGCACTCCAGAGACCCGCGCTCGTGCTCTTCAAGTCCGCGACTCTAACCGTATTCCATGAAGCGGGGCGCCATCATTTATGCTACGTGCACCAAATTCTCAGCAGTTGTTCTTCCAGCACCCATCGAAGAGTTTGAAATTTCTCAGAACAAGTGAGCCCTTCAGCTCGCTTTCTTCTTCGTCATGCCCGGGCCCTAACCATAACTAGGGCGATCCGTACTATTGCGGGCTGGATTTCATTGTCCGAAAAATCGGAAAACAACGATGTAATGCAAGTAACCCCGGTTCCAGAGGATGTTATTCTTACGACGGTTTTTAATAGGTTGACAAACAGACCCGTAATGCTGCTGGTCCATGACTTTCGCCGCCTGATCTCTCCTTGCCCTTGGCTCAATGACACTACCGTCGAATTCGGGTTAATGTGAGCACAGGGGGTTTCAAGGCGGAGGCACAGAGGCTGGGGCGGAAAGCACCAGCAGGCAGCACACTTACTGGAGGACATGGCGAAGGAGGGGCTGCATCGTCTGATGAAGAAGATATTGCCCGGGCGGTGGCAAATCCGATGTACATTCCGTCTGGAGATTGGGTTCGGTGATTTTTCATAGTGACGATGTATACGTAGACTGTACAATCGAAACAAGTCTTGACACCTGATCTGTGCGTGGGAATGCGAGCCACGATGCAAGTCAAGTCCGCTCACATCCCATGTCGCGTTCGGTAGCGGCTCTGACTGCCGCGGCTGCTCTCCAAGGCTTCAACACCGGTACTATTACCTGACCCAGAGGGGGCCGGGACAGTGCGGGTGTCGGATGTTGCGAGCCTGCGCAAGTTGATGGCGCGGGTCTTGAATCCCTCTTTGCGCCAGTGGTGGGCGTGGAAGGGATGCTTCGAGTCTCACGTCCGCCCGCGGCGGGGTGGGCGTAGCCGGAGCATCGTATCGGACCTGACATGTGCCGCTTGTGGAAAGAGCAAGGACAAGCCTACCCAACTTGCTCGCGTTTGCCCGCAGGCACGGACAATACTTGTCTCCAGCCGTATGCATTTCCAGCGCACCATCCCCTTCTATCCTTACCAGAGAGACAGGCACGAGACTCGCTGGTGGCCAATGTAATATATGTGGCATATCGGGCGGCACCATCCTTCTCCGCGCCGAAGTGTACCTGACATGGCGCTCGACTCCGTCCTTGCCGCCCACCCTCGCTTCCGTGGAAGGACCGAACACAAGCCTGCTATTATTCGCGTTCGGCGCAGGCACGAACGATATCGGTCTCTGTCCGTAAGCATCTCCAGCCCATTGCTCCCTTTTTACCCTGACTCGCGAGACAGGCACAAAATGGACCGGAAGAAATTCGTGGGGCTGAAGTCCTCCTTGGCGTGAAAGCAGTTCTGGTGTATTCATTCGCGTTGTGCACCCCACTCGTCTAATCATTGTACTTGTACGTTGGACATACTTTCTTTTGACGCATCCATCTCACCCTAGCACCCTCCAGAAAATCCTACTTATCCAGCTTGTCCCTTCTTCGCATGGTCAACTACGCGCACCTTCGAGGCGCGCCCGTCCTCTCAGCACCTGCCCTGCGTCATTTGTAGCTCAATCATAACCACGTTCACCATGGCCAGTGTACAGTTATAGTAGATTAGTACCAACCTCCAAGTTATACCTGGAGGAGAGCGCGGTACATAGTACGTGCTGCTCCCTCCACGGACTACAGCCGCGGTCGCATTGTGCGAGGAGAGCGCGGTACATCGTACGAGCTGCTCCCTCCACGGACTGCAATCGCATCAAGAGGAGAACCCGATACTCAATCCCCCAAGACGCCACAAGCCAGTCCCGCTCGATATTTTAGCGCCGCCTATCCGGAAACCGCCGTGCCACTCGCGTTTGTCCGCGGACGGTACCCTATATATCCTTGACCGTATACATCGGAAGTCCAAGGATTCGCCTAATCATTGGCTGCCACCCGCAATTTCCCGCCACGTGTTCGTCGGCGCAGGCACGAACGATATCGGTATCTGTCCGTAAGCATCCCCAGCCCATTGCTCCCTTTTTACCCTGACTCGCGAGACAGGCACAAAATGGACTCGAAGAAATTCGCACGGCTGAAGTCCTCCTTGGCGTGAAAGCAGTTCTGGTGTATTCATTCGCGTTGTGCACCCCACTCGTCTAATCATCGTGGACATACTTTATTTTGACGCATCCATCTCACCCCAGCACGCCAGAAAATCTTACTTATTCAGCTTGTCCCTTCTTCGCATGGTGAACTACGCGCACCTTCGAGGCGCGCCCGTCCTCTCGGTACCCGCCCTGCGTCATCTGTAGCTCAATCACATCCTTCACCATGACCGGTGCACAGTGATAGTATATATAGAACCAACCTCCAAGTTATACCTGGAGGAGAGCGCGGTACATAGTACGTGCTGCTCCCTCCACGGACTACAGCCGCGGTCGCATTGTGCAATATGCAACAGTACGACCTGCTATTTTTTAGGACGCCACAGGCCAGTTCCGAGGGCCCGCTTGTTATTTCTAGTGCTACCTTTGGCTGCCACCCGCAATTTCCCGCAACGTGTTCGCGAATCGGATGGCCTCGTCAACACAACCTCAGCAGTTGTCATCGGCTCAAGGGCAGGGTAGCTTTTCAGACTGAGACGCCTTTACTCGTCAAATGAATTTACACACACCCCATCGAGCGGCTCTTTGTCATGCGAGCCGCGTATCGTGGTGCCGCAGCTTGTACCGCCCACGAGCGGGCAACATTTTGCCCGCGAATTTCAGTGTACGTTTTCTGTTGTTTCCATGTTCATACACTCATGTTGCATTCCAGAGACCCGTGAACCGGGGCTCCATCGTTTATGCTAAGTGCATGTACGACGCACGCCCGTTCTCTCAGTGCCCGCCCTGCGTCATCTCTAGCTCAATCACAACCACGTTCACCATAGCCACTGTACAGTTATATCAGATATAGTATTCACTGATATAATGATCCCGACTTGATACTTACGCCCTGCTGGACTTACTTATCACTTACACCTCCCGCGATGGACTCGACTCAGCAGCCACTATGGACAATCGATGGAGTTTCGCCTCGGGCCGCAGCCAACTTCCAAGTCATACCTTGAGGAGAGCGCGGTACATAGTACGAGCTGCTCCCTCCACGGACTGCAGTCACATCAAGAGGAGAATGCGGTACGCAATCCCCCAAGATGCCCAGGCCAGTCTCCAGGGCCATCCGGACCCGCTCGATATTCTAGTGCCGCCTTTCCGGAAATCGCCGTGCCACCCGCGTTTGTCTGCTGGGACAGTACCATCACTATCCTCAACTGGTTGATTTGTGCTCTACATCCGGGCTTACAGGCTAGCTTTTCAGACTGAAGCGCCGTTAAATGCCTCCTGAGCATGCGTAATACGTGATTGGTGCCGCCGCTTGTGCAGCTTACGAGTTGCCCGAATTTCAGCGTATGCTTTCTGTCCCTCTTCCTCCATGTATGCTCATGTTGCGTTCCAGAGACCTGGGGAGGTACTCTCAAACCCGCGTCTCTAACCACATTTGATGGAGGCTCAATCATTAATGGAACATAGGTGTAAGTCTTTGGTTTTGTCTACCTTCTCTTTCAGGCACTTATGGAGTATATGTATACATGCAGTTCATCGAATTTACCCTCCATCGTGCCCAGGCTGTCGTCGTCTCGCACCTTCGCGAGCTTGTGATCCAGATACATTCCGTCGCGCTTGACTTGTGCGGCTCAGCAAGTGCTCAATATAGCCCGCGCCGGGGGACATCCGCAAGCCCCAGCCCGAGTGGCGTGTGGTTTCCATGTATTCCAACGCCCAATCTCCAGGGCATGTCGCTGATGAGCAGGTGCTCGGCAGAATAATGTCGAAATATGTGGTCGGATGCATCCGCTTGTGCTATTATATCGGCACGAAAGAGCCCATGCTGTGTTCACCATCGATCGGGTACATGCTTGCGGCGGACGTTAGAGAGTTGTCGGTAATGGCAATGCGCTTGGCTGCCTCGGGAAAAGACTAGTCTTGAGGGCCGTATCCCCGCAAGGCATGCGGCCCTTCGTCCGGTAGCTTCAAGATAGGGATTTGGCTCTTCCAGGCCAGCACATTACGAAAATTGGGTGGCACCGCCTCATATGATGATCTATCCCAATAAACCAAAGTTGATTGGATTCAACCTTATCTGCGAACTCAGGCAAGGCAGCCAGAAGAGAGAGAGTGCACGGATGCCCACACACCCACCTTCGCTTTCTTCCCTCTCCCCCTTTCGGCGGTGAGATGACCGCCTGCTTTTCCCATCCCGGGACATTTGAGCGGCTGCGATGGAAAGGAGAGCGCGGTACGCAGTCCGAGCTGCTCCCTCTTCAAACTTAAAACGTCATCGGCTGCAAACGGTCTACGAGGAGAGCGCGGTATTCAGCTGTACGAGCTGCTCCCTCCGCAGACACCAAAAACAGTCTAGGGGACTGTCCAACCTCGCTCGTTATTCTAGTGCTGCATTTTCAGTGACCGCCATACCAGTCGAATTCCCGCCTAGGACGCGCACGAGTTTGTCCGCTGGTCTCGGGGTGGCATAGTCGATGTGCGTAGCTCAACCACTGCCTTGAGTGTGACTCGCCCTGAACTGGAGTTCTGAAGCGGCTGACTCCGGGGCTCGGTTCGAAGATTTGTCGAATGCATTCACACGCAGACATCCCGCTGGACTCGCCATGCAGTTTTTGTGGAAAGGTGCCTGGTGAAAAAAAATGAGCCTGACTCGTGATTTGTCTGAGTTGGTGCACCCTGAACTGCCCCACCGCTGAACTCTGATAGCCTGTAAGCCCTGCGGGCTCAGTGTGGCGTTCAAGCCTGCGACTGACGAGCCATTTTCAGGGAAGGGCCTTTGTGAAGGAGCCTCTACAGATTTCAAGCGCAGCACCACCGAGCTCTGCAGCACTCGGTTTGGCATCCAAGTTTCCGGCCAACAAGCCATTTGGAAGGCAAGACCATCTGAAAGGCTGCTGTGGTGTGCACCACCCTCAATCGCACCAATCGCACCACCACCGAGCTCAAACCTTGTAGTTTATGGTCAACACGCCATTTCGAGGGCAATGGCCTTCGTGGGAGGTCACTTCAAAGGCCCAGTCCTCTCCGCAGTCGTTCTGAACTTTGCCCTCGCCTCCCTTGATGCTCGCGCCTCTTATCGTGTCAATCCTATAAGTTAGTCGACGTATATCAATTGTTGCTTCCAGTGCTAATGAACTGCAGGACCGGCCTGACCCACTGCACCATCATCTCAGGGATCTTGTCTAACCATGAGAAAACTCGAATTTTTCCCTTTTTTACTCATCAGTACGTTTTCAATTTTGATGCTTTGAAAATCGACGGAGTATTTACGAAAAAAACTCTAGTTCATTCATATCTTCAACAAATGATATTTTCACGTCGCGGGGGACTACCGAAATCGGAGGCGTTTGAATTCACGAGTGGATTGGGTGCGGGTCGCGGGTCAGGCCGTGTTCCTAGACTCAACCCCGTCCTGTTCGCAAGTACAGCGACCGATACGCCCCCACGAGCCAGCATACGGGTCACGGGTGAGAGATGTGCACAGCGCGCCTCGGCGTATAGGTTTGGCCGCCAAAAGACGCCGAACGCGTCTAAGGCGGGCCAGATCACGTGATCCCCGCACAGTACGACCAAGACCTTCTCTTTCACCTTCATCGACCTCGCTCTCATTTCATATCGCGCATCCGAGCCGTCCTCCACATTTCAACACCAATGGATTACGCTGAAACCGAGTCTATCATGAATTTGGTTCTTTTGAATCCCGTCCCTCCGTACCCCGGCCTTGCGAATGCGCAGCTCTCTCCCATCGAGCAGCCCCCTCCGGCCTACGAAGACCCTCCTTCCTACACGAGCGTCGTCGGACACCCTGTGGGGATGACCGTGGGGATGATCGTGCGTCTTCTCTCCTCCCTCTTTTCCTGCTTTTCATTCTAGTACAGACCCAAATCGTGCCTGTGCAGGCCAACCAGCAACAAGCGGACGCCGGCGCGTTCGGACGCATCCGCAAGGCGTACGCGCGAGCGAAAAAGTGGGCCGTTCGTCGATTCCGCCGCTAGAAAATAGGTACGCTCCTTGTTTTTCTTTTTTCCTGTCGCTGACCGTTTTGCAGATAGCGAGCCCAATTTCTTTACCGTTAGCTGACATCTACTGTTTGAGTCGATCTGTGCAATGTCAATCTATGCTCTTCTTCGTGCACCGTACTGTTGCGACCAGCTACGTCTCATCATCGAGGCGATGTTCCTCAACCATGCCGTCGTCCTCGCTGCCTACTGCGTCAAGTCGCGTCCCGAGCTCATCCGGCGTAGTCACCTTCCCCGCCGTCCCCTTCGCAGTTCCCATCGTCCGTCTTCCTCCCCACCCGCGTTAGGCATTAATGCACAGACCGGCCCGACGCGGCCCTCGACGTGCTCCTCCCCCTCTCGTCTGCCTACCTTCTCACTGGCCTCCGCACTCGCATCATCGTTCTGACGAATCTACTTGCAGACTCTCTCGGTTTCTTCGTACCACCACGACCGTGACTTGCCCCCCACAGTCGCCCTATCAAGCCACTTAAACGGAGTCGACGTACCGCGACCACTGTCCTCGCCGGTGACTTGGACGTGCGACCGGCTTGACGAGTCTCCTAAATGGTCTTGGTCCGTACACTCCACTGCAGCGGCGGGACGACGACGAGATACGGAGGCAGCGCAATCGGGGCGGGAGAAAAAGAGCGGGAACGCGAGAGGAAGAGGGCAAGGCTGGCCGCGATCGTAGAAAACCCGCATGAAGATGGAACGGCGCGGTGCACGCCGCGAATGCGTTCTCCACGTCCATGCCGCAGCCCTCAAAGGCTTTTTGGCACGCACAACCACTGCCACCACGCAGCGATCAGTCGCGGTGACGCCACCGCCTTCACGTCTCCGTTCCTGCTTCCGTCTACCCCTGCTTCGACCCCGCGTCCGTCCAACTCGTCGAGCACATCGGTGCAAGCGGCCCCGAACTCCCGACGGTTAGAAGATCTCTTCCGCAGAAGTCGCCCGTACCGAGGAAAGCACGCGCTGCCGCGAAGAGACCTTACAAGCTACCGATAACACGGGGACGTTGATGCTCCCGCCCTTGAAGACCTTCGTTCACACCGCGCGCCACCCCGACCTCACGGGACGCCAGGATCGTCGCGATCAACTGCCGCGGCTTCAACGAAGCGCTCCTCAAGGACCTCGCGCTGCACACGCGCCCGTGGCTCGGCTGGCGTGCGCATGACGCGCGCGCGCCGGGGTACGTCGACGAACGGGACGGGTGCGCGGATACTCCACAACTGCCGTCGTCGCGCACTTCACCTTCCTTCGCCCTCCCCTTCTTCGCTGCCGCGAGTCCAGGCGGGGCTATACGCGCTATGCGCATGCGGATGCAGGAGGCGTTTCGCATCCAGACTGAGGGGTGGGGCAGCGAGCAGGAGCACGCCGAGGGGGGTACGCGCCACCCAGACGTTCGCGTACACTGGGACCAGCCACCCCCACGCGGGCACGGGCGCGTCATGTAGAAATGCGTTTCGACGCGTTCATGTTCGCCATTGCTTCTCTTTATTTTCTTCATTATGGTCTCCTACTTACATTTGTATTCTGTATGATGTATTCTCTTCTTTCACTACCACCCGTACTCGCTTCAGCACTATCTAAATGTGCAGAACAAGCCCGTCACGCAGTGTATTGCAGTCTTCATTGGTAGAGGTAGATATATATAAAAAATTATAGTAGGGTATAAAAACCGACGATTTGAATAACATGAATGCGAGAACAAGAAATGAATGGATTTAGATTCAGAGGAGCAGGCAAGAGTAGCATCCTGCCGATTGATAGATGTTAGTTGGCAGAAATCCAAAGCCTGTTGAATCGCCCACTTTTCATGGTAGATGGTCTGGGAGGCTGGGGGGGCTGGGGGGCGTGACCACAGACGGTGTGGACTGAGAGTAAAAACTCGGGGGATATATGGGATTCAAATTTGCTGTACTACCTCTGGAGGAACGGATCGCCGAATGACCTAAAGCAGCCCCCTCGCCGCCGCCAACTGCTATTGCTGCTTGTGGCGTCGTCGTCGTCGTCGTCGACGAGAAAGAATGCATTCTTTGTATCCGTACAGGGATCCGTGGCCAGGACAGTGACCATGTCACGCGAAAACGAAGCGCCGCGAAACGCCGGAAAACATTGGTGGGTCGGGTATGGGTGCGGGTGATGCCATCCAATTGGGATTGGGGAGGGGGGGACCTCAAGAAGAGGATGACGGTGGGTCCGAACCATAAAAAGAGACAGATGAAAGCGAACAGGATTAAACAAAGGGTAATGGTGACGAGTTTGGTTTTTGAACTCGTGGTGGGTGGCGACGATCCCGGCGATGCGGCAAGAGATGCAAGGGATGAGGCAGTGGTGGCAGCGATAGAATTGGATGTTGGTGTGCTGCAAAAAAGAAAATGAGTGAGAAAAGAAACAAACAAGAATTAAGACCGAGACAGGTTGGTTGGTTGAGTGAAGAGAGAGAGAGACGACGGACAAGGCGACTGAGCCGGACAAGAGATGAGCTCAGCGAGCGACGAGTGATCAGCTCAATCTCAGGCAGCGAGCGACGAGGAGCGACGAGGAGATCAGCTCCGAGCTCCTTCACTCGTTCATTTCACTCGTCATTTCACTCTCGAGCGAGCTCGAGAGACGGGCCGGCGCACGAGTCGCCGAGCGAGAGAGAGACAGAGAGACCATCGAGAGCGAGCGACAGTGAGAGGTGATCTCATTTCACTAAATTTCACTCGAGAGTCATTTCACGAGACGAGAGAGACGGAGACGAGACGAGAGAGACGGAGACGAGAGAGACGGAGACGACGAGCGAGAGAGAGACAGAGAGGCCAACGAGAGACCACGACGAATTAGGACGAGCGAGAAGAGAGGGAGACCAACGGAGAGACCACGAGCGAGAGAGAGAGACAGAGAGGCCAACGAGAGACCACGACGAATTAGGACGACGAGCGAGAGAGAGGGAGACCAACGGAGAGACC
Organism: Mycena haematopus; assembly: GCA_029281435.1. Lineage (NCBI taxonomy): Eukaryota > Fungi > Basidiomycota > Agaricomycetes > Agaricales > Mycenaceae > Mycena > Mycena haematopus. The sequence continues at coordinate 53,629 of JARJCV010000203.1, read as the reverse complement.
ACGATTCGGGAGACAACGGAACGGAGAGACCACGATTCCCACGATTACGAGATGACAACAAGAATAGAACAAGAGAACCGAGAGACGACAACAACAATACAAGATCAAAAGCAAAACAGAGCACGCGATCCGAAACAGAGCACGCGATCGGCGTGACAAAACTGTCCTTCCAGCAAGAGAAGCAGATTTCGAACGACTGGAAGGACAGTTTGGTCACATCAGTCACAGAAAACTGTCCGCGCGCCCAGAACAGAAATAGAATATCCAAATCAATCAATCAAAGGCGTGAGTGATAGAATATCCAAATCACGCCTGGCGTGATTTATTTGATTTGGAGAAGAGAGAGGAGAGAAGAGATTGAGAGAGATTGAGAGAGAGAGGGAGAGGTGAGAAGAGATTTGAGAGAGATGGGGAGACGGAGAGAGTAAGACGAAGAGGAAGAGAGAGATATATAAACTTACGGCGTAAACATTTTTGACCCCCAGGAAATTCGAACGATAGATGAGACGGAGATGAGTATAGAGAGAGATGTGAGGATGTGAGGGAACGAACGAGGGAGGGAGGGAGTAGTTAGTTGAGGAGGCCCTCTTCTTATACCGGTTCTCCGTCCGGACGCCAGGCAAGGGCTTTCTTTTTTTGATGACCCTGCAGTATTGGCCTCTCTATCTCTCTAGTCTAGATCTTCACGGCAACTAACCTTTGGAAGCTGCCAAAACCACTTTATTGCCGCACGCACGTCAGCGTCAGGCAGGAAATTTGAGTTTGATTGTCTGAGTTACGCCGCGACTGTGCTGTAGTATCTATACTACAGCGGGCGGGTGGCGAACGAACGAACGAACGGGCGGCGGATGCGTAGGGTAGGGCGTGCGGGCGAGCGAGCGCACGCACGCTCCGCCGTTGTTGAATCCCACTACGGTTGCCAACGGTTGCCATCAAGTCCACGCTTCGAATTGTTTTGACCGCTTTCCAACTTTCGTTTTCTGGCGTTCGTGAATCCCACTCCAATGTATCTGATATCATACTGCTACCCTTGAGCAGGGGCTCCACTGACTGCCTCATGAGACAGACGACCATCGCGCACTGGACGACTGGACGACTTGATGCTGACAGCCGGCGACCCGATCGCAGGATTCCGGGTATCGGAATGGTAGGTGTGGAAGGGCGGCTGACGCCACCTAGGGCTGCGCAAGAAGGGAGCGTGAGTGAAGTGAGCTCCTCGAGCTTTGTGAGCAGTGCGGCGTCGTTCAGGCGTTCAGGGGCTCACAGGCGACGCCGGAGTATGGTAGGGCTTGGATTGGGGTCGCCTGTCAGTGACAGCCCGGGGACGTACCATTCCTCTGGACAAGTACGTTCCTTTTCAGTCCGAGTCTCTCTTTATTCTAGATCTATACTTGCTCAAGTAGCTTTCATTACTAGGTTTGCCTCTACACCGGCTCTGAGGCTCAAGGCATCGAAGGTCTCCCGCGTACGCAGTCTGTCTTGAACATGGAGGAGTTCTTATAGCGGCGGCGACGTGACTGTCTGCAGGACCTCCGGCGCAACGCTCTCGACCTTCGCCACGCCCGCCTTCAACCTATCGGCGGCTACTGTTCCCGCCTGCTTCAAAGACAACACCACGACCCCAGCCACTTTTGCTGCTTCGACACGTCACGATGGTTAGCATAAATGTCAAACTCATGCGCCAGTACTCGAATTTTGCCGATGGCCGCCTGCTCATCGCTCCAGACAAGAGAAGGTCTTCAATTCAACCAACCCTTCGAAGCCCTTCGACTTCTTGGACAAGATCTCGCCGCATGCAAGCGTCTCAGAGTCCAAGGCTAATATCTCAAGGCTCGGCGGCCACGACGCACAAACTTGCAAACCTTTGTCGATTGTTTTTCAATGAGGCGGGCGGGTGTATAGGGCATCCGGGTGGTGCATGGGGCGTGCGGGCGAGCGAGCGAGGGGGTGCGTGCGTGCGTACGTAGGGCGCGGGGGCGAGCGGGCGGTTCTGTAGGGTGTCCGGGTGGGTGCGTAGAGTGTTCGGGCGAGCGGGCGGTGCTGCAGGCAGGAGGGTGGGGCGAACGAGCGGGCGGGGCGAACGAGCGGGCGGGGCGAACGAGCGGGTGTGGAGGGCGTCTGGGTGGGTGGTGCGGGCGAGCGAGCGGGTGCGTGCGTGCGTATGGCGTGCGGGCCGCGTGCGTAGGGCGTCCGGGTGGCACGTAGGGCGTGCGGGCGGGTGTGTAGGGCGTCCGGGTGTGTGCGTAGGGCGTACCGGCGTGCGGGGCGAGCGAACGAGGCAAATGGGGCAAACGAGCGGGGCGAACGAACGTGCAGGGCTAGCGGGGCCGGTGAGTGAGCGATTAGCGGGCGGGTGAGCGGTGTGCGGACGAGTGAGCGGGGAGCGTTTGGGAGAGGTAGGGGTGGGACTTAGACGGCACGGACAACGAGTTGTAGCAGCAACTGAAACATGAAAAATAACTTGCATAGCTGGGCTGAAACAACGTATATAGACTAGTTGTAAGTAGATAAGGCTCCCGATCTGCAAAAACGGGTCAGCTACAACAAAAAAAAAGAGACTGCTGCGCACTTTTTTTCCTAGCGGTGGAATCGGCGCACGACCCACTTTCTCACTCGCGTGTAGGCCTTGCGGACGCGTTCGAACGCTCCGATGTCCGCTTGGTGCCCAACTTGAATGGGCTGCGCAACTTGAATGGGTAAGAGTGGGTTCTGGGTTGATATGAAAAAGAGGGAGAAAGATGAGAGGAGAAGACGCACCACCATCCCCATAGGCTGGCCGATAACGTTCCCGTAGGGAGGGGGTTCTCGTAGGGCGGAGGCGCCAGAGAAGGGCCGGGATAGGAAGGAACGGGGTTCTGCAAAACAAGATCCATCCCATTCTCAATGTAGCTCCAATCCATGATGGTGTGAAAGACGGCTTGTGGATTTGTGAAGACGGCTCGTTGATTTGGGAAGGGTAGCTTGTGGATGTGCGATAGAACGAGATGCGAGGACGAAAGAGAGATTGCTTGGTCGTACTTGCCCGATGCGGTGATTATGTGATCTGTTCTCGACGCGTTGCGCTCCATAGCGTTCGGAGGGCGCCTGTTTCTCCCATTCTCCTTTTCAAATGAGATAGGCTGAGAAGCGGGCCTGGGGAGTAAGGGAGTATGTAGATGGCTGATGTAAATTTTGCAAGACGCCCGAAATTGAGGAAGTTGTCGATAAAGTCGAGTGGGGCCAAACGCGCTATGCACCGTCTCCAACCTGCCGGCCGTATCCTCGCTCGTGGGGACGAATCTGTCGCTGCAATTGCGAACGGGACGGACTGGGGCCAGGAACACCGCCTCACCCACGACACCAAAAGCCATTGGTCTTTTTGTCTTGAAATAGCGGAGGTAATCAAAATTCTTTCGGCGAGGGAGGCCAGGCATGATCCTTGAAATTGGCTCGGAGTGCCACAATTTTTTCCCTTTTCTTGTTTTGGGGGGAGCGGGGTATTGAGGCGAGTGCCACGTTTTTTGGGAGTAGTGTCGGGCGTGCGGTCGTCTGACGTTGGTGGATAATCAATCCTACCCCGCAATGAGAAAATATATATTTGTCGAGGATATGAATATCCTAAAGCTTTTCGTAAATCGTCTGTCGATTTTCGAGGCATCAAAATTGAAAACTTACTTATGAGGGGGGGGATGAAGAATTGGAGTCTTGGAATTACAAGAGAAGGTATCTGTGATGATGGTGCAGTTGGTCCTGCAGGCGCTGCAGCTCATTAGCACTGGAAGAAACAATGAAAAAATATTATGTCGACTAACGTTTGAGAATGACACGATCAGAGGCGGCGAGCACCAAGAGAAGGGAGGGAAAAGTTCAGAACGTGGAGAGGAATGGGCCTTTGCAGTGGCCTTTCACAAAGGTTGTTGCCCTCGAAATGGTGTCTCGGCCGCAAACTGCAGGGCTTGAGCTCGGTGCGATTGAGGGTGGTGCACACCACAGCAGCCTTTCAGATGGTCTTGCCTTCCAAATGGCGTGTTGGCCGCAAACTTGAATGCCAAACCGAGTGCTGCAGAGCTCGCCTGTCAAAGCTCGGTGCTGCCAATGAAATTTGTACAGGCCCCTTCACAAAGGCCCCTCTTGATGTGACTGCAGTCCGCGGAGGGAGCAGCTCGTACCATGTACCGCGCTCTCCTCAAGGTATGACTTGGAAGTTGGCTGCGGCCCGAGGCGAAACTCCATCGATTGTCCATAGTGGCTGCTGAGTCGAGTCCATCGCGGGAGGTGTAAGTGATAAGTAAGTCCAGCAGGGCGTAAGCATCAAGTCGGGATCAATATATCGGTGAATACCATGTCTGATATAACTGTACAGTGGCTATGGTGAACGTGGTTGTGATTGAGCTAGACATGACGCAGGGCGGGCACTGAGAGAACGGGCGTGCGTCGTACATGCACGTAGCATGAATGATGGAGCCCCGGTTCATCGAATATGATTAGAGTCGCGGACTCGAAGAACAAGAGCACGGGTCTCTGGGATGCAAGGTGAGTATATGAACACGGAAACAACAGAAAACGTACACTGAAATTCGCGGGCAAAATGTTGCCCGCTCGTGGGCGGTACAAGCTGCGGCACCACGATACGCGGCTCGCATGACAAAGAGCCGCTCGATGGGGTGTGTGTAAATTCATTTGACGAGTAAAGGCGTCTCAGTCTGAAAAGCTACCCTGCCCTTGAGCCGATGACAACTGCTGAGGTTGTGTTGACGAGGCCATATGTCCGATTCGCGAACACGTGGCGGGAAATTGCGGGTGGCAGCCCAAGGTAGCACTAGAAATAACAAGCGGGCCCTCGGAACTGGCCTGTGGCGTCCTAAAAAATAGCAGGTCGTACTGTTGCATATTGCACAATGCGACCGTGACTGTAGTCTGTGGAGGGAGCAGCACGTACTATGTACCGCGCTCTGCTCCAGGGATAACTTAGAGGTTGGTACTACTTCTATTATTACTATACACTGGCCATGATGCTGGCCATGATGAAGGTTGTGATTGAGCTACAGATGACGCAGGGCTGGTACTGAGAGGACGGGCGCGCCTCGAAGGTGCGCGTAGTTGACCATGCGAAGAAGGGACAAGCTGGATAAGTAAGATTTTCTGGAGGGTGCTAGGGTCAGATAGATGCGTCAAACGGAGGTATGTTCGTACAATGATTAGGTGAATCATTGGATTTCCGATGTATCCAGTCAAGGATATATTGAGGGTACCGTCCGCGGACAAACGCGAGTGGCACGGCTGTTTCCGGAAAGGCGGCGCTAAAATATCTAGCGGGACTGGCTTGTGGCGTCTTGGGGGATTGAGTATCGGGTTCTCCTCTTGATGCGATTGCAGTCCGTGGAGGGAGCAGCTCGTACGATGTACCGCGTTCTCCTCGCACAATGCGACCGCGGCTGTAGTCCGTGGAGAGAGCAGCACATACTATGTACCGCGCTCTCCTCCAGGTATAACTTGGAGGTTGGTTCTATATATACTATCACTGTGCACTGGTCATGGTGAAGGATGTGATTGAGCTACAGATGACGCAGGGCGGGTACCGAGAGTACGGGCGCGCCTCGAAGGTGCGCGTAGTTCACCATGCGAAGAAGGGACAAGCTGAATAAGTAAGATTTTCTGGCGTGCTGGGGTGAGATGGATGCGTCAAAATAAAGTATGTCCACGATGATTAGACGAGGGGGGTGCACAACGCGAATGAATACACCAGAACTGCTTTCACGCCAAGGAGGACTTCAGCCGTGCGAATTTCTTCGAGTCCATTTTGTGCCTGTCTCGCGAGTCAGGGTAAAAAGGGAGCAATGGGCTGGAGATGCTTACGGACAGATACCGATATCGTTCGTGCCTGCGCCGACGAACACGTGGCGGGAAATTGCGCGTGGCAGCCAATGATTAGGCGAATCCTTGGACTTCCGATGTATACCGTCAAGGATATATAGGGTACCGTCCGCGGACAAACGCGAGTGGCACGGCGGTTTCCGGAAAGGCGGCGCTAAAATATCGAGCGGGACTGGCTTGTGGCGTCTTGGGGGATTGAGTATCGGGTTCTCCTCTTGATGCGATTGCAGTCCGTGGAGGGAGCAGCTCGTACGATGTACCGCGCTCTCCTCGCACAATGCGACCGCGGCTGTAGTCCGTGGAGGGAGCAGCACGTACTATGTACCGCGCTCTCCTCCAGGTATAACTTGGAGGTTGGTACTAATCTACTATAACTGTACACTGGCCATGGTGAACGTGGTTATGATTGAGCTACAAATGACGCAGGGCAGGTGCTGAGAGGACGGGCGCGCCTCGAAGGTGCGCGTAGTTGACCATGCGAAGAAGGGACAAGCTGGATAAGTAAGATTTTCTGGAGGGTGCTAGGGTCAGATAGATGCGTCAAACGGAGGTATGTTCGTACAATGATTAGGTGAATCCTTGGATTTCCGACGTATCCAGTCAAGGATATATAGGGTACCGTCCGCGGACAAACGCGAGTGGCACGGCGGTTTCCGGAAAGGCGGCGCTAAAATATCGAGCGGGACTGGCTTGTGGCGTCTTGGGGGATTGAGTATCGGGTTCTCCTCTTGATGCGATTGCAGTCCGTGGAGGGAGCAGCTCGTACGATGTACCGCGCTCTCCTCGCACAATGCGACCGCGGCTGTAGTCCGTGGAGGGAGCAGCACGTACTATGTACCGCGCTCTCCTCCAGGTATAACTTGGAGGTTGGTACTAATCTACTATAACTGTACACTGGCCATGGTGAACGTGGTTATGATTGAGCTACAAATGACGCAGGGCAGGTGCTGAGAGGACGGGCGCGCCTCGAAGGTGCGCGTAGTTGACCATGCGAAGAAGGGACAAGCTGGATAAGTAGGATTTTCTGGAGGGTGCTAGGGTGAGATGGATGCGTCAAAAGAAAGTATGTCCAACGTACAAGTACAATGATTAGACGAGTGGGGTGCACAACGCGAATGAATACACCAGAACTGCTTTCACGCCAAGGAGGACTTCAGCCCCACGAATTTCTTCCAGTCCATTTTGTGCCTGTCTCGCGAGTCAGGGTAAAAAGGGAGCAATGGGCTGGAGATGCTTACGGACAGAGACCGATATCGTTCGTGCCTGCGCCGAACGCGAATAATAGCAGGCTTGTGTTCGGTCCTTCCACGGAAGCGAGGGTGGGCGGCAAGGACGGAGTCGAGCGCCATGTCAGGTACACTTCGGCGCGGAGAAGGATGGTGCCGCCCGATATGCCACATATATTACATTGGCCACCAGCGAGTCTCGTGCCTGTCTCTCTGGTAAGGATAGAAGGGGATGGTGCGCTGGAAATGCATACGGCTGGAGACAAGTATTGTCCGTGCCTGCGGGCAAACGCGAGCAAGTTGGGTAGGCTTGTCCTTGCTCTTTCCACAAGCGGCACATGTCAGGTCCGATACGATGCTCCGGCTACGCCCACCCCGCCGCGGGCGGACGTGAGACTCGAAGCATCCCTTCCACGCCCACCACTGGCGCAAAGAGGGATTCAAGACCCGCGCCATCAACTTGCGCAGGCTCGCAACATCCGACACCCGCACTGTCCCGGCCCCCTCTGGGTCAGGTAATAGTACCGGTGTTGAAGCCTTGGAGAGCAGCCGCGGCAGTCAGAGCCGCTACCGAACGCGACATGGGATGTGAGCGGACTTGACTTGCATCGTGGCTCGCATTCCCACGCACAGATCAGGTGTCAAGACTTGTTTCGATTGTACAGTCTACGTATACATCGTCACTATGAAAAATCACCGAACCCAATCTCCAGACGGAATGTACATCGGATTTGCCACCGCCCGGGCAATATCTTCTTCATCAGACGATGCAGCCCCTCCTTCGCCATGTCCTCCAGTAAGTGTGCTGCCTGCTGGTGCTTTCCGCCCCAGCCTCTGTGCCTCCGCCTTGAAACCCCCTGTGCTCACATTAACCCGAATTCGACGGTAGTGTCATTGAGCCAAGGGCAAGGAGAGATCAGGCGGCGAAAGTCATGGACCAGCAGCATTACGGGTCTGTTTGTCAACCTATTAAAAACCGTCGTAAGAATAACATCCTCTGGAACCGGGGTTACTTGCATTACATCGTTGTTTTCCGATTTTTCGGACAATGAAATCCAGCCCGCAATAGTACGGATGGCCCTAGTTATGGTTAAGGCCCGGGCATGACGAAGAAGAAAGCGAGCTGAAGGGCTCACTTGTTCTCTGAGAAATTTCAAACTCTTCGATGGGTGCGGAGCCTATCCAGCGCGTTCCGCCCCTGCAACGCGTCCTCTACGGCCTCCATTTTGGAGCCCCTCGATGAAGCCCAGCCAAGGACGTCCGGGTTGGAAATACCGGGGCATTGATGTGGGATCGTGGGGACCGAGCTGCCCATCGAAACGGTGTTTGGCCATTGCAGGTCGACACTCCCCAGACCTGGGTAGAAGATGAACTGCTGAGAATTTGCGCTTGAAATGCGGTACAATTTCCCCTCTCTTCGAATGACACGCGGCCGCACGCCGGCCGACTTTACAGCGGGCAGTTTCCATACCAAGGTTGGATCAACGGGCGGAGGTTCCTCATCGTACCCAGCGAAACTTAGTAGGCGAGGCTCGGAGAAAGTGCATGAAGCCCTGGCATACCCTCCCAGGTCCTCGAGCTCGAAATCCACGTAGTCTTGCTGCACAGTAAACATAGAAATCAGCAAATCGAATTGTTGCGACGAACAACAGCAGAGCGGATGAAAAAAATTCTGGACAAGACGCGCAATCAGGCTTTAGGACGTTTCCGTCCAGGACGACCAATCTTGCACTGCGCACGCTTGCATCAGCTCGATGATCACATTGAGGATCTAGATTTCATGGGAAACCATGAACTGCGAAGATGGACAGAGCCAGGACCTCTCTCTATTGACCTGGGTCCCCGACTTTTACTGGAATGCGGGGCACTGAAAGGTGGACAGAGCAGCCGCTGCGTCACTTGCACCGACTACTTCAGAGTTTCCAGGCGTGCATGGGTCACGCTGTATCAAAAGGCAACGATAGAGTAGTTGATATGGTGGCCTGGATTAGCTGTGACATATCGTTGAGTTGCGCTTGTAGTTGAATAACCATTGATTATTTCGTGCAGCCTGTAGTCCTCTCGAGAAGTGCAAGGCAGGGAGCAGCTCATACTGTCCAGTACCCCGTTCTCCTCGTGACGGGCCACCCGGGATAGATCCCGATGTCTGTCCGAAGAGGACTCGCGCTGGTGAGTGTCACCCTCCTCCTCGATTGCGGCCAATACAATAGCGGAAACGGACGTCACCGTCGGGCCGCTGCTCATCGACGACCTCGTCGATGGCGTGCCTTCGATATCGGGCGTGCAACATGGAAACCACCCGCCACTCGGACTCGAGCTTGCAATTGTCCCCAAACAAGCGATACTGGGGCTTGCTTGCTTGCTCAGGTCAAGCGCAACGGATCGGGGGATGGTGAAATCGATCTGGATAATATATAAGTGCGGGGGAGACGGTAGGCAAAACCAAAGACTTACGCAGATTTTCCATGAAGGAGATGTCCCAAGTCGTTGAGCCCCGCGTGAAAAATGCGGGTTTTGAAAAGCATGGCCACGGCCTGTGGAGCGCACAATGAGCATGCAGAGAAAGAGAACACGGATGCAATAGAAGACATACGCTGAAATTCGCTGGCAACATTCTAGCCGCGATACAAGGTGGCACAAACATACATGGCGAGTCCAGCGGAATGTCTGTGTCAATGTATTCGACGAGTCTTCGTACCGAGCCCCCAGAGTGAGCCGCAGAGCTCCAGTTGAGGTGATAACATCCGAGACCAGCGAACAAACTTGGAAGAGAAGAATGGGACTGGGCGGCACCAGGATGACGAGCCAGGTCCGACGGTCCCGTAGACTGGTTTCTGGCGGCTGAGAAGGGCTTGTAGACCGTTGGCAGCGGGTGGTACCTAAACTGATGGTAGTCTGAAGAGGGAGCAGCTCGTGCTGTCGACGACAAGTACCGCGCTCTCCTCATGGGACTGTAATCCGCGGAGGGAGCAGCTCGTACCGTACCGCGCTCTCCTCATGGTGCGACCGTTTGCAATGGATACTTGCTCGAACCAATGGCAGCTCGAAGAGGGAGCAGCTCCTACTGTATACCGCGCTCTCTTCCTTTCCATCGCAGCCGCTCGAGTGTCGCCAGGCGCCCGTCTCGCCATCGAGGAAGGAAGGGGAAGAGGAAGACAGAAAAGGCGTGAGGCATCCGTGCACTTTCCCTCCTTGCCTGTGCTCGTAAAGTGAGGTTGAGTTCAATCAATTTTATATATGAGGCGGTGCCATCCAATGATGTCAAGGCACGCAAACGATATTCGTAAAAAAACTCAAAAGTATCAGACGCCATTCATTCAGGATCAGGTCAGAGGTCGGTGCGCCCAACAACATCCCCGGTCTCACGATTAACCAACTCGAAAAAAAAAAACTTGGTTTGACGCGTTTATTGGGGTGCGCATCGCCATCACCGGCTGGTTTAATGGACGGTGCCTGGCTATCGCGTCAGTTTTTATTTGGGTTCTGAGTTGTAAACTTGCTACAATCGCGAAGACGTTGCTGAGGTGCCTCATCTTGCCCATAGTAAAAATCGGACTTGCGACGTGCCGCTGGAACCAGGTTGGAATCAGAGCCTCGGCCCTTCCTCACCTGCTTTCGGCCGATGACAACTGCAGCGAGAAACCAGTTCAGGTCAAGTTGACGGGGCCATCCGATTTGCGAACACGTGGCGGGAAATCGCGCCCTCTGGAAAGGCAGCACTAGGAATAATGAGCGGGGCTCCATGGCCCTGGAGACTGGCTTGTGGCGTCTTGGGGGATTGCGTACTGCGTTCTCCTCTTGATGCGACTGTAGTCCGTGGAGGGAGCAGCTCGTACTATGTACCGCGCTCTCCTCGAGGTATAACTTGGAGGAGGTTGGTGCTATATCTACTATAACTGTACACTGGCCATGGTGAACGTGGTTGTCATTGAGCTACAAATGACGCAGGGCGGGTACCGAGAGGACGGGCGCGCCTCGAAGGTGCGCGTAGTTGACCATGCGAAGAAGGGACACACTGAATAAGTAAGATTTTCTGGAGGGTGCTGAGGTCAGATGGATGCAAAAGGAAGTATGTTCAACACAAGTACAATTATTAGGCGAATCGTTGGATTTCCGGCGAGTGGGGTGCACAACGCGAATGAATACACTGGAACTGCTTTCGGGCCAAGGAGGACTTCAGCCGTACGGATTTTTTCGAGTCCATGTTGCACCTGTCTCGCGAGTCAGGGTGAAAAGGGAGCAATGGGCTGAAGATGCTTACGGACGAAGACCGGTATCATTCGTGCCTGTGCCGAACGCGAATAATAGCTTCGGTAGGCTTGTGTTCAATCCGTCCACGGAAGCTCGAGAAAGGAGGGTGGGCGGCAAGGACGGAGTGGAGCGGCATGTAAGGTCGCCTCGGCAGGCACAAATCCTCGGAGAGCAGCCCGCAGCGAAGTCTTGGAAACTGCGCAGGGCGCAGACACCCACGCCCTCTCTGGCACAGGTGTTGTGGAGACGCCTCGAATACGCCTGCTTCACCACAAGACGACGGGAACGTCGAAGTATCCCATCCACACCCATCGCTGGCGCAGAGAAGGACGGTGCCGCCCGAAATGCCATATATATTACATTGGCCATGGGCGAATCTCGCACCTGTTTCTCTAGTTAAAAAGAGATGGTGCGCTGGAAATGCATACAGCTAGAGACAAGTATTGTCCGTGCTTGTGGCCAAACGACGCGAGCAATGGGTTCGATACGCTTGTTATCCGTCTTTCCACGAGCACCCGCAAGTATGAGAGTCGATACGACACCCCGCCCCACGACGCGAGACTCGAAGCATCCCTTCACGCCCACCACTGGCGCAAAGAGGGATCGAAGACCCGCGCCATCAACTTGCGCAGGCTCGCAACATCCGACACCCGCACTGTCCCGGCCCCCTCTGGGTCAGGCAATAGCACCGGTGTTGAAGCCTTGGAGAGCATCCGCGGCAGTCTTCGTGTGCAGAACCGCTACCAAAGGCAACATGGTGAGCGAGGAGTTGCATTGTGGGCCACATTCCCACGCACAGGCTCAGCGCTACGGCTCAAAGGGAGATTTCAGACAGACGCGAGTGTAAATGTACAGTTCACCTCAACAATTTGACCTACACTAATATACAATTGTGGTGAGCAACATCAGCGTTCCGTGTATACCCATTAACTACATCAACTGGCAAAAATGTGGAAATAAGTCTCTGTGTCTCGATGTTGGTGGGGAGGGATGCGAGGAGGTTCAGAATCTTGCTCGACGTCTTCGTGTTGTTACAATTTCTGTTTTGGATTGGTCAGTTGGGGCAGGAAAAAGCTGTGAATTTTATGAACTTTTTGTATTGACGGATGTCCCAAAGGATCTGGTTGTCTCCTGAAACAAACGGTGCACCTATCAGTGTGACAGTGGGAAGGAACTCCTACACTGCAGCTGTCAGCAAAGACTCCATGAGGCCGCCAGGCATACCTAGAATCTGTCTCCCCGACGCCGTTTGGATGGAACTACGCGAATGTACTGGTCTTCCGCAAAACTCCTGAGACCGAGTGGACTCGGAGGCCGGGTATCTTTGACAGTCTCCCACCATTGAAGTAATTGGATCGGGATGAATGAGTCTCGCTGAAGTACCTGAGCCTCCAGGTACTTGTAGCAAAACTGCCAGGAGTCGTCCGCAGCAGCCAGTGTCAAACCACGCTCAGCCAGCAATGTTGCTATGTCTGCGTCAGAGAGAGAGGAAACCTTGGAATCATCTCCAAAGTTGCATTCAGTGAGTGACTCCTCGAGCGCTATGGTCATACCACGTTCCTGCAGGAGGGCACCGTATCTTCCCGGGATTGCCAGCACCCGGAACAGGCGCGCAACGCAGCGACCAAAGTAGTAACGGGCGGATAGTGGAGTATCTGCAGATTTCGGGGGTGCCCGAGACATGACTTGTTGATATCCTCGTACATCCCTCATATCGATGGTCCAGTCAGGTGCTGAACACGGGATGCCCTTAAAATTCGTCTCTTCGTGGTGCTGCAGGTAATGCGCAATCCGTTCCGGCGGGTCGCACGGGCGCGGACGTTTCATGCGGTTCAGAATATCCCATGACACTGTGGGGGCAGAGGGGTGGGGAAATGGGAGCACGGAGTTTGGGGAGGTGCTGGGCAAGTGGTGAAGCGTGTCGGAGGATGTGTTGAGCTGTGTATTACACTGTTTCCGAGGCCACTCCACGTTGACATCCTTCAACTCCTGTCGGAGTTGGCTTATTTCTTGCTCGGCCTGTGAGAGTTGCCCTCGTGCTTCGTCGCGCTCCTGCCGAGCTGTGTCGCGCTCGCGTCTGGCCTCCTCGCGCTCTGCAATAACGCCTCCGTGCTCCAGATGCAGTTTCTCCCATTTCGTTTGAATTGTTTCCAACTGCAACTGCATACGCTCCAATTGACGGCTCAGCTCTGCCTGCTGTGCTGTTGTCTCTGACGCTGTGAGCAGGAATGTTGCGGCAGCAAGCCCCCCAGCCTCTTGGTGTTTCTGGGCGTTTGTATCTTGCCAGTCCAAAACACGCATCTTCCCTCTGATGTCCTGAAGGCGGAAAAGAACGTCCATTGTGGAGTCCCCCAGTGGTAGTGGTACCATGGTTCCGGTGTCGTCAATGTCCATTTCATCTTCATCGGAGCTGTTTTCTGACCCATCTTCGTCGGAGCTGTTTTCTGACCCATCGTCAGATCCCTTGTCCGATGACATGCGGCAGCGCGCTTCTTCCAGATGCCGGAAATATGGTGCACAGATTGTGCATGCGAGTTTATCCAAGCATTGCGGGACGTTGAGGGTGTCGTGAAGCGTCCACTCTAGTTTCTTGTCAAGAATTTTTTCGTAGAGTGAACGAGCAGTCGCGAGGTCGCTCCAAGATGGACTTGGTTTTGCATTGGCAGCCGTCATGGCGGCTATTGGAGCACGGAGGGGTTTAAGGTCTCGTGTCATAGCTGTGCTCTGTTCGCTGGATTTCGGGCCAGGGGGTGTGGTTTTAAACATTGAGATGGTAGGTTTCCGAGTCGCGAAGCGTGCTGCAGTCGGAGTCCTGTAGCCCGCCATTTTCTGTAGGTACGCAAAGAATTATTGGCCCGGTGCCACTCGGGAAGCGGGGTCCTTACTGCAGCACGTAGACGGCGGGCGTGGGGGTATTCCGCCGGCCCAATCGGCATTCCTGAGAGACTCAGAGAGAGATAAGAGAGGTAAGGCGAGAGAGCGTGACGCGAGAGTGACTTGCGAGAGAGTGACTTGTCAGTCACTCACTCTCCGACTTCCTCGCCGCGTCCACCTCCTCGCGCCCCTCGTCCGCATCTTTTTCTTTGTACATACCGTGTATCTTTGCGCATCGGTACCCCCACCCAGCCAACCAGACTGTGAAGATGAGCACCCACAGCTCGAATCTACATCCGTTTCTGCTATTGTATCGGCCGCAATCGAGGAGGAGGATGATATTCGACAAGACAGGCCCGAGATGGACTCGAAAAACTCGTACGGCACATTCGAAGTCGACCTTAACCTGAAGTTGTTGTCTCAGTGCATTCATTCGCATTGTGCACCCCACTCGTCGGAAATTCAACGACTGGACAAATAAATCTGCCTTCCAATTGACAGCGTCGGTCTTATACCTGTACGTCGAAGATTCTCTTCTATCTTTTCTCCTTTTGATGCATCCTTCTGATCCTAGCACCTTTCAACAACTGGTACCTATGTCCCTCCTCCCGATGGTCAACTACGTGCACCTACGACGTCTTCAAAGGACGCGCCCTGCGTCATCTGTAGCTCAATCACCGTAGGCATTGTAATTATAGCAATCATATAATGTTCCTCACTTAATGGTTAGGCCCCGTTGTACTTACTTACGCCCCGTTTTACTTGCTTGCACCAGCCCCGATGAACGATTCTCACATTTGCCTCTCCCGTAGATATAAAATACACACAAATGCGACTCTTGTTTTTATTTCGGTCAGTGATCTAAACCTGTCGACTCCATGCACTGATTCATCAGTCCTTACCCCTGTAGCCCAATAGCATCTTTTGAGTTCCCTGGCGGGTCACCGAATCGGCCGTCGGCGGCATCTGGAACAACCAACTTGAAGTTATACCTCGAGGAGAGCGCGGTACATAGTACGAGCTGCTCCCCCCACGGACTGCAATCGCATCATGAGCAGAGCTTGGTACTCAGCTCCCTAGGGCGCCACAAGCCTCTGGGCACACTTGTTATCCTAGTGCCGCCTTGCCAGAGGATGCTACTCGCAATGTTCGCGGGATGGCCCCGTCGACATAGCCCCAACCGGTTCTCGAAGCGGTCACTGATTTGGCCTTCTCGAGTCCGGGCTCGAGCGCAGGCTAGATTTTCAGATGGAGACTTCTTTACTCGTCACACACCCAATCGGACTCGAGCAGCTCCTTCTCATGACGTATTGTGGTGCCGAAGCTTATACCGCCCACGAGCGGGCAACTTTTGCCCGCGAATTTCAGTGTACGTTTTCTGTTGTTTCCGCGTTCTCTCCCTCCGTATATTCATGTTGCATTCCAGAGACCCGTGCTCGTGCTCTTCAGGTCCGCGACTCTAATCATATTCGATGAGCGGGGCTCCATCATCTATGCTATGCGCACCAACGACGCACGCCCGTTCTCTCAGTACCCGCCCCACGTCATCTGTGGCTCAATTCCAATCACCTTCACCATGGCCATTGCATAGCTATATTAGATATGGTATTCACCGATATAATGTTTTCGACGCAGTCTAATGCATTTATATAACATTTGGTGTCCCGTGGGCGCAGATACAGGGAGCAAATGAACTATGGTATCTCTAATAGAAGACCTCGTGCGACCAATGCATTGTATCTATTGACGATTTTTGTGGGATCCTCCATGATCTTCTGGGTGCTACGCTTAGGGTATGAAAAATATTTGGGAAAGTCGTCCCCAAAATATGCTTTGATACGAGCTGCCAGCTCCTGGTTTTTCTGTTTGTTGTCTGCCGTTATTTTCCGTTCCAACGCCTTGATACTGAGGGGCCCATTCGTGGTTGAGTACCTTTCCCAAAACGCTGTTTCTCCAAGGTTCGTGTACGCCGTCATGAGTAGCTGAAAGCAGATCTTAGTGCAGTAACAGAGCTCAAGGATAACATAAGAACCCACATTCCACAGAGAATAGCGGCGCTTGATCATCTCCCACGCAGGTGTGCCCATCCAGATATCCCGATATTCTTTCAAAGCTACGGGACTGTTATTAATCTGGAAATGTTCGACGTTAGGGTCCCAATTGGGGGAATTTCGGTCCCATCGCGCTGCTATGTTGCATAACGCCTGAGGCGGAGAGTGAGATTTATCTAGGTAGTCGTCCATCGGCGGATCTGGGGTGGTGGAATCGTTAGCGCTGTTGCCTGAGGAGGCGTTAGCATCGGATCCATCATCGGGAAATGCTTCGCAATTCTCGAGAGCTGCTGCTGGAGCCTCAATAAACGTTTGATAGCAGTTCTCCGGTGCCTGAATACCAGCAGACGGACTGGCCGTCCCTTGAAAGCCTTGCTCTAAGCTGGTGTAGCTGGCTGCTCCATGATAGCTGCGTTGTCCGCCGTTAGAGGGTACGGCGGGGATGGGAGGGGTGTGATATTCCCCTCGATAATGCTGCGCGCCCTTATTGCTCTCATGAGGCCCGTGGTTTGCCGCTATGCTGCGGAGGGCGGGTCTGGCGTCCCTGGCATCGGCTGACTGGTTGCCAAGGTACGGCGCGTTGTGGAGGATGGGCGCGTTGTGGAGGATGGGCGCGTGGGCGGGCGCATGGGCGGGCGCATAGGCGGGCGCATGGGCAGGCGCGCGGATCTCAGAATGGCCGCCCTGTTCGGAAGGCAAGCAATCCTCCCTGCCTCCATCGATGCTGGCCGTCCCTTGAAAGCCTTGCTCTAAGCTGGTGTAGCTGGGAGCTCCATGATAGCTGCGTTGTCCGCCGTTAGAGGGTACGGCGGGGATGGGAGCGGTGTGATATTCCCCTCGATAATGCTGCGCGCCCTTATTGCTCTCATGAGGCCCGTGGTTTGCCGCTATGCTGCGGAGGGCGGGTCTGGCGTCCCTGGCATCGGCTGACTGGTTGCCAAGGTACGGCGCATTGTGGAGGATGGGCGCCTTGTGGAGGATGGGCGCGTTGTGGAAGATGGGCGCATTGTGGAGGATGGGCGCGTGGGCGGGCGCATGGGCGGGCGCATAGGCAGGCGCGCGGATCTCAGAATGGCCGCCCTGTTCGGAAGGCAAGCAATCCTCCCTGCCTCCATCGATGGGGATGGGTGCTCTGGATGCAAAGGGCGACAGAGGATTAGCTTTCCCATGCTCAGAATTTCCGGAAAGGACCTGCGCAAAATATGGAGGAACTGTGGGAGTTGTCGGCCCTGGAAGCATAAAGGGAGTAGGCCCTGCCAGCACTGATCCAATTTGGACCATTTTCTCAAGCATACGCGATTGGATCTCGCCCAGAAAACGTTGACCCTCGACGATGAGATTTTGCTGTTGGGCCATGGTTTGTTGCAGACTGCGGTCGGACTAGAATATTCGAAGTCGTTAAGCCCCGTGCATAAGGCCAAGGAATGAACTTACTCTAACAAGAGGGGGTTGTCGTTGTGCGTACGGCACATAGGGGTTTTCCTTCACGACACTTGCTACCTAGACAAGAGCTAGAATAAGTGAAAACAAAACAAAAGCTAGAAAAAAAGAGCGCTTGCAAATTCCTCTAGTTTTCTTGCTTCCTGGGGATTGTTGGTACGAGTTAAGTAGTCGGCAGGCATCGCTGTTGACTCAAAGGCAGCGGTTTGCTTCAGCACGCCTTGTGCGATCTTCTCCGCTCGTCTCTCTAGGTAATCTCCTCTCACACCACTCTTTCGTGTTGATTTTCTTGCCTTTGGTGAACCCGAATTCGTAGCAATGGCTTTGGAAGCGCAAGCTGCACTGGGAGCTGACTTCGCCTTTCGGGAGCTTTTCTTCGGCGAAGTTGTGGCGGCCCGGGGCCCCAAGTGCGCGCGAACCGCCCGAGGCTGGACGCTGGAATACATTGGTGAGATACTGATTTATTTGGAAGGTCATAACAATCTACTTTGACCAGTCGCCTGCCTGGCTGTATCGAGTAAGTCTACTCCAAGCATCTTCGCGATTGATTGCTTTAGGGAGATTATGGGCCCGCAAAAGCTCTTGAAGTTCAGCAAAATTCGAGTGGGTACTGCTTATCATGAAGTCAATGGCACATGTACAACATGCAACGACTCACACATCTACTACCTTCGTCTCCCAGTTGCCTTGTCCGTCCCTTATGGAAGGCAACACGATATTCGTCGAGCCCTCCGGAAAAGTAAACATGTTGGTGGCGGAATAGAGTTGATTCCGGCGTTAGGGGCAAGAGTGAGCGAGAGCAAATTACAAACCATCAGATCAGATCAGACAATTCAACAACACGTGAGCGCGATGGCAAATCCCGCTCTTTGCCCGCTTTGAAATGATAACACGAATATTTGAAAAGAGACAAATTTGTCTCTTTTCAAATCACACCAAATAAAGCAAAATTTCAGCTCGACTGAAATGCACGCTGATACTGCCGCTTTCGGCCGGGATTTTCCGCACCAATCGGCTTTGTGCGGCTCCGAAGCGGCATGCAACCGATTGGTCCGGAATTTCCCGGCCAAGAACGGCAGTATCTGCGTGCGTTTCAGTCCGAGCTGAAATTTTACTTGTGAAATATTGGCTTTCTACTCTTCTACTCTTACATATATACTCTTTATAAAATAACGTGTGTCCGAAGCCCTTGAACTCAGCTCGGACATCACCGTACTTCGAACTCCGTCCTTTCAAACGCCAACGATGCCTCCGCCTTGCCTCCACCGCGGTTCTGCCTCTTATTAGTCTTACGCTCCCGCTCTCAGCCGCATCCCCGAGACTTCTCTCCTACGACTCAAGAAGACTTGGTTGCCGCTCTGACTCTTGCTCTCAATGCGCCATTACTTCACTTGCGGTGATTCACGAGTGATTCATCCTACTAGACATCGGAGCCGACTGAGTTTATATACTTCTCTTTCTTGCACCCGCCCCAGCATTCTGACCTGCTTCTCAACCCATTTCTACCCTCTCCTTCCAAATTACCTGTTGAGTTCTTTGTCACGGTCATTTCCTCAGTCCGCGACGGTCAGCAAATTTCGTCCGTCAAACCTGGAACAGCTTCAAGTTAGACGTTCTGGCACCAACACTGTCTCACAGCTATCGTGTACAAACGGCTCACGAATCCAGGCTCAACTTCTCGCCCACCTAGTGACACCACTCTCCCAGATGGCACTGTACTAGCTTTTGCTAACCCAGTGAATATCTTCAATCTTGGGACATCCGTCAAACGAGCTATACTTGGCCCTTCAATGCCTTTCAAGTTGTCGATAATTTTAACTCGACTTTCAATGCTGTTTCTGGCCAATCACGAACTTATGTTAGCAGCGACACCGTCGAGAGTGATGAAGGAGTCTCAGCAGGTGCACATTCTGTGCTTTCGGATCCTGATATCCTCAATTCGTTGCATGAACCTGGGATTCCGTCTCACAAAATAATTTTGAAAGTCGGCGCGCCATATGCCGTTTCAAATCTTCAAATACGAAGATATGAATCTACGAATAATATTGTAGAAGAGCTTTTGTTATTCAAATAGAGAATAATACTCCAATTTTCGACCCATGTTCATTGATTTATTGCTCTGAGGAGTTGCCGGAGCGCGAAGCAAGTTCTTGTATGGTTTATATACGTTTATATGTCTCGGTCGTGGTGGCTCAACTGTGGCTCAACCCGATTTGGATATTGCATAGCCACATCGTAATCACGCTTACAAAATCAAGGTACTTAAGCTCAAGTAGTCGAAATGTACCTGCTCGCTGGATATTCATTCAAGTACGTGGGGTCGCGCCAAGGCTGTAAAAGAGTGTATAATAGCCTGGTATAACATATGTAGCACCTCACAGTGCTGTGCCCCAATCTCGCGAGCACTTCTGCGCACCCTACCCTGCCAGTCCATCTGCACACACAATAATAATAATGAGTTCAACATCGGTGCTTTGCAACAGAGGAAAGAAAACACAGACCTGGTGAAGGGTCACAGAGGCAGCATCGGCACCGGGGTGAGGTGCTGCTGCGAGAATGCACAGTCATAGCTCGTTGAATGTCGTCGCGCTCAATACCCTTGTCCGTGCCGCCCAGCCTCTCTGCGTCATGGATCTTGTCAATGTGCTCTGTGGGTCGTGCCCATGCCCTCCGCGCAATCGGTCTACATATCGTGCTCTCGCCCTCGCTCGACTGGGCCCATCGACATCCGCATCTGCACTCAGTACCGCATTCCGGGGTGCGTGCAGCATGTAGAGCACTGCGCCGAAGCCACCGAGCTTGTCTGGCGTCGCAGGATGAGCAGCTCTTCCAGCTGCTATCCGAGTGCGAGCGTTGGCGTGGGACTGGCGCTCGGGTTTGCGTCTCTGTTCGCCAGCGCTGGGGAGGCCGTCGAGGCCGTTGAGATGCTAATGGTGGAGGTCGCGAGCACCGCATGCAGTGCGGTACTTTGCGTTCGACAGCTGAAGAGTGCCGCTCGTGAACGACATCACGATGCGGGGCTTCGAAATCTACACCTGCCCATAAGCGCTCGACGTCCCCATCCCTCTCGACGCGCTCAACACCCCGCCCGCCGCCTAGCCCCGTCGCGCCATCGGTCTTGTCGAAGCCCTCTGCGCGCCGTGCCTTCGCCCTCAATCGACTCGCCTCGCCTCTTCTCCCTCTTCGTCGATATCCGCGCTCACCAGCGCATTCTGTCCCATGTCAGGCGGTGGCAGCGCACCAGAAACATACGCATTGCGGCAATCCGCGCGCCCGGCAAGTCGTGTAAGTCCTCGTCGACATTTTGGTGGTGGCTTCCTCGCGTTATCGCCATGGCGGGAGAGCGGGCCCACGCAGACTGAGGATGAGGACATTGACTGTGAGATGCTTATTATGCGCCCACAAACTGTTAAAATGTGATTGAGGAAGCTGGTAAACGGCACGAAAACGAAGTCGCTTACCCTGCGACCCTTCGTGGTCGTGTCCGTGAAGCCTTTTGAAATAAATACTACGAACCCTCAACATGCTTGTTGGCCGCTCGAGCGGTCTCCTTGCCCCGCAGCAAGACGGTGTTGAATGCCCAGAGCGAACTGATCAAGTATCAATGCCTCACAGCCAGCGTTGAGGTTGCTGCGTGGGTGAAACACAGAGTGGATGATTTCAGAGGGAAGGTCGAAGGTATTGGAAGTCTCCGAGGCAGCGACAAGAGCACGGTTCATCTTGGAGAGGAAGAGATGGTGAACGAGTCATGGGTGCATCGATGTCGTGGATGCATCAGGTCGTCGTCGTCAGCATGTAAGCCGTTTGAGACGCAGCATGGTCGCCCGTTCTCGTTCGGAGGATCGAGTTGAGACGGGTGTGGTTGTATCATTGAGGACACCATTGACAGTGGTGGTGTGGAAGCCGAGAGCTGAGCGCTTTGTGAGCGCTCGTTCGGAACGCGGGTGCCGGCGTGTGAATATTAATGTTCTGAATCTTGATTTCGATTGGCTGTACTTAACGTCAAGTCACATCTGTGACTTGCGCGTTAACACGCCAACACCCACTGCAGCCACAACTCCGCCATTTTCTCTCGCTCATGATCGATGCATGATCAACAGCGCGTTTTGGGCCTGTATTACATATACACAAAACTGAGGCAAAGTCACGTGTAAAGGTAAACAAATCAACCCTTTTTCTTTCAATTTGTTGACCACCGCCAGGCCTGCCATTCAACACCGCGCCGCCGACGCGTACGACGCGTCCAGGACATAACCAGCCTCAACATTAACTTCTACAACGCCATCTGGGTTCTCGACGACGCGTTCACTCGCGGCCCGGGGTGCCCAAATTCCAAGTCTTTTTTGTGGGCCACTCAACACACACCACCGCCGACGCATCCGGGACTTTTCAACCGGCTTTAGGCTCTGCGTGTCTTGGTAGACATCGTTGTGCGCCCGAAAGCTGCACTCCGTAGACTCCAGACACATTTGCTTCGCCTTGAGCCCAACTACGCCTTGGTAGACCTCGTTGTGCGCCCGAAAGCTGCACTCCGTAAACTCCAGGCGCAGCGACGCTTGCAATGCCATCAACACCACCAACGCCCTCCCAGTTGGATCCTACACCGCCGCCGTCTCTCATGCACCATGACTCAGACTCAGACGCTGACGACTTTTATGACTACGACCTTCTCAAGGTCAGTGATACAAGTCTGATTGTATGATTCTGTGCTCTAACTGTCTCCCGACAGGGGGGAGATGTTATTAGGACGGAGTGCGACACAACGGCTTTGCTGACACTCTATGAGCGAGGTTCCAAAGCGGATGTCGACCATGAACAAGATAACCCCCTCCTCAACCTGCAAGCTCTCCAGTATGAGCACCCTGTCCTCAGTCACTTCACCCGTCAGCACCCCCGCCGCTCCCCACGCCTTCAGGAGCAGAAACGGGAAGCAGACTCCGCCCCTCTGGTCGAGGGCAGCCAGAAGAAGAAGCGGAAGATGGTAGACCCCGCCCCTCTGGCCAAGGGCAGCAGGAAGAAGCGGAAGGTAGAAGACATCTCCGTACCTAAGATCTCGGATGCACGAACATTGAAGTGGATGCACCCCGACGGTATCTTAAGGATCCCTGGACATCAATGGAGGTGAGCCCGCCCATCTGACCCTATTTCACGCGCAGTGTTGCTAAACAGCCTCTAGCATTTGTCGTTCCACCACTGTGGCAGCCATTGGGCCTGCACCACCGCCTCCGCCAACCCCCGCAGTTGCCCTTGTCCCAGCCCCAAAACCTCGCATGCAACACCCAAAGCCTAGCGCCAACCGAGCTCCACGCCGCGGGGGCAAGAAACAAAAGCACAAGGATGGCAGCGTGAATCTATACCGTGACGCCGCTCTAGCAAAGCGACACGTCTCAAGTGGGGATGTCTACGGATCGCCTACTTTTACACTACTGCATGACGCTTCCGTCAGCCCCAAGGGTTTCCAGGGGAGAAAACCACCACCAACGGCGCGCGAAATGATAGACACCCTTTTCCATAAACTGCCTGACGGCGAGGCCTTGGATCCGTTGCTCCAGCACTTCATTCGTATCCCCTATGTCATGGCCACCGAGTATGTCTTCATTTGCTCAATGATTCTGGCATACAGTGCTGACGTCTTCTCCAGGACCACAAAGGAAAGAGCCACATTTGTGTTGGATAAGGATGATCATATGTTTTTTCATCGAACCTCCGTCGCAAAGTTCCTGGTTAACAGAGTCCCCGAGATTGAAGAGGCTCAAGCTATCCTCCTTGGGGATGACCTTGTTGATGTAGACATTCGCCTTTCTTTCAAAGATGCAGCCCGTGGCCCCCATTTGGCCAATATCATAGGGCACCACCGTCAATCTGCCAAGGTCGGTTCTTTCCTTGCACTGGATGGTTCTAGTTTGATGCTCAGTGCAATCCAGAAACCTCGTTTGACTGCCTGGCATGTGGCCAACCTCGATCGAGTCAATAGATTCCTTGCTCTTCCTATTATCAAACAGATAATGCGAGTTTTGGCTCTATCTTTGACCACCATTCGTTGTACTCATCCCAATTACAGAAAATTTGTTTCCGGTGTTATCCGCATCGCTTTTCCAGGCATTGCCGCCCGGTTTGAAAAAGATGCGGAATGGCATTTTCAAAGATACGGTATCCGACCGATGTTTGGATACTTTTGGAACTTTTGTTGGAACGCCGTATTCCCTGGTCAAGCTCGTGTTCATGCCTTCCCACACGCTGACTACAAGAACCAAGTTGGTGTCTGTTCGATACTGACATATATAACCAAGTCGGGAGGTAAGAAAGGACAGCTCGATTTGATTAATACTAATGTAGTCTCCAGCAAAGTACAACCACAAGATGCGAGGCTGGATCGTGGTCTGGGAGTTGGGGCTGATGGCTGAGCTGGCCCCCTGGACTCTGACATCCTACCCCTCTGCATTGTTCTATCATTTCAATTTCGACGTCCATAGCAAGTCATTTTTCAAGACTTTTCTTTCTAAATACTGACATCTGATCCAGGATTGGAAGTCGTATATACAGCCTTGGATGTGGATAAGCCAACGCCCCAGAACTCGACTCCCGCTGTTCCAGGAGATGAGGCTGGCAGGGGGAGCATTGTGTTCTTTAACCAGGCCACCATGCGGCATGGCCCCGTCACAGGCAGTGATACCCTCAAGGAAGCAGGGGAAGCTGGGCATTCCTGTACAACTGACTACGGAACAGACATCAATGTGGCCTTCAGGAAGTTTGGTGTGAGGTCCGTTGTTCCTCAAGAAGTTAGAGACAGGATGGGGGACCTTGCCCCGAATGCATCAGATTTTGGACTTTGATACATCAATGTACTCGTTCGAGAAAATTGTATTGCCACGCAATGAAACAAAGGAATGGATCTGAATAACAAGCTCTCCGAAGTGCCAGAACCACAGCCTGGGCACAATGGAGGGTATACCATCCCAAAATTAAGGGACAAACAAGTGGCAGAGCGGTTTCCGGAAAGGCGGCACTACCGGATGGCCTTGGAGACTGGCTTGTGGCGTCTTGGGGGATGAGTACCATGTTCTCCTCTTGATACGACTGTAGTCTGTGGAGGGAGCGGCTCGTACTATGTACCGCGCTCTCCTCAAGGTATGACTTGGAAGTTGGTTGCGGCCCGGGGCAACACTCATCGCAGGTGGTGTAAGTAAGTCCAGCAGGGCGTAAGTCTGAAGTCGGGAACATTATATCGGTGGATACTGTATATCTGATATAGCTGTACGATGGTTATGGTGAACGTGGTTATCGAGCTACAGATGACGCAGGGCGGGCACTGAGTGAACGGGCGTGCGTCGTACATGCGCTTAGCATAAACGATGGAGCCCCGGTTCATCGAATACCGTTAGAGTCGCGGACTCGAAGAGCAAGAGCACGGGTCTCTGTAGTGCAACATGAGTATATGAACACATAAACAACAGAAAACGTACACTAAAATTCGAATGTTGCCCGCTCGTGGGCGGTACAAGCTGCGGCACCACGATACGCGGCTCGCACGACAAAGAGCCGCTCGATGGGGTGTGTGTAAATTCATTTGACGAGTAAAGGCGTCTCAGTCTGAAAAGCTACCCTGCCCTTGAGCCTATGACAACTGCTGAGGTTGTGTTGACGAGGCCATCCGATTCGCGAACACGTTGCGGGAAATTGCGGGTGGCAGCCAAAGGTAGCACTAGAAATAACAAGCGGGCCCTCGGAACTGGCCTGTGGCGTCCTAAAAAATAGCAGGTCGTACTGTTGCATATTGCACAATGCGACCGTGACTGTAGTCCGTGGAGAGAGCAGCACATACTATGTACCGCGCTCTCCTCCAGGTATAACTTGGAGGTTGGTTCTATATATACTATCACTGTGCACTGGTCATGGTGAAGGATGTGATTGAGCTACAGATGACGCAGGGCGGGTACCGAGAGTACGGGCGCGCCTCGAAGGTGCGCGTAGTTCACCATGCGAAGAAGGGACAAGCTGAATAAGTAAGATTTTCTGGCGTGCTGGGGTGAGATGGATGCGTCAAAATAAAGTATGTCCACGATGATTAGACGAGTGGGGTGCACAACGCGAATGAATACACCAGAACTGCTTTCACGCCAAGGAGGACTTCAGCCGTGCGAATTTCTTCCAGTCCATTTTGTGCCTGTCTCGCGAGTCAGGGTAAAAAGGGAGCAATGGGCTGGAGATGCTTACGGACAGATACCGATATCGTTCGTGCCTGCGCCGACGAACACGTGGCGGGAAATTGCGCGTGGCAGCCAATGATTAGGCGAATCCTTGGACTTCCGATGTATACCGTCAAGGATATATAGGGTACCGTCCGCGGACAAACGCGAGTGGCACGGCGGTTTCCGGAAAGGCGGCGCTAAAATATCGAGCGGGACTGGCTTGTGGCGTCTTGGGGGATTGAGTATCGGGTTCTCCTCTTGATGCGATTGCAGTCCGTGGAGGGAGCAGCTCGTACGATGTACCGCGCTCTCCTCGCACAATGCGACCGCGGCTGTAGTCCGTGGAGGGAGCAGCACGTACTATGTACCGCGCTCTCCTCCAGGTATAACTTGGAGGTTGGTACTAATCTACTATAACTGTACACTGGCCATGGTGAACGTGGTTATGATTGAGCTACAAATGACGCAGGGCAGGTGCTGAGAGGACGGGCGCGCCTCGAAGGTGCGCGTAGTTGACCATGCGAAGAAGGGACAAGCTGGATAAGTAGGATTTTCTGGAGGGTGCTAGGGTGAGATGGATGCGTCAAAAGAAAGTATGTCCAACGTACAAGTACAATGATTAGACGAGTGGGGTGCACAACGCGAATGAATACACCAGAACTGCTTTCACGCCAAGGAGGACTTCAGCCCCACGAATTTCTTCCAGTCCATTTTGTGCCTGTCTCGCGAGTCAGGGTAAAAAGGGAGCAATGGGCTGGAGATGCTTACGGACAGAGACCGATATCGTTCGTGCCTGCGCCGAACGCGAATAATAGCAGGCTTGTGTTCGGTCCTTCCACGGAAGCGAGGGTGGGCGGCAAGGACGGAGTCGAGCGCCATGTCAGGTACACTTCGGCGCGGAGAAGGATGGTGCCGCCCGATATGCCACATATATTACATTGGCCACCAGCGAGTCTCGTGCCTGTCTCTCTGGTAAGGATAGAAGGGGATGGTGCGCTGGAAATGCATACGGCTGGAGACAAGTATTGTCCGTGCCTGCGGGCAAACGCGAGCAAGTTGGGTAGGCTTGTCCTTGCTCTTTCCACAAGCGGCACATGTCAGGTCCGATACGATGCTCCGGCTACGCCCACCCCGCCGCGGGCGGACGTGAGACTCGAAGCATCCCTTCCACGCCCACCACTGGCGCAAAGAGGGATTCAAGACCCGCGCCATCAACTTGCGCAGGCTCGCAACATCCGACACCCGCACTGTCCCGGCCCCCTCTGGGTCAGGTAATAGTACCGGTGTTGAAGCCTTGGAGAGCAGCCGCGGCAGTCAGAGCCGCTACCGAACGCGACATGGGATGTGAGCGGACTTGACTTGCATCGTGGCTCGCATTCCCACGCACAGATCAGGTGTCAAGACTTGTTTCGATTGTACAGTCTACGTATACATCGTCACTATGAAAAATCACCGAACCCAATCTCCAGACGGAATGTACATCGGATTTGCCACCGCCCGGGCAATATCTTCTTCATCAGACGATGCAGCCCCTCCTTCGCCATGTCCTCCAGTAAGTGTGCTGCCTGCTGGTGCTTTCCGCCCCAGCCTCTGTGCCTCCGCCTTGAAACCCCCTGTGCTCACATTAACCCAAATTCGACGGTAGTGTCATTGAGCCAAGGGCAAGGAGAGATCAGGCGGCGAAAGTCATGG
Source organism: Mycena haematopus (assembly GCA_029281435.1). Lineage (NCBI taxonomy): Eukaryota > Fungi > Basidiomycota > Agaricomycetes > Agaricales > Mycenaceae > Mycena > Mycena haematopus. The sequence goes on along the minus strand of JARJCV010000203.1, from coordinate 26,053 downwards.
ACCAGCAGCATTACGGGTCTGTTTGTCAACCTATTAAAAACCGTCGTAAGAATAACATCCTCTGGAACCGGGGTTACTTGCATTACATCGTTGTTTTCCGATTTTTCGGACAATGAAATCCAGCCCGCAATAGTACGGATGGCCCTAGTTATGGTTAAGGCCCGGGCATGACGAAGAAGAAAGCGAGCTGAAGGGCTCACTTGTTCTCTGAGAAATTTCAAACTCTTCGATGGGTGCGGAGCCTATCCAGCGCGTTCCGCCCCTGCAACGCGTCCTCTACGGCCTCCATTTTGGAGCCCCTCGATGAAGCCCAGCCAAGGACGTCCGGGTTGGAAATACCGGGGCATTGATGTGGGATCGTGGGGACCGAGCTGCCCATCGAAACGGTGTTTGGCCATTGCAGGTCGACACTCCCCAGACCTGGGTAGAAGATGAACTGCTGAGAATTTGCGCTTGAAATGCGGTACAATTTCCCCTCTCTTCGAATGACACGCGGCCGCACGCCGGCCGACTTTACAGCGGGCAGTTTCCATACCAAGGTTGGATCAACGGGCGGAGGTTCCTCATCGTACCCAGCGAAACTTAGTAGGCGAGGCTCGGAGAAAGTGCATGAAGCCCTGGCATACCCTCCCAGGTCCTCGAGCTCGAAATCCACGTAGTCTTGCTGCACAGTAAACATAGAAATCAGCAAATCGAATTGTTGCGACGAACAACAGCAGAGCGGATGAAAAAAATTCTGGACAAGACGCGCAATCAGGCTTTAGGACGTTTCCGTCCAGGACGACCAATCTTGCACTGCGCACGCTTGCATCAGCTCGATGATCACATTGAGGATCTAGATTTCATGGGAAACCATGAACTGCGAAGATGGACAGAGCCAGGACCTCTCTCTATTGACCTGGGTCCCCGACTTTTACTGGAATGCGGGGCACTGAAAGGTGGACAGAGCAGCCGCTGCGTCACTTGCACCGACTACTTCAGAGTTTCCAGGCGTGCATGGGTCACGCTGTATCAAAAGGCAACGATAGAGTAGTTGATATGGTGGCCTGGATTAGCTGTGACATATCGTTGAGTTGCGCTTGTAGTTGAATAACCATTGATTATTTCGTGCAGCCTGTAGTCCTCTCGAGAAGTGCAAGGCAGGGAGCAGCTCATACTGTCCAGTACCCCGTTCTCCTCGTGACGGGCCACCCGGGATAGATCCCGATGTCTGTCCGAAGAGGACTCGCGCTGGTGAGTGTCACCCTCCTCCTCGATTGCGGCCAATACAATAGCGGAAACGGACGTCACCGTCGGGCCGCTGCTCATCGACGACCTCGTCGATGGCGTGCCTTCGATATCGGGCGTGCAACATGGAAACCACCCGCCACTCGGACTCGAGCTTGCAATTGTCCCCAAACAAGCGATACTGGGGCTTGCTTGCTTGCTCAGGTCAAGCGCAACGGATCGGGGGATGGTGAAATCGATCTGGATAATATATAAGTGCGGGGGAGACGGTAGGCAAAACCAAAGACTTACGCAGATGTTCCATGAAGGAGATGTCCCAAGTCGTTGAGCCCCGCGTGAAAAATGCGGGTTTTGAAAAGCATGGCCACGGCCTGTGGAGCGCACAATGAGCATGCAGAGAAAGAGAACACGGATGCAATAGAAGACATACGCTGAAATTCGCTGGCAACATTCTAGCCGCGATACAAGGTGGCACAAACATACATGGCGAGTCCAGCGGAATGTCTGTGTCAATGTATTCGACGAGTCTTCGTACCGAGCCCCCAGAGTGAGCCGCAGAGCTCCAGTTGAGGTGATAACATCCGAGACCAGCGAACAAACTTGGAAGAGAAGAATGGGACTGGGCGGCACCAGGATGACGAGCCAGGTCCGACGGTCCCGTAGACTGGTTTCTGGCGGCTGAGAAGGGCTTGTAGACCGTTGGCAGCGGGTGGTACCTAAACTGATGGTAGTCTGAAGAGGGAGCAGCTCGTGCTGTCGACGACAAGTACCGCGCTCTCCTCATGGGACTGTAATCCGCGGAGGGAGCAGCTCGTACCGTACCGCGCTCTCCTCATGGTGCGACCGTTTGCAATGGATACTTGCTCGAACCAATGGCAGCTCGAAGAGGGAGCAGCTCCTACTGTATACCGCGCTCTCTTCCTTTCCATCGCAGCCGCTCGAGTGTCGCCAGGCGCCCGTCTCGCCATCGAGGAAGGAAGGGGAAGAGGAAGACAGAAAAGGCGTGAGGCATCCGTGCACTTTCCCTCCTTGCCTGTGCTCGTAAAGTGAGGTTGAGTTCAATCAATTTTATATATGAGGCGGTGCCATCCAATGATGTCAAGGCACGCAAACGATATATTCGTAAAAAAACTCAAAAGTATCAGACGCCATTCATTCAGGATCAGGTCAGAGGTCGGTGCGCCCGACAACATCCCCGGTCTCACGATTAACCAACTCGAAAAAAAAACTTGGTTTGACGCGTTTATTGGGGTGCGCATCGCCATCACCGGCTGGTTTAATGGACGGTGCCTGGCTATCGCGTCAGTTTTTATTTGGGTTCTGAGTTGTAAACTTGCCTTGCTACGATCGCGAAGACGTTGCTGAGGTGCCTCATCTTGCCCATAGTAAAAATCGGACTTGCGACGTGCCGCTGGAACCAGGTTGGAATCAGAGCCTCGGCCCTTCCTCACCTGCTTTCGGCCTTGTTTCATGATCGTCGTCTTCGAATTGGCAACGTCCAAACCATCCGGCACAGATGTTCCATCCTGTTGGTGATTAAGACCAGCTTCCAAGACTTATGGAAGGGACACGAACTGTTTTTGGACTAGCACGTTTGCGCTTGGTACCCGCGTTGTCAGTGCGTATTGGTACTTCATGCCATCGAGCAGCCTCCTCCTTGTCGCGAAAAACGAACGGATCGGATGATCTGACACCAAAATATTCCGCGAGCGCAAAGATCTCGACTGCGCTAAGCGAGTCTGGGGCGCGGAATATTTTGACTGGCAGAGAAAACTTGCGAGTGTCATAATACATATCCGGATTTTGAGCAATACCAGCCCACTGAGGAAGATCTGTGTCCCAGGAACGCGCTGGGCAGCCATTCAAATCACGATCTTGAACCCAAAGGAACAACTTAACATACCCCATAATTGACCAAGATACTGGGTCATGATGTCCGCTATTTCCTCCACCGTCTGTTGTTTGAGATTGAGAAGGGGAAAAACGGGGATGCCTTGCCAGTTGCGTGGAATCAATGTGCCTGTACGGTCCATAGGGACTGATATTGAAGTTGAGCAAAGGAGTGCAGACGAACAGGAGGTTGCTTACATGGAATGGCAAGATCGGCGAAAGCTTTCCACGGGATCTCAAAGTTTGAATCCCAGTTACTTGTCTCGTCTGCCATGTCCGACACCGTTTCTGATGAGTGGGCATGGATCCTAGAGAAGTCAGTCCCTTGAAAAGCAGGGGTGAGAATATACCTTACGTCCCCGCACGCAAGTCACCGTCATACTCTCTGTAGGCGTAAAAGAGCATCATCTCGACGCCTCCCCCAAGTTTTCCCCCACGACAGATGTCTGTCAAGACATGTGTCATGGCCCCAACGAAATCTGCTTGATTCCTAGCAAATGAGGGATAAGTGCAAGGACGCAGCATACTGTTGTAAAGACTTACGACGCAACGTTGGGAACCATCTTGCTGGCTGTGACGGTATACGCTTCCCGCGTCGCCTCATCCAAAGCATCCCACATCTCCATCAAGCAAGCCGGGTAACAAGCAGCCATTCTAGCATGGCTCTTGTGCACCCGTTCCGAAGCGGAGGCCGTGATTGACTGTCGGCGTTCCCTCTCGAACAAAGCGACACCATTTAGTGGACAGAAGGACGGGGAAAATGAGAGCAAGGAGTTGCTTGCGGCCGGGGATGGGGTAGAAATCATCTTGGTTTCGGCGGTATCGTTAAGCTTAGCCGTCATTTTGATCTCAGCGCTGGTCTTGAGATCGACGGTGGTCTCAGCGCTGGGCTTGGGGTCCACGGCGGTCTCAGCGCTGGTCTTGGGGTCAACGGTGGTCTCAGCACTGGTCTTGGAGTTCACGGCGGTCTCAGCGCTGGTCTTGTGGTCCACGGTGGTCCCAGCGCTGGTCTTGTGGTCGACGGCGGTCTTGGGCTGAGCGGCAGTCTCGGGCTCAGCGGTGATCTTGACTTTGGCATGCCGGTCCACATAATTGCTAAATTTCTTTACAATGACCTAAGAATAAGACTCAGGATAAGCAGATATTTGAAGGTTATTTTGGCGCTTGCCTTTGTCCAAGACTTCGTATTCTCCACGGGGTCTTGGGACTTCGCAGGAAGTTTTCCTTCAAAGAGGGGGGAGTTCAAAATCTCCTGAACGGTTTGTTTTTTCCATGACTTGAGTTCATCTGGTGAAGAGCTTGCGGCAGCGAGCAGTAAAGTCGGATAAAAGGACGTGATATGCGCATTCTGTTCCGTGGAGAAGGGGCTCGGACGACCTCCAGTCATGATGGTATGGTTACAAAAGAGAGCGCGTCGATCACCGATCGCCTGGCTTGGATAAACAAATACATCCTCTTGCGCCAAGGTTGTCACAATCATGGATGGACGGTCCCGTAGCCTTTTTTTGTGTCCGTTTCGCGCTCTCCTCGTAGACCGTTTACGACGGATGATGGTATTCGAAGTTTGAAGAGGGAGCAGCTCGTACTATGTACCGCGCTCTCCTCAAGGTATGACTTGGGAGTTGGCTGCGGCCGATACTCCATTGATTGTCCATAGTGGCTGATGAATCAGAGCCCATCGCGGGTGGTGTAAGTAAGTCCAGCAGGGCGTAAGTCTGAAGTCGGGAACATTATATCGGTGGATACTGTATCTGATATAGCTGTACAATGGCCATGGTGAACGTGATTGTTATTGAGCTACAGATGACGCAGGGCGGGTACTGAGAGAACGGGCGTGCGTCGTAGATGCACCTAGCATGAATGATGGCGCCCAGCTTCATCGAATACGGTTAGAGTCGCGGACTTGAAGAGCACGAGCGCGGGTCTCTGGAATGCAACATGAGTATATGGAGGGAGAGAACACGGAAACAACAGAAAACGTACACTGAAATTGACGGGCAAAATGTTGCCCGCTCGTGGGCGGTACAACAAGCTGTGGCACCATACGCGGCTCACATGACAAACAGCCGCTCGAGTCCGATGCGGTGTGTGTGAATTCATTTGACGAGTAAAGGCGTCTCAGTTAGCCTGCGCTTGAGCCGATGACAACTGCAGCGAGAAACCGGTTCAGGTTGAGTTGACGGGGCCATCCGATTTGCGAACACGTGGCGGGAAATCGCGCCCTCTGGAAAGGCAGCACTAGGAATAATGAGCGGGGCTCCATGGCCCTGGAGACTGGCTTGTGGCGTCTTGGGGGATTGCGTACTGCGTTCTCCTCTTGATGCGACTGTAGTCCGTGGAGGGAGCAGCTCGTACTATGTACCGCGCTCTCCTCGAGGTATAACTTGGAGGAGGTTGGTGCTATATCTACTATAACTGTACACTGGCCATGGTGAACGTGGTTGTCATTGAGCTACAAATGACGCAGGGCGGGTACCGAGAGGACGGGCGCGCCTCGAAGGTGCGCGTAGTTGACCATGCGAAGAAGGGACACACTGAATAAGTAAGATTTTCTGGAGGGTGCTGAGGTCAGATGGATGCAAAAGGAAGTATGTTCAACACAAGTACAATTATTAGGCGAATCGTTGGATTTCCGGCGAGTGGGGTGCACAACGCGAATGAATACACTGGAACTGCTTTCGGGCCAAGGAGGACTTCAGCCGTACGGATTTTTTCGAGTCCATGTTGCACCTGTCTCGCGAGTCAGGGTGAAAAGGGAGCAATGGGCTGAAGATGCTTACGGACGAAGACCGGTATCATTCGTGCCTGTGCCGAACGCGAATAATAGCTTCGGTAGGCTTGTGTTCAATCCGTCCACGGAAGCTCGAGAAAGGAGGGTGGGCGGCAAGGACGGAGTGGAGCGGCATGTAAGGTCGCCTCGGCAGGCACAAATCCTCGGAGAGCAGCCCGCAGCGAAGTCTTGGAAACTGCGCAGGGCGCAGACACCCACGCCCTCTCTGGCACAGGTGTTGTGGAGACGCCTCGAATACGCCTGCTTCACCACAAGACGACGGGAACGTCGAAGTATCCCATCCACACCCATCGCTGGCGCAGAGAAGGACGGTGCCGCCCGAAATGCCATATATGTTACATTGGCCATGAGCGAATCTCGCACCTGTTTCTCTAGTTAAAAAGAGATGGTGCGCTGGAAATGCATACAGCTAGAGACAAGTATTGTCCGTGCTTGTGGCCAAACGACGCGAGCAATGGGTTCGATACGCTTGTTATCCGTCTTTCCACGAGCACCCGCAAGTATGAGAGTCGATACGACACCCCGCCCCACGACGCGAGACTCGAAGCATCCCTTCACGCCCACCACTGGCGCAAAGAGGGATCGAAGACCCGCGCCATCAACTTGCGCAGGCTCGCAACATCCGACACCCGCACTGTCCCGGCCCCCTCTGGGTCAGGCAATAGCACCGGTGTTGAAGCCTTGGAGAGCATCCGCGGCAGTCTTCGTGCGCAGAACCGTTACCAAAGGCAACATGGTGAGCGAGGAGTTGCATTGTGGGCCGCATTCCCAGGCTCAGCATGTTTGTAGTATGGACCCCGAATAACGGGACCGCGCCGGAATATACCTACCTACCTAGTATAGGTGATCGACTTTCTTCAACGCGAGACTGGAGAGGCTAAAATCGAGCCCAACTCAAACAGAGATTTCAAACAGACGCCAGTCAAATGTACAGTTCAATTCAACAATTTAGCCTACACTAATTTACACATCCGCATTCCGCGTATTCTACTTTTTATCAAATAACGTCTGGCCGAAGCCTTCAAACTCAGACCGTTCATTTTGCACCCCTCGCTCCCAACCAGTTTGACTTCAGTCTTCTCCTGTGTTGACTCAACTCGCGCCTCCGTAAAACCGATCCGCAGGATCCGCAGCCTTGAATATCATTGGCCTCTTTTCTTTCCTCCCCTTGTGCTCATACACTTTCAGCTTTTTTTTTCAGTCACCCCCCACCTGCCCATCTTTTCCAATGTTGTCCGGAATGCCGTCCGCCGCGCCGTCCTCTACCTCGGTATCTTTGACGATTCGCAAGGACGATGTAATTAGTGTCATGATAAACAAACAGTCCACGAATTACAATCAGTATCTTATGCTTCAACAGCCAGCGGATCCCTGCGCATGCATTTCTTCGAGTGTAGAGTCCCCTCAGCGGCCAACCCCCTTTACGATGGACCTTCATGGAACAATCGCAATCGTATTCGCCAAGTTTCAAGATGGCGCTTTTCCTTAGAGACCACTGGCAAAGATGTGATTCTGGATGCAATATTCACTTCCTGGGTGATACAAGACAAGACACTGCGCTAGCGAAGAGCCAAAGCCTGGATCGCGCGCGCCTCAAGGGGATAAGTGCGACGACCCGTGGATGCTCTATGCTGCTGATGTTTCCCTCTCACCTCCAGCGGGCAACTCCAGTACGCGATCGTCAAGAAAATACGTAGCATACAACACCACGCCGCTCTAGCGATCACGGGAGCGCTCCGCTCCGCTCCCACGGACGTGCTTGATATCTTGCGACATCTCCCCCTCCAGTCCTGAACCGGGTCCTTGAAACCCAACCAATGCCCGGGTTTGAAACTCCCTCCGCATTCGGGAACCCATCCACGTCGTCCGGTTTCTTCCCTAGTTCCTACGTCGGCCAGTTTTCTGAGTCATATCGGGCCGAATTAACGTCGCCGCCTAACCTCTACCCCGTGCAATCACAATATCGGGGCCAGGCGCAACCCATCCCTCAGCGACCGTACGGCGTCCCCTCCCCTCGACCTGGCTCGCGACCGACAATCGAGCACGCCATCCAAAACATGCAGGTGCTACCATGACCGAAAATTCGAGGAGTTGCCGGAGCGCTTCGGTACTTGTACGCATTGAAGATTCACTGGCAAATATTTTCAGGTTTCTGTGTCTCGCTGTTGGTAGGGAGGGATGCGCTAAGGAGGTTCGAAATCTAGCTCCATGTTGTCATACAATTTCCTGTTTTCGATCGTTCAGTCGGCATGGCAAAAAACTGTGAATTTTATGAACTCTGAGTATTGAGGGATGCTCCAAACGAAGGAAGACTGGCAACTACATCTGGTTTCCTTCCGGAATATAAAGTACATATATATCTGTGTGGCAGTTGCAAGGAACTCCTACACTGCAGCTGTTAGCGAAGATTTTATGATGTGGTCAGGCATACCTAGAATCAGGCGCAGTTGCAAGAACGGCCACACTGTGGGCAGGCGTTTTGGGGAGGTAGATTTGGGTCATAGAACCCCCATATCTTGACCATGGTCTCGAGCTCATCAAAGATCCCCACAACGTACCGCCATGCACTATTCATGCGATAGTCTGCACTCCAACCCACCCAGTCGCAAACGTCTGATAGAGGCTTTCTCTTCTCCTTCAGTAGCCATTGGACACCACCACGTTTACCACAGTGGGTCCCAAACCGAATGGGATCCACATTGATATCCAAAAGATTTTCTCTTAAAATGCTCAAAAGCTTTTGGTTGGACTGCGAAAGAATGCCAAGATTTAGAGAGGGTGAGGATATATAAGGCCCACCATATAGGTGTTCTTGGTGGACACCCGATCCGTCTTCAGGGAGACATCGCGGAAAAGATACCCAGTTTTGATACTGGATGCTTCGAGCCAAAAGCACACGGCAATAAATGGGTCCAGATGTCGCTCGTGTAGCGGTAACTGGTGGTACACCTGAGGTTTGATACCAACTATATGAAAAAGTGAGCCTGGCTCAAGAGAATTATTGATATGTACCGCCAGTCTGCGCATTTTTCCGACTATTAACATGCACCTGCATGATAGATTTCTTGCCTTTCTCATCAGCATAAAAAGTAAGATCCTCCATACGAAGTCCCAGAACCTCATCACTACGCATGCAGCCCAAGAACATGAGACAAATAACAGCGTGAAGCAGCAACCTAGTCCTGGCTCCACACCAGGCCACCGTAGCTGAACGTTTTGCCAAAGGCTGGACCACAGAGCGATTTCCAGTGTTGTTATAATCGTATAGGGAACATATCATTTTCTGTGCTTAAGAGTCGGGAACAGACACAAAGGCATAAATTGTGGACTCACAGATGTAAGAGCTCGGGAGCTCAGCACGATTTCTCGGGCCTGGACCTATATACGATGATTTAAGAAAGTGAAAGTATGAAGAGGTAGTATATGTGCACACCTTTCTTCTTTTCAAAGCCACCATGTAGCTGGAGACAATCTCCGACAGAGAAGGGTTACCTAGCATGACACCAGGGTTCACTTCGCTTTCATGCCAGCGGGCGGTGGAGCAGTTTTTATTTCTTGTTAAACAATAGCTCACGGCTGCCCGCATTTTTTGAGCAGTGGCATATTTGTGAGTTTGAATATTTGGGGGCTTCGGATTTCCTTCTGCATCTAACGTGTCTGCGCTAAGAATTTTATAATTGTTAGCCCGTATCCACAGGTAAAGAAAACACTTGCCTCGAGTGAACCCAAGAACAAATCCACCAAGGGAGATTTGGTGGCAGCAGGTTGGCTTCAAGGTCCTGGAAAGACTTGATGTATTTATGTGCCGCGCAGAAGGATACAAACTGGGCGTATAGCCTGGAAGGCCTCTCGATGAATGTTTGAGACTCAGTTTTAGGGAGAGGACGCACCGTGTATAATCGGCAAAGGTTCTGGGAGCCAGCCGAATTGACATGTCTGCAATGCAAGCCTTCTGTTCATCAGACATGCCCTCCACAAAGTCATCATCTTCATCGTCCTCTACATTCTCTTCCTCCTTGACTTGGACTTTCGTTCGTGGTAGAGGAACCACGCGAAAGCGACTTTGGTCCACGCTCGTCTGTAAAAGTAGGGATTCGGGAGGTGCGACGTTTTCTTTGTCAACAGTGTCGTCGATGGTGTCCTCCTCGTCGTCGTCCATATCGTCGATGTCCTCACCGTCGTTGCCGCCGCACTCTTCTTCATCCTCAATCATTTCATCCCCTCTGGTCTCTCCAGTGCCCAGAAACTCTTCTTCTGCGGTCAAATCACTATCGACAAGGTGCTTCTCCTGTTCATCCGCAAATAGTTTCGCAGCGAATGTCTTGAACTCGGGGGGGGATTGTAAACGTTGTGGCATTTGGAACTTGGACAGACAGGAGAGCAATGGCAAACGGCGCAGGAGTATAAGAGCCGTATTGGCTGGGATGAGAAATTTGTGACCGTTGAACTGGACCGAATAGATTCTGATGGAATTTAGAGCAATGTTCTGTAAATCGAGAACAAGATCTTGCCTTACTTCTCCATCGAAGGCACAAAAGGTAAACATATCATGGCTATGTCGTATACACGCGTCTATGTATAGGCTGGGTTAGATCTCCGCTGGCCCTGGATCTGAAATGGAAGAATCCCGTCTCGGAAGTTGGACTAATTTTTCTGCTGAAGATGTCGGCGTACGCGCGTGCGGGGGCCCAAAAGCATGAGAAGCCTCAGTGTGGGGTCCAATGCCCTTCTAGTGAATGAGGTAGTTGCTCTGAAGGCACCAGTTGTGAATCCCGAGTTCATTAATGAGACCGACTTGTGGCTAGACGTTGTGGTGCCCGGACAATAAACATTATGCGGAAATCACACATATGCAGGGCTGTGGGAGGCAGGGAGCAGCTCGTGCTGTTGAGTACCGCGCTCTCCTTCTCTTGTCAAGGTCGTGCAGGTAGACGGTTCAATCCTAGCCGCAGTGCCTTGTTGTTTGTAACTGAATCCAAGAAGGAAGCAGCTCGTTCTGTTGAGTACCGCGACCTTCGCACCTAAGAGGTAGACTGGTTATTAACGGGTGGCCATGGCGCGCCGCAGGTTCACGAATGCGAGAGTCCCAGGCCTGCGTGATAGCAAGAGGCAGTTTTGTTTCTAAACGACGCTAATATAGCGAGGACCATCAACGAAGCTTCATAACGATCTCGGGAGCGATGACAGCAGCGAATAATTCGAGCGAGCCTCCGACAAGGTGACTGCGACCAAAGACCTGGTCGAGATCGACGGTGAGAACGGCGATGGAGGACCGTAGAAAAGCACCTTGGGTGGGGTGTAACGGGCGGCCCGAGTTCGAGCCGTACGCAAAGAGCGGGGTATTGAGTGGGACGCGAAGATGATTGTCCCAAGCCCAAACATGGCAGAGCTCTGCATTAACGCCAAGGATCTCGCTGAAGGAAACTCCCCTTCATCCAAACCCATACCGTCCATACGATATATACGAGATGGACGGCACGCACGGCGCAACCGTTAGCGACGAAGACGCTCGTAGAGCAGCCCGTATCGCATAGCGCCGAGAACTTGGCCACGCAACGGATTGCCAGCCCGCCCAGGCGAAAGCAGCCTAAGACGCGCCGAGTGGGGAGTTGAGGTTGAGAGAGGATCAGGTGGTGTGCATGTGCGACAGAGTGATGGGACCGCGGTGGTCGTTCGCAACCTTGTTGAAACCCACCCAGGCCTTGTCTACCAATTTTTTCAGGGCAGGGGCCCAACTCTCGTCGCCATGCCATTCGGCGTCGTTGAAGCAAAAGCTCAAATCGGAGCCCATCCATACGGTCCGAATGCACTTCGCTGTGCACGATCCGACGGCTTCGGCAAGGAAAGCAGTAAGCTTGCACGGACTCTGGGATAAGGGGGCGGGCGACGAATTGGAAATGTAGCAGACGGGCGCCGTATAATTCCCGCGTCTCGTGGGCATGCGTGCAGAGGAAGCCTTCATAGATACGACGCGGCAAGTCGAGGGAAATTCCGGCACGCACGAGGGCGGCATGGACGGCAAATGGGGCGCCATCCAAAGTAGAACGCGGCGGTCGTCCGGGGCGTGCGAATGAAACGGGCTGCCCGCGAGTGCGTTGTGGTTCGTCTTCCTGGTTGTCTCGTACGGCAATTGCAGAGCGGCGGCCCTTCGAACGTCCGCCATCGAAGCGCGGAATCGGCGGCGCGATTTGAGGCGGACACGCGCGAAAAGTCGTGGAGGGGCAACCTATTCTGCATCGATGAAGGCGTAGGGTCGAGCGTGAGGAGGAGAAGTGGTGCAGAGGATGTCTCGGTGCGTCGGCGCGCGCGTGGAGATTCCGTACGGATTCAGAGAGTTACTAGCCCGCAGGCGAAGAATCATTCCTAAACAACGTTGGAGATGAGCACGCGGGGCAGTATGACGCACAGATACGACAAGACACTGTTGAGGCTTGTAACAGAATAGTTGGGCAGGGTGGCGAGAGATAGCGACAATGCCCTGCACGCCGTATATCAGGGGTGAAGCAGGAGGGAGGACAAAGAAGAGAGCTGCATTGACGAGCCCATGCTAACGGAGTGGTTCGTACTGCACCGCGGTTTCCTACGTTGTCTTGCGTGAATCGAAGACGGTCATCAATTATGCAAACAGCTGTAAACCGACTCGGATCGCTCAATTACATACGGAAATCTGCGTCTGAAAAAATCAAATTCCATTCCGAAAATTGGGATTCGGTCACTGTGGCTATTTCTGGATAGTACAAACAGAACGTCAGGCTTGGGCTTAAGGCTTAAGCTCTTAAGCTCAAGGCCTTGATGGCTTAACCCAAATTTGGATATTACGTAGCCACACCTTAATCATGCCCACGAAATCAATTCTTTTTCAGGACAAAGTGCACAGATAAATGTACGTGGGTCGCGTCAGGACATGTAAAGCACTGCGATGCCACGACGACTGCTGCCGCTGCGTCGGCAGAACGTTACTGCGCGCCTTGAACCCACTCCGCCCATCATGTCCGTGCGCGCTAATCCTAACTCGAACATGCCAGACCCATCTGGATGGTTCTTGAAGGCTTTGGAGTTTCTGCGCCCACGAGCTGGTTCCAACTGTAAAGATGTCAGTGGGGAAGTGGATAAATAGTATGAAATGAAGTCGCGTACTCTGCGACCCTTGTATTAGCGGAGTTGCGAGTTGGGCTCATCGGGGGGAGGAAGCCTTGGACCTGCTGGAGGAAGGGCCGAGTCTATGGCGCTGAGATTGCGGAAGTTTGAGAAGAGGTCGCGGTTGTACGCGAGCCAGGCCGCTGCGGCAGGAGAGCAGTTGTAACTTGAAGGCGGCCTTCGCCTCCTACCTTCTGGACACGTGATTGATCGGATTTAAAGCTCACCGAAAAAGGAAATAAAAAAAGACGCAATGATTTCATAAAGAGTTTGGAAAGAGTAGAATAGGATAAACGCCGAAAGGCATACATAAACTTGAAAGCCCGTGCCGACGCTTCCGCATTATCTTATTGCAGTCTACTTTGGTTTGTCCCTCCGCTCTGGAGGGCTCTGGACGCAAAAAACACCATCGGATTCAAGCACAGAGAGGTATGCTGAGGTATGGTGAAGTCTCTCTCATTTTCTCTCATTTCTCTCTCTTTTCCCAACTTGAAAAACTTGATTTCTCCCCCTTCACCACAGACTTACGCCCTAAGCTCAAGTTATGATCGTGCCGAAAATTGTAACAACAGTATGTAGCTAGCCTGAGTCCAACTCAATAATATCATTCTCTATCTTGTCCATCGTCAAATTAACGATAGCACAAGTTTTCGAGCCGCCTTCGCCTTTATCATCAACTGTGAGATCAATATCCCCCAACCATTTCAGTGCTGACTGGGGTGTCGGACCCGTGGATACCGCTAGCGGGGCTGGAGGAGTAACGGGGAGCAGAGGTAGGTTCTGGAACGAAGCTGGGGTCAATTATACTTGTGCATCCCAGGTCAATGACTTACGAGAGCTATATTGAACGAATTCACCATCTCGGGAAAGTACAGCTCAGCTAGCGGCGCCGCGATCCATTCATTTGCAATCGCCGAGGGACTACCGCTCGCAGATGCTGAATTCCGAAAGGTAGAGAGCGTCAACGAACGGAGCCCTCCAATAGCCACTTTGACCTGATATTTTTTGGACGTTTCCGTGGTGGAAACCCGCATGATACTCAGAAATGCAGAAAAGGGTGGTTGCTCTCCTTGGATATAGCCCTTGACAACGTGGGCATGGATTCGTTGATTGACTTTCAAGGGCTGAACAGAAATCGATCAGATTTACCGAAGCTGAAGGGAGAATAGGCAGAAATACCATCGTCAGTCGTCGCGTAAAGAGACCAGGAAAGATCAGCCTTCGGAATTTGTCGGCGATGTCATTGAGCGTCCATCCGAACTCTCTGTTGCAGTACACAGCCAGCGAAGGGAGCCAAGGGAGTTACACGGTGTGTGTCTGGAGGACGACGTCGTGGGTGTCGAGCGGTGCCAAGCGGTGCTGCTGCCGTAGCTCGATTGTCGAGCGCGCCTCCTCCCTCATTTGTACCTCTCCTTCCCTCCCGTCTACATTCGCGCCCCATCCTCCCGCCCACACAATGCGACCCACCCTCCCCACAGCTCAAACGCACCCTCGGCTGATTTTGCGCTTCACGCTCATCGTACGGCGGGCTTGTGTTTTAGCGGTTCGCGGTCAAGGCCCTGCACGCGTTGGGCCAGGAACTCCCGTGGCATTGGTGCGCTGGCAGGCGCTCAAGAAGCGGAACTTTGTGCTGGTCGCTGCTTCACAGCCTGCTCCACCTCCGCAGCAGAGGCGATGCGCGAAAGGTGTTGGCAGGACCTCACGCTGACTTGTGACGTCCACAGCAACGTCAGCCGAGGGTGCGTTTCCGCTTCGCGCTCACCGTACAGCTGGCTTGTTGGTTCGCGGTCGAGGCGTGCACACGTTCGGCCCAGCAGCTCCCGCGGCGTTGGTGGTTGGGGTAGCGCGTAGCGTATGTGGAGGTGGTCGGCGCAGCGTGCGTCGGTCGATGGCTCCACATTCTCCTGGCCTTGTTCCTAAAGCCGCCTCGACTTCGGAGGCAGGACGAGAGAGAAAGGGTGGCGAACCCACAGTCAGACCCACGACGGTGAGCGTACCGACGCGGGCGACTGGTCGAGCTCGACACGCCGACGTGGCGGCCTTGATAGGTGCAGGGCAGACACGAGCGGTGCCATGGACGAGGCCACTGCCAACTGGGGGCTCGAGCGCGTGCTGCTGGCCCGAGTTAAGTGGGGTGAAGGAAGACAAAGATGGTGAAAACTCACCATTTCAATGTGGTTTCGCAGATAGACTGATTTGCGAAGTCGAGGAAGTGAGTCTGGTCAGTAGGTGTGGAAATGCGTGAGCAAGCGGATGCGTACGAGGAGTCGGTGGACGTCATTGAGTAGCTGAGACTCAGCTGCGAAGGGATCGGGCTAAGGCTCGAGTACGAGTCGTATGTAGAAGTCGGCGACTGAGGCGAAATTATTACCTACGAGAGAGTTGGAATGAGCACAAAACGGGAACGAGATGTGCTTACCAAAGGACGTCTAGTCGTCTAAGATCGACGCGGTCGAAGCCGACGAGTGGGGTTTTCTGCCACAACAGGCAATCTGCATCGAAAAGGCTCAGGCTGCCCGTTGTTCTTCTGGTCGTACCCGACGTTGGGGAAGCGGCTGAGAGGGGAATCCATCGAAAGTTGCAACGCCACGCTCGTGTACAGATCTGCGTACGAGCTGTAGCTGACTGCGCTTGGCGGGTCTCTCATCTAGCAAAGCTCATAAGGTGGCGCTTGTTGGCACGTTGCTGCTTGCTTCGCGTTGCTGACGTAGAGTGCGTACGCGTGGCTGCGGAGCAGATGGTCGAGTGAGGGGCGAAACGGGAGATGGCAATTGCGTACTCCGTTGGCGGGATTGCGGGGTATGGGAGGAGGATCACTATCTTGAATTTTTGATGGATAAAAGCGAGCAGTGAATATTTAGTTGCTTGTTGTCCGGTCATCGCGGATCTGCTCCAAATGGGGCAATATCGCTATCCGCGCTATTTGCCCACAACACCAGTATCTAGCCGTAATCTAACTCGGCGGACCTTCCAATTATCGCTCTGTCCCCTCTTCCTCGTGATCACAAGAAGAAGACTCTTATTATACCTGACTTGGAAGCTCACTTCTGCATCTGGTCTTGTTTAATCCGGACGACCGATGCTCAGGCGGCTGGGCATGCATGGCCAAGAAACTCGTGCTTTGTGAGAGATTCCTCCTCAGGCAAAGGACGTCCGGAAGCGACAGTGAAAACAAGCTTCAAACCGCCATTTACAAGCTATTGAAGACGATCTAGGAGAATGTGCTCTTGAGGGGCCGCAGGTAGAAACTGCAGACGAGCTAAACCAGGTGCGTCGTCCCGATTGACTGAAGACCTTGCTCATGAGTCGTCTAGTCTAGATCATCATGGAAAGTCGAGCCCAGACAACGGCCGCTGCACTTTAGACTTGACTGGAGACAACTTCGACTCAATAACAGTCTGGTATGACTTGCAAGCAATGTAAACGTACTTTAGATGTAAACCCTTGAACTTGAATTACTATCGTCGCGTTACATTGAATTCGAGGTAAGGGCGGAAGTGGTGGTCTTCCCTCCCGAGAGCAAACAGATTGACCTGAACATCGGCTTGGGGGTGGGGTTTAGCGGACTTGCTCAGCGTCGACGGAAAACAAACCTCACAAGTCCTCCCGATAAATATCACAGTGATATTTCTGCTTGTGCCCCGCCGCTCGCCGGCCACCCACGTTCATGTTCGTTACGACGTTATATATCTTTGGTGGCCAGGTCACCAATCATTCCACTTATGGTTATTTCAACGCTTGCGTCCATGTATGGTAAGCTCGACGCAGATCAAATTCAAGCCCGAGTTATCGAGTCTGGTAATTCTGTAGGACTAGAGAGCATTACTGAGATCTATGACACCGCCTGACGCCAGCTGGCGGTGTGCTTTGCAGAGATCTTCATCGTCTGAGTCATCCATAAGAATGACGTCCCTCCCAATAACCTTTTCGCTGTTGGCGTGGCGAACTTTCGGGATAGCGGCGGGGCGGGCGTCCAAAGTAGGCTCTTCTTTACCTTCCTCGTCAGCGCTACTATCCAAATCATCGTGATCAAATTTAGGCATGGATGACTACGAAACCATCAGTGTGCATCGTAAGTGGAGTATTGTACGACTTACATTGGTTGTTGGTAGGCTGTTATCCCTCATAGCAACCGCAAGAATTGCTTCTGGGATAGAGACGAGCTTTATATTTGACTCAGCGATACTGGCCACAGAGCTAAGCTGTGCCAACGCAATGAAATTCTCCGTCGACACTCGAACCCGATAGAGGTTCAATGGTGATGAACCCAACTTAGGCTTTCGGGTTTTAAGCAAAAAAGCCTTCGTAGATTGGGAGACGAATAGTTTAAGACTGGCGTCGTAGAGGACACACGGCTGGAGATAAGGTTAGCATATATTGCGCCGAAAGCCCTCCGTCCGCGTACCGACGATAACAATTTGAATGCGACTCCGGGCCATAGGTTGCTATTTAGCTTTTTAAGCAGATACACCCCGGTCCATCCCAAACGAGCTGAGCAAAAGCGGGAGATTTGATATATATCAGGATCTCTGGGATTCCACCGACTGCAGCTTGGCAATTGGCCGGTGAAGCCAGGTGATGCAGAGGTTACCGGATTGAGATACAAATTCACGACAGGTAGGTCTGGGAAAGTGTCCGGGATGCTCTCTGCTAACTTCGGCTGACGGTGATGGAGACGATGAGCCGAATTTGTGCGCAATTCATGGCGAAGAGCATCACGCCAGGTATCCAGGTGTTGATTGAGCTCCAGGCCTTGAAACGATTTAATGATTCCCACCAGTTCGCGACCAAACCCCAGTGAAGCAAGACCATGGGCTATCGTTGGACCAGCACCGGGGATACCTGTATCATAGTCTCCGCCGAGTAATAGGGCACACAACAAGATAGCGTCCTGGTCCAGACCGACAGTTGTTGTATTTTCGATGGAGTCCATCCTGTAAACAAGAGAATTGTGTTCAACAGACGGTCTGGAACGTGTTTATTATTAGATGGCACTCGATTGAGCCAGTAGATAACGAACCCCAAAGTCCTAATCACGCATCGAGCACCGAACACGAAGGTGTCGCTGTCCTCCGAGATAACGACATCGAGGTTTCCAAGTGCATTGAGCTGAGCTAATTCGGCTTCCGCCTCACCGGGAGCCTAAGAAGAATTGTTGAGTGAGTTTGATGGTTAGCCCCGACTTGTCTCGTACATCGTGATAATAGAATCCAAAGCTGGTTATCATCGCTTTCAGGTGTTCCTCAAATGAGCGTGGGCGGTAGACCCCTGTCTTGCCACGTTTGACCGAAGGGCGACCCGGACCGTCAAAGACAAAGACGAATGTGATGGGAGCCAAGGAGAGGTTGCAGAGTTGATAGAAGAATCTCTCGAGCACTAACTTTAGACCTCCAGGGCCTGGATGGAAAATCCCAGCGGTTTTCAAGGCGGCAACAATTGCCTCAATTTTGATGCTGACACAGGCAAAGCAAAATTTGAGGATACCAGAAGAAAGAAAGAAAGAACTGGCACCTACCTGACATCCACACCGGCAATTAATACCCTTCCTCGTTCATTTAAGCGGAAAGCTTCGGCAGTGGACAAATTCAGCAAAGAGTCTGAATCGGCTGCAGGACCAATAATCTATGCAGGTGATATCAGTTGACACTCCAGATACCACTGAGCTCGACATACCTCCCAGAGCTTCGGACTTCCCATCTTGAAGTGCACGGAGAGAGATAAAGAAAAGGAGAATACCCCTGTCTCAAACAACAGAGTTAACACAAGTTACAACAGATCGGGGTGTCATGCATCGTCTGCACTGACAATACTATATTGTCGCAACAAGGCAGCCTCACCGTCCTTGTCGTTCTTTTCGTCTTCTGTTTGCGGCGGAATTTGAAAGACTGGCGATAAAAATGTCGGCGTGGGCCGTCGGTAGGTGGAGTATGGGGAATCGCGGACGGAAGGAGAGATATTTGGATAGGTGAGACTCGGAGTCCATCCGAGATCTGCACTTCAGGGAGAAGTGTGGTATTTCTGGGCAACCTCTCTGAGGGCGGAGGTCGACGCCGTTGGAGGATGAGAAGGCGCAGAGCGTGGGTTGCCTGCCAGTGCGCGAGGCGGATGTATGCAATTACATTTCTGTCTTGCCGTACGTAACTCGCTCCTTCGTTTTGAACGCGCATGGCTTGACGATGACGCAGATTCTGCTGGTCGAACCCGTCCCCGGGGCGGTACGAGTTCACAGGACATGTGGAGCATGTTTTTCGACCATGAGGCCGCGCTAGTAGAGGCGTACGGATGTTATCGGAATTCTGTACCGGAGGCAGCGAGTTAAATGGTTTCGTTGACTAGTAGTAGTTGAACAACTCCCAAGGACAGCGCTGATACATGGGTAGGCAACCCCGAGATCGAGAACCAGCTGCAACGGGACCAGGCGATAGACAATGAGAGAAAATGTCGCTTGGAGGCCTTTCTGGCCGATGTCAGTGCCTGCCCGACTAGACTAGGACTCGCAGTTGGCGAGCCAGAGGTGGCATTACCAAACTATTATACTGGCTGAATTGGGCGAAGAAGCAATTGCGCGCCTCAAGCCTGAAGACATAGAAATCGACCTCAACACTTAGACTCGAACCAGTCCACGGCGCGTAAAGCTCAAAGATAGTCGTTTGATCAAGCGGCCGAAGGGACTGGTGCATAATCACCGTCGCTAGGAGAGACGGGGATTGCCGAGATTGATTTTTTGGACTTCAGCGAATTTTCGAACGGCGGTTGCAAAAGTTTTTTTTTATCAAAAATCGCAAGAGACACTTTTTTCCCCATTAAAATTACAAGACTTCGTATGTTCTCGGAATTTTTATAAATGAGAAATCGGGCTCGCTGCAGCGAGTTTTGTGTTGGCCTTTTTGGGCGCCATCAAACTGCGTGGGCACATGACATCTTGGCGTGTCTTGGCACTGGCAAAATCTATCCATGGCGGGGCCAGTAGCTCGAGAAAAAATAGTCCGAGGCCATACAGAGACTTGGAATTACATCTGCTACAGAACTGTCTATTCAGATTGTTGATTCAAAATGCTTTTACAACGTACTTTTCGAAATTTTGGTGAAGTCCCGAAAATCAGCCTCGGCAATCCCCGTCTCCCTTAGAGACCGGTGATTATGCTCCAGTCGTTATTCACACATCCCATTTATCGACTGTCATAAATTGTCAGAATAACGACTGGTTCGAGTCTACTCAACACTGCGCTACAGCCGCTCCCGAAGATGTCTGTTGTCATCCCATTTGGTCTCAACGTTGAGCTATGAAAAGTAACAACTTAATACTGTCTTCTTTGCCCCAGATTTCCTGGTCTTCGTAGTGGCTTTCTTTGCAGCGGCCGTCGAAGGTGAACGCCCCATTTATGAGAGTAGCGAAATGAGGAAAGTTTTTAGGGGTTGGGCTGATTGCAGCGTTGCCTCAATGTCGAATTCTTCAAGGTAGCATAAAGATGAGTTATTTCCTCGCTATCTTCGAGGCTAGGAAAACATAACAGTAGCTGATCTGAGTCTCAGTTAATAATATCGGTGTCCATCTCTTCGTTCTCTGAATCTCCGGTTAAATCAATAACTTCGCGATCACGCCTCGGCACCGTTCTCGAGCCACCTTCGCCCTTGTCGTCAGCAACATCAATACTTCCCAGCCACTTGACGGCCCTGGGCTGTGTCTTCCGAATCTGTTGGAAGGCCATTGAAGCTGCCGCAGCAGCCGGCATGGCGGAAGGTACGGGGAGAAGAGGCAAATGCTGGATAAACAGTCAGCAACGCAGGCGTAGACCAGATGTATGCTCACTAGAGCTTCATTGAATCCATTCACCATCAAAGGAAAGTAATGCTCGATCAACGGAGCCGCAATCCATTCATTCACAGTCGTCGAGGCGGATCCAGCAGCGGAGAAGGGAGCACGAAGAGTAGAGAGTGTCAACTGACTGAGTCCTCCAGTCGCGATCTTGACCTGGTATTTCTTTGAAGTCTCGGCGGTGGCTTGGGAAACTCGGATAATATTCAGAAAGGCGGATAACGGTGGATGTTCTTCCTGGATAGAGCCCTTGATAACATGGTCGTGAATTTGTTGATTGATATTCAAAGGCTGAATTGAATGAAAGCAATTAGTTTTATTCAAGGCGAAGAGTAGAACATGAAATACCAAAGTGAGTCGGCGTGTACAAAGGCCCGAGAAAATCAGGCGCTGAAATTTATCCACAATGACGTTGGGGTTCCAGCCAAACTCGCTGTTGCAGTACGCAGCCAACTCGGGAAGGGCGGGGAGCTTCACGACCCATTTTTCCGTAGCAGGAGGAACGAAGCCATCTGACCACGAAGTGACCGGCCGAACGTATAAGGAAAGAACGCGAAGGCTGGGGAACGTCTCGGGTATCTTGGTGGAAAGGGCTTTCTGTTTGCTTCGCAAAAAGCCGCATGAGTTTGTGGCGAGCTCAGTGCGAAGATCATCACGCCATTGCACGAGAAAATCCTCGAGCTTGGATTCGACCGTGTTCTCGCAGGCCGTAAGCAACGAGTCCCCGAACCCACAGCGAGCAAAGGCATGTGCAATCTGGGACCCGCAGCCAGGAAGCCCGACCTAAAAGGACATTCTAAGTGAATTGCTGCGACAATATGGAACGACATACCGTATCGTAATCTCCGCCGCCCAAGATAGCAAGCAGTAAAATGCCCCCGCGCGTGAGGCCCACGTTGTTCTGTATTGACTCGGAAGTGTAAACTGTGATTTCATCCTTCTCGGATTTATTCATCCTAATCGTCGTCAGCATCCTGGAATATTCTGGAACAGAAAATCACCGACTTTCTGAATATACGACGAGCACCAAAGAGAGCGACGTCTCCGTCATCTGTTAGAATTCCGTCGATGCAGCCAATATTATTGAGATAGGCCAGTTCCGCATCGGCTTCGCCTGGTGCCTAACATAACATTAACAATGATGACCCTTCTAGGGGGACAGTATAATACTGTGTGGTAGTGGAACCCGAATAGTCCGATCAGCTTGGTGAATTCAGCAACAAGCCAGTGCGGCTTAGCCTTGACGTGCTTGCCGCGTTTGATAGACGGTTTGTTAGGCCCGTCGAACACAAAAACAGCAATGATTCCAGCTTGATTCAAAGATGCCAGTTTGTAAAACAGCGCTTTGAGCTCGGGGTTCTTGCCTATTTGAGCATGGCTCGGTTTATGGAATACCGCCTGGCATTGGGTTAACCAAAGACTATAGAGGTCAATGAGTGCAATTCACGAAAATCATTTCTAGGTTCGGGGCTTACCAGGCGTCGACGCCGACAATTAACGTCCCAATCTCCCGATGGTTCTCGATAAAGCCTTCTCTGATGCAAAGTTCCTTGAGAGACATGATTTGTGTTGCCGCCTTGACAATCTATGTACCTTCTTCGTTAGTGACAGCAGAAACAGACAAATAATGTCTCTTACCTCCCAGAAAGCTTTGATACCCATGGCGTCGAGAGGAAAGGAAAGGATAGGGAAAGGTATCCTCCCCTGTCTTACAATGCACGATCAGTATTATATTGGTAATGTAGCCGCCAAAGAAACATTCCTCTTTTTACGAGTTGGTACATTGCGGGAAACAAAAAATAAACAACGTTGAGAGTACGATACCTACCACCTCCGGAGACGCCAGGCAGGCGGAGCACCTCTTGCACGTATCACGCGCAACCCCGACCCCCGTGCAAGGCATTGAGCAGCACTGCACGATGGTGCGGACCCGTCCCCGGTGCATCGACCCCGGCATCCTCGTCTGCAAGTGAGTGTTGGGTGTGAACACCAAGCGACTTCGTCTCCGTCATCTTCATCTTTCCCAGCGTCTCTCTCCTCCCGTACCTCTCCCTCCCCTCCCGGACGCATTTACGCTTCGTGCTCGTTGTACTGGCGGGCTTGCTAGCTGTGGTCTTGTGCTTCTGCGCGCTGCCACCACTCGCGGTCGAGGCCTCGCGCGCGTTCTGGGGCGTGGGCGTGGCCGGCGTGCTCGTTGCAAGAGCTGTCGCCGGCGTTGCACTCCTCTGAGCCATCATCGCCATCGAGATCATCCGCGTCGGCGTCTGCTTCACTCATCGACATCGGTGGCGCTCGGTGTCGTCCTTGTCCGCAAGTGGGTAGGTGTGGTCGTCAATGTCTTCGTCTTTTCATGTAAAGCTCCCCAAGGCCGCTGTGCGCGGCGGTGGAGCTAACGTACCGCCTCAGCATCTGGTGGGTGAACTGGATCTCGAGCGTCGTGCGGAGCAGCCCATGAGCGCTGAAAGATGTCGGCGCCGAGCGCGTCAACAAACGGCGTCAATGTGCGCGTAAGGAGGGACTCCGAAATCGCGGAGCCCTGCGCGTGTCCCTTGAGCGGTGCTGAAGTGCTGCTGCTCACGCTCTGGCTTGCACCTCTGCTTCCGGTGATTGCGGAGGCCATACGCAAAGGCAGCGCGCGGGTCGAGCATGAGGGGGATGTCGACTATCCGGACGTCTGCGGCTGCATCCTAGACGATTCGAACTCGGCCGCGAAGGAGAGGGTGCGTACGGGGAGACGGCGATGTATGAGTATGGCTATGGTGCGTGGCGCATGCCGCCGCCGCCGCGCTGAAGGGGGGTTGGTTAGGTTGGTTAGGTTGTACTGCTTTCGGCGTAGGGGTCGAACAGGTACTGCGTTGCGGTTGCACGAAGACGGAGCGGTGCAATACGTCGCGAGCTCAGTAGCGAGAAGCTCGCGCGCGCCCCACCGCCGCCGCCGACCTCCGAGTACATTTCGGACGGGACGACGTCGGCATTCCACTGTACTTCTCGTCTGTCTTGATCATTGGGCAACTCGTTCGTGCTGGCCGTAGTTCGTTTCGTAACAACTCTCACTGTGTTCGGGTTCATACCTCTCGCGTGTTTCACTGGTGTGGCGGCCTTGATACCTGTAGAAAGATTTGTCAGTACGTGTGGGGAATGTGGGGACAAGCCGACGCGTACGAGGACTCGGTGAACGTCGGTGAGTAGCCGAGACTCGGAGGCGAAGGGATCGGCCTGAGGCTCGAGTACGGAGTACGAGGAGTCGAAGTCGGCGATAGAGGCAAAATTATTGCCTGTGGAGAAAGCTGGAATGGGCGCAAAATGGGAAACAGTATGTACTTACCCGTCTTGTGCAGCAATATTCCCACCTCCTCCATCCCCACTTGCGCCGCCCATCCCGCTTGTATTGAGCGGCCCACCTCGCTGCCCGCGTCACGCTACCCCTCGTCTCCCTCCGAATTCTGCTGCAGCATGTGCTCATCCCCCCTCGACTTCCATCTCAGCATTGAAGAGCTCGTCCAGCGGGAGCTAAATCGTCGTCGTCAGGTGCTCTTGTCATCGTACGAGCCGTGCGAGCGCCTGAGAATCTCATGGGAACATTCCAGTTGCCGACGAGGTAGAGGCTGCCATAGGCCTGCGTTCGTCCGAGGAATCGCGCATAAAGGTGCAGCGACATGAATACGTGCGCGCTCAGACGTCAATGGGACGGAGCCGGATGCTCTGGCTCGGTACGGCTGCAGCCCGTAGAGTGTTCGAAGTCGAGACGGTGAGTCTGAGGAAGATGCCTGTAGACAGGTTTGTCAGTATGTGTGGGGAATACGAGTGTGTACGTACCATTCGGATTCCAATGTAGCTGTCCGGGAACATTGGGGAACATTGCTCACAGGAAGTTGGACGACTGCGAGTAGCTTATCAGTACAGCAAGACGCAGCAGAAGGGCAGATAACGTACCTAAGGTGAGGGCGGCGACATTGTTGACGTGGTTCGCGGATGCGGAACGGCGTTGTCTCCGACTTCCCGAAACTTTGATGAGGAGGAAAGAAATGCTGTTTTTACCAGCGAAGGGATAATAAACAGAGGATCGTTCAATGAGTCAACTGGGAACATAGTTCTTCGCGTGCAGGCTGCCGTCCTGAGTAAACTTGAATACAAGGATGAGGGACGCGAGGAACGCCCGCCTGGGAGGAGGGGAGACGGGAAGGGGGTGTCTGTACAAGGGTTCGTCAGTGTGTGACAATGCAGAAGCGACCGGGTGCATACATTGCAGCAGCTGCTGCGCGACGCCGTCAAGCGCGCTGCTTGTCTTTGAGCTGAACAGATAAAGAAAGGGTGACTACAGGAGGTTTAGGTTGGGGCGGAGATAACACTGGTGTATGGAGGAGTACATTGCGACTGCGAGGGCTGCTTGATGCACGCCGAGAGAGAAAGCGGCGGCGAGCCTACTACGGTGCCACAGACAGGCCCGCGGCGGGGCTCGAGCACTGCGTGCTGCTAACGGGCCATCCATTTCCTCTGCAAGGCCTCTCGCTTGCCGTCGCGAGCCGCAGGGCATGATTTTTGGCGGGGTATCCGCATCGGCGCGCGCCTAAGTCCAAAATGACCAAACCAATTAGTGAAGGAAGACAAAGATGGTGAAAACTCACCAATTCAATTAAATAATATTTAACAGAGGATCGTCTGATGAGTCAAGTGGGGATATAGTTCTTCGCGGGCACCGGGACCATAAGTATTGTCGACATGCCATCGTACGTCTCGTCTGTCTCTGCGGGATTAGCTGGTCCTTTTGGTTTCTGCATTTGTATACCGCAACAAGTACTTAAACTAACTACTAAAAGTGCGACATGACTACTGAAACGCGGTGGAGGGCTCGGGCGGCGGAATAAATATGAATAGGTACGATTCTACTGGGTGTGATATACCCTCTGTCCGAGCTTGGGGATGGGCCAGCCTGGGATTTCGGTGTCTAAGTAATCGTCGAGGCAAAAAACTTTGCGTAAAGATGAGAGCGAAGATCAGAATGGACAGGCCAGGATTCGAGCCTGGAAAATCAAGAAGGTGAGAACGCGGTTTAACCACTATACCATACTTCCTCCTGTGACCGTTGCTTTCTTCTTGATTTATGTATGCACTTATACCGCAACAAGTAAACTACCTACTAAGACACGGTGGCCCTGTCTCCTTAGGATAAGCAGTTCTGCCGGGGTGGCATA